>CM029021.1:67233975-67766475 GCA_016801055.1 Panax notoginseng | reverse complement strand
TGTGCTTATCTTGTAGCCACTTTGTTCTTTTTTTGAATCTCGGATAAGTTTCTTTCAGATGTATCATATGTTCACTACATGAAATATAAGACAATCAGATTTTAGTCGTTGAATTATAAGATAAATTCTTCTATCCTATATAGAAAATGTTTAAATTACCTGATATATGGTTCAACTTCATCCGTGTTTTCTAATACACAACGATGTGCTTGGTCTAACATGTCACGCTTCGTGAATTCTACGGTAGCACCAGATAAGGGTTGTGTACGACCCATTCTTCGCTTCGATGGGATCCCAATAGTACTAACATCAGATAAATATTCCTCGCAAAACTCTAAAGCTTCTTCACCAATATAACATTCAACCATGCAACCTTCAGGCCGAGTACGATTACGTACATACCCTTTTAATACTTTCATGAATCTTTTAAATGGATACATCCATCTAAGGTAAACTGGCCCACATAATCCAACTTCTCTAACAAGATGCACCACGACATGAATCATGATATCAAAGAATGATGGTGGAAAATACTTCTCAAGCAAACACAAGGTTACCACTACATCAGCTTGCATTTTATCTAGTTTTGAAATGTCGATGACTTTGTCGCATATCTCATTAAAGAAAAAACACAATCTGAATATTGCATACCTCACAGGTCTTTCCATCACCGAACGTAAGGCAACAGGGAGCAATTATTACATTAAGGTATGACAGTCATGAGACTTAAGCCCATAGAGTTTTAGGTCTTGCAAGGATACAAGATTTTTAATATTAGAAGCATAACCTTATGGGACTTTCATGCCATACAAAGAATTACATACAACTCTTTTCTCTACCCTCGATAGATTCCAAGTACTTGAAGGCAAACGTGTCCTTTTCCCCCAAAATCTGGTCACAAATAAGTCTTAACCCCCATTTCTAAGAGGTCTAATCGAGCTGCAACCCCATCTTTGTTTTTCCCCGGAATCTCCAATAATGCTATCGCATACATTTTTCTTAATATGCATAACATCAAGACAATGTCTAATATGAAGAAACTTCCAATACTCTAGTTCAAAGAATATTGACTTCCTCTTCTAACAAGGCCTGTTATCCTTGTCATCAACAGTATGAGTTAAACCATCAACCTTTCTAAATACTTCTTCTCCTGTTAGTGACACATGAGGTGGTCTAAATTCTTGTTCTCCATTAAATGTTACTCGCTGCTTCCGAAATGAATGATCTTGAGGCAAGAATCTTCGGTGGCCAATATAACAAACTTTGTTACCATGTGTCAACCTATGGCTAGGTGTATCATCGCCACATATAGGACATGCTTTATAACCTTTTACAACACATCCAGATAAGTTCCCATAGGCAGGAAAGTCATTAATAGTCCACATTAATTGGGCTTTGAGCATGAAGTATTCTCCTCTAAATGCATCATACACCCCTGGAACCCCCTTCCACAAACACTTCAAATCATCAATCAATGGTTCCAAGTAGACATCTATATCATTACCGACTTTTTTAGGACCCGAGATCAACAAAGTCAACATCATGAACTTTCTTTTCATACATAACCAAGGCGGAAGATTATAAATAATCATTATAAACGGCCAACAACTGTATCTACTACTAAGAGAAGCATGAGGATTGATCCCATCAGCTGAAAGAGCAAGTCTAAGGTTTCTAGGGTCTTTACCAAACTCCGGCCACTTATCATCCACTAGCTTCCAAGATGGTGAATCTGATGGATGACGCATATGACCGTCGCTCATTTTATTATTAGCATGCCAAGTCAAACTCTCAGCTGTCCTGCTAGCTTTAAACATACGTTTAAACCTCGGGATAGGAGGAAAGTACCACAACACCTTCGCAGGCACCCCTTCTCTTACATGCTCATTCTTATCCGTCTTCCACCTTGAGAGAGAACATTTTGGGCAATTAGTTACCTGGTCAAATTCCTTTCTATACAAGATGCAGTTATTAGGGCAAGCATGTATTTTCTCATAATCCATTCCTAAGGCACGTAAAAACTTCTTTGCCTCGTACAAGGAGCATGGTAATTGGTTACCTTCTGGAAGAAGTTCAGTCAGAAAAATCAAGTGCTCTGTGAAACCAACATCACTCAACCCATGCTTTGCTTTCAAATTGTAGAGTCTAACAAGTGCACCTAACTTACTAAATTTACTACCAAGGTACAAGGGTTCATCTCTATCCCCAATCACATTAAAAAACTCACAAGGATCATTTGAGAAATCCCCAAAACCATTATCTTGCATATCTACTGTTTCAGAGACATAGCCTTGTTCAGTAGTGCCTACAAAAGGTTTATTTGCATCTACATCTAACATATTAGGTTCTCCATGCCATATCCAAGTGTGATAACTAGTATCAACCCCATTACAATACAAGTGATCCCGTATAATTCTGGCACCAAATTTTAAAATGTTTCCACATTTTACGCAAGGGCAATGAATAAGATTCACATTTCTTGCGTTGTCTACCGCAAACCTCAAGAATTCATCAACGCCTAGTTCATATTCTCGTGACCTTCTATCAGCACACATCCATGACTTATCCATCTTAAGAAAAAACAAAACATGTCACCTAAAGTCCAACATTAAATATAAAACACTGAATAAGAACTCAGTTAATTATCAATTTGCTAAACTAGAAAAAAGAAATGTGACTATTTCACCCAATGAAGAAGATGCAAATTACATTGGAATTTGTGTCCACTATGATATCAGTATCAACCACACAAGAGAAAACAGAGGCAAATGTTAGTTAGAAAACCAAAAACTAATGATTATACTAGCACATAAATCTATAATTCTGGATTCCAAAAGAAAAACCTCCATTGAAGAACCACATTTACAGACAACTACAGTCAACAAATCAGACCCTATGACATTTTTGAAGATAACCCGATATTAAACTTCAGAGCTAAAAATACAGTCAATAACACTTAATGTAATCCTCTAGATTTAATTAGCCTTCAATAACACTTAGAAGCTCTAAATTAGCTCCAAATATCAAAAAATTTCTAATCAAAACCTAAATTTTAGGGAAAATTAACAAGTGATAAATTAAAACCTAATTTTAGTGGAGGAGACAGAGAAACCACCACTGCTGCCACCGCAGCCACCACTATGCTACCAATATGAAAGCAGAAAAACCATTATAACAAAACAAATGGAGCACCTCAAACACGTTTATATGTAAATAGGTTGAAAATAAACACATGCAATAACAAATCCAAAGAGATGAAGAACTTACAATGAAACCCTAGCCCCAAAACAGCTTATCTTCAAACTCAGATTTTGGCCTAAGAGAGAAGGTACACCCACAGACGATCGAGCACAGAGATAATCGAACCTCTGCAAGGACTGAGAGTGAAGGAAACTGAGAGTGAAGGAAGGAACGAAATTGATAGCACAGAGGAACGAAACTGAGTGAAGGAACAAACCGACTTGGGAGGAGGACTGAAGCTCTGCACGGAGAACAACGATCGAGCACAGAGATAATCGAACCTCTGCGGAAACTAAGAGCACAGAGGACCGAAACTAAGTGAAGAAACGAACCGACTTGGGAGAAGGACGGAAGCTCTGCACGAAGAACGACGATCGAGCACAGAGACTATCAAAGACGGGCTAGCCTTTGAGAGAAAGAGACTTTAAGTCTTTTAATTTTAAGTAAGCTCCGTGTTTTATCACATAGACAACGTTTTAAAAAAAACGTTATTTAATTACAACCAAAAAAATTCCCTTTTAAATAGACAACGTTTTTGTATATGTATCTACAACGTTATTTTTAAAAACGTTGTGGAAAAAAATACCACAACGTTTTTATAAAAAACGTTGTGGCTTAAGTGTTGTCTATTTACAATTTTCTAGTAGTGCTGCGACAACAACAGGTGTACCTGCGGCAGCAGCAGGTGTACTTACGGCTTCTTGGGGTGCCCTGGGCAATGTAGGTCCCGCTGTCTAGAAGTACGTGTACTCGGACAACGCATTGTTCGCTCGAACATTCATAACTTTCAATCCGAGAGTCCAATGGAAGCGTGTCATACCATTTCGAAAAGCTTTTTCCAAGGGCTATGCAATGACATATGATTTGCCCTTTTTTGAATCTGGAAAGATGGGTCCATGACCGAAATGGCATTTTTGGGTTTCCGTCAAGCAGTCCGTTGAGCCGTTTGTGCTCAGAAGTTAAGATATGGTTCTTGTGGGACTTGTTTTGAAGCAATTTGAGTTGGAACGAGTGTATTTGATTTGAGTTGGCAAAATGACCATTTTGCCCCTCCCAGGACTATCTCCGATTTTTGCACAGTTGTAGCAGTCTTTTCTCAGGGTTATCTCTGAGGTCGGCTTGACCTCTTGGGGTTATCTCTAGGCTTTGAACTTAATCCCCCGGGGTTATCTCCGGGGTTGGAACTTATTTTCCCGAGGTTATCTCTGGGGTTAGAAACTAATTTCCCGGGGTTATCTTCGGGGTTAGAAGCTGGATGTCCTGGGGCTATTTTCGGGGTTGGAATTGATGTTGTGGTCTTCTAGGGTTATCTCTAGAATGTGAAAAAGACGCTTTTGTCCTCCTGCATAGTTAGTAACAAGAAAATAAAATTTCGAGTGTCTACAAATTGGTTATCCAAATTGTTAAAAAAAATCAAAAATATTTTGTATATAACAAAAATTATTTTACAATAGTAAATGAAAGGGATATTGAATGTAATTTTTAATTGTCTATGAGAGTATGTAAGTAAAATTATCATTTAACACTACTTATTCAACACAAATTTTTAGATGAATCGATCAGATACATTCAAATGCATTCAGAGTTTAAAAATTGTTAAATAATTAAACGGTTTAAATAACTTATTCGGTAAGATTCAGACTTATTCTGATCCATTCAAAAGTGAACAAACAATCCCTTACATAATAATTCTCAAATTAATTTATTCCTTAAATTTTTTCTCTTCACTTCTTCCATTGTTTACGTTCACCATCTTTCTCTCTCCTTATTATTCCAAGTCTCTCTCGTTTTTTTTCTTAAATGTTTAATACTTAAAAATAATTAACAATATAACGTACACATAAATGCACCCAAGAAACTAGTATGTACTACATTTTTTTTCTTATTTAATACTTTATGCTTGTAAATTGGACTCACATTTTCTCTATGTATGTACGCCCTTGGCAGAGTAAGATCAGAGGAACTTTCAAGGTGTCTTGAAATGAATCTCTTCAAATTTCTATTTTGTTTTAGGGATGGGACATATTATTGTAGAGAACGAGACCGTTAACTAGATAGATTGTTGTGGGGAACGTCGAAGCACAACAACAAATGTCTCTGGATTCAATAGCTTCGGTCGAATATTCATACCCCACGAGGGTTGATATACACATTAATTATATATTTTAATATTTTCATTTTTATAAATTTATATGTATATTTTATTTAATTAATGCATTTTATTTTATTTTGTAAGAGATAATATTTTATTTATCTTTTGATCAAGTAAAGGATAATTGTTCCAACTTTAAAATTTAAAATGGTCTTTAGAAGATTATCATGATGGAGTTGAAATCAATTTCGAGATAAAAAGATAAGAAAAAAAGAGGAAGACCAAGTTGAATGTACCTTAGATTATGTTCTAATTTACTTTTACCTATAAATATGTCTTTGGTTTTAAGGAAATAGGGTTAATTTTTATTTTTTATATCTCCTTCATCCGGCTGGAACAAGGAGAAGTTTTTTTTTTGGGTTGTTTAGTTTTTGTTTCTTTTCTTTCACTTTGGCAGTAGACTTCAAGTAAGGAATCTTCATGTACTACAAATACCAAACATTATTCAAGTTGTTTTTATCCAAATATCAAGACTTTGCTTTCTATTACATTGTTTTGTTACGTGACAAATGAAATTTTTGTAATTTAATTTGAATATTATTGAATTAAATAAATATTTTTTTGATGATTTAATTATTGGGCTAAATAATTAATTGAGAAATTTGTGGTAGATTAATTTAATTATGTGTGTTACATTGATTAAATTAATGTGAAGAATTTATTATTTAAAGTTTGTATTTAATTGAGCTTATTTGATTAAATAAAATATGTAATAAGCATAATGTTATTCTAATTAATTTAATAATTAATTAGAGATTTAATGATTTGACATAGTTAATGAATGAGAATTTTAATTATGTGATGGTTTGATTTAATAAGTAATTCTGCCTTTTATTTAACTGAGTTTAAATAATATATTTGATTAATTAAATTGTGACTAATACATTATATAATAATAAGTTAATTAAAATAAATTGGAAAAGGAAATTATGTTCTAGCCAAACATGGCCTTAAGAACATGGGATCAGTCAAGCGCAAGTTAAGCCATGATGCGCTTAACTGATACCCATGTTGTGCTAGTTATCTGTGCGCACTCACATCAGTCTTATGTTATACTTGCACATTTTATTATTGAGACCTAAACTTTGAGAAAATAGAGAGAGATCAGAGAGAATTTTGAGAGAATTGTGAGAATTGAAGAAGGAATTGAAGAATCGAAGGAGTTGCTATCATATCCTACTAATCTAAACAAACAATTAAGTGTAATCTCTTATATTCAAGCTCTAATTTATGTTCTTAAATTTTCTCGATAGAGGTTTCTTTTAGTTCTCTGTAAATTGATCTTGATGGCCAATTTGTTAAGTAATTGATTATATATGTTTATTAGCATGCATAATCCAATTCTATATGATTTGTATGTGAATTAAAGTAATCAAATCTATTAAAACATGAAGAACTTGGGATTTGATCAGGGTTTTGGTTGATAAATTGATTAGATATGTTGTTATTTATGTTGACATGTATATATAATCTGTTATATGTGAATTAAAAATGATTTTCAGAAGTTAAATTTGTATGAAATAGGTTTTTAAGTAAAGATTTGGGTTTTGCTATAAAAAGTACAAAAGGGCAGATTTTAGAACCAAAATTAGTGTTCAATTCTTATTGCAATCTGTAAATTGATTTCAAATCTTTTTAGTTTGTTGAATTACGAAAAGAATGCAACTGAAATGACTTAATTTGGTGTAGAAACGAAGATTTGGTGATTAAATTCGCTAAATGTGTTAGGTTATGAAGAAAACTAGTAAAAACATGGTTTTGATCCTTTAAAATTAGTTGTGTAAAATGTTTATGTTGTTAAAATCTTGATGTGCATGCTTGGTGTTGTTGTAAGATAGTATATAGCCTCTGGAATTGTGAATTTCTGCTTCATTAGAGAAAAATTGGGTTGCTTGGAGTAAACTGTGAAGCAGGGTGTGCAACTGCAGTTTTTGTCTGTGTACTGGCGCAGCTGCGCCTGTTGAGTATTCTAAGTATTGAGCACCAGCACAGCTGTGCCAGTGCCAAGGCTTAGGGTGGCGCAGCTGCGCCCTCCTCTGTGCAGAAGCAGTTTGATTTCTTTAGTTTTTAAATCATGACATGTTAGCCTAACCTAGTCTAAGGTGCTTGATAGTATGTTAAACATATAATGAGGTTTTATAATTAATTGTAAGCATGTGTTCAATGATTTTAAATTGTGAAGTTAATAAGTTGTGAAAAGCTTTAATTTGTTAATTGTTTAAGTTTTGAGATGTGTTTAAAGGTTACATTGCTATGATAGCCTTATGATTTCAGATTGGTGACATGATGTTAATTCAAAAGTTAGAATTTGAATTGTGTTAACAAATTGGAATTAAATAAGAACTAAATCATATAGGGTTAATGTTAAGTGTAATTAATTGGTACTGCAATTCTAATGATATATGTAGGGTTTTGACGAAGTGTGTTATAGTTGTATAACTTACGCACGAGGTAAGTTTCTGAACCCTACTCTTATGTTGAGTAAGTTTTCTAATACCTAGACTTTGTTTGAGCAAATTCCTTATTTCTAACTTGATTATGGTTGTACAAGATTTTCAAACTCTACCTTATTTAGCAAGTTTAACCTTAGCATCTTATTATTCAAGCAAGGTTCCTTATACTAATCAATGCCTATACAATGGTTAAGCTTACTATTCCTTTATGAAAGCATGACTTTAATATATGATGCTTATCCACTTATGATTCAACGGTATTCTGTCATTGCTATTATATTCCTTTATAATGTTAAGTTGTTAACGAACTCGTAAATGATTATTAATCTTTATTGAATCAACTAATCCTTAGTTGACGATTATTGAACTCTAAATTATCCTTGAGCTTATCCAAACTAAACTTCCTTTGGTGCAGACTCCAATGTCAAACTGAGATGAACAACCCTGTTATAGGGAATTAATGATGCTTTAGCGTTAAGATATTGTGCACAATATGGTACTAAGGGCTGATTCCCCTAAGTATGAGAAGAAGAGTCCATAGTCTCATGACTGTTAAAGGTTTCAAGTATAAACACTTGACAACCTAGGACATAGTTCAAGGTCTTGTAACCCTCAGAAGTTCTTTTGATTCTTATTATTCACTCTCGATTCAAAAGCTGAGTTTTTCTTATTTTAGAAGTCTTTCATTCACTCGCATGTTATTATTTTGTTGTTATATTATTATACTTCTGGTCAATCATGCTCACTCTTGCATAATAATAATATTGCAGTTAAGAAAGAACGGTTCAACGAGCCTTCTACTAGCAAAGGCAATGGCAAGGTCAACAAGTGATAAAGACTTGTTGTTTATTGTTATATTATGTTTCAAACTTATGTTTAAGTTTAGTAAGACTTATTATTTGTTTCCGCATTTGAGATTTAAGGTTAGTATGACCTGGGACTAATGTATTTACATTTAGATGTTGTAACTCTATATGGAGAGTATTTATTTATATGTAATTTATGGTTTTCATTTATTATAGGTAAATAGACACAAGATGTTTGTATAGTGAACACCAAATCCTGTGGGAATTGAAGTACCCGAGTTTGGGGGTGTCATAGGTTGGTATCAAAGCTGTAGGTTATGAACCTTAGGTGGAGAAAAACATTAGGTAGTAGCCTTATAGGAGGTTGAGAACATAGTGGTGATAAACTCTTATCGAGTTCTAAGAAATGAATTCATTAATTCATTGAAGAAAATAAAAGACTTTATGTGTTTATGTGATAAACTTATATGTACGCGAGTATCGATTAGTAACTAAAACTTAAAAATTATATTGTCAGGATGTCGGATATTGGAGGATCTAGTCGAGCAGGGGAGGAGGAACCCCGACTACCTAGAAAGGAGAAGCCCCGAGACATTCATGTCGTCCGGGAGCAATTAGTATAGAGAGGGCCATTTCCATGGATCACTGTTGATGGTTTAGAGCATGTGTCAGAGACTGATCCAGAGGAGGATCCTGAGGAGGAAGAGGAGGAAGATGAGTTCCCACCGAACTCTATTGCAACTCAGATGTATGATGAGGTGTATAAACGTAACATTGAGCTGCAGGATAGAGTCAGAGAATTGGAGGAGTTGGTAGATAGATGTCAAAACACTGTAGGTCAGAAGAATGAGGAAATCCAGGGTCTTGATACATGTCTTGGAAATTTGGAGTGGAAATTAGTTCACTTAGAGGGTGACAATGAGTAGTTGACGGCAGAGGTTGAAAAGCTAAAGGATGATATGAGAGAGGAATGAGGCATGTCTGACCTACGAAAAAGCTCACCTGGGGGTTTGTATGAAAGGGAAAAGATTTTGCTATAATTGTGGTTAGGAAGGCCATATAGCACCTAACTGCCCTAAACCAAAGAAGGGCACTTGCTTCACATGTGGGTCAAAGGACCACTTAGCTAGGGACTGTCCAAATAAAGGATCTGGAGGGGCAAGAACATGAGGGAACAAGGAAAATAGCGGTGGCAATGCTCTAACTATCACGGGACCAACCACAACTAACCGACCGACCGCCAGAACATTTAAGATGACAGTGCAGGATGTTGTGCAGTCTCGCGATGTGGTGTCAGGTATCATTCTGATCAATAAAGTTAATGCTTATGTATTCTTTGATTCAGGTGGTACTTGTTCATTTATATCCGATGACTTTGCTAAGAACTTGGAATTGCCTAAGGACGAGTTAGAATACCCCATAAACATAGAGATTGCAAATAGAGAAGTAATCCCTGTTAAGTACGTATACAAGAACTGTAGGGCGGATGTAAGACCCCAACTTATTAATGAATAAAATCAAATTTTCTCTAAATATTATTGTGAATAATAAGGGGCTAATTTGATATAATACTTTGGTTATGGGTGAAATGTGCAAATTTTGCAAAATAAGCAAGTGGTTATAAAATATTTATTTTGTCGGGGAATATTCGTTTGGTCGTGGAATATTCTTGCTGTCAGGGAATATTCGTACGACGGTGCAGCCTTGTGTGGGCCCCATAACGGAAAGCGATTGGATGAAGAAAACGACAAGTATAAGTTATTTATAAATAACGGCGTAGTTGTTACCGTTAATACTGTTGGAATACCCGATGATTAAAATACAGTAGCACACGGTATTGCACCAATTATTGATTCTTACGTAAGAAGGCACTACTCAATAATTGTTACAGTAGTTATTGTTCAATATTTTATTTTACTAATTTAATAATTGTTGCGTTGATATTTTATATTATTGTTGTTTCAATAATTATTGCTGCACAGTATTTTCCATTATCAGATCAATAATTCATATTATTTGAATAATATTATTAGACAACATTATTGGCAATGTCTAGAAAGTTCTGTCTAAGGAGAGGTTTGGTCATCTAATTGCGCGCCAGTAAGGAGAAATCCTTATTGGAAAGCCCCCTCTTTCCTGGGAACGGTCTGGTTGTCATAAATGTGATTCTGTAATATTATTTGCGAATAATTAATTATTGATTCATATGATAAGGAAATATTTATTTTATGTGGATATAAATGAGGGATGTATTTTTGTGGTTAAAAATGAAGGAGTTAATGTTGAGGTTTTTATCAGTATTTTTATCGGAACGGAGGTATTAAAAATCAAATCAGGGTTTTTGAGAAATATTGCGGGTGTTATAATTTTTAATCCGACCGTTGGATCGTGATAATTTTTGGATATGTTATACATATATAAGTTGAGTATATGTCCACAAATTTTGAACCGTTAAAAATGAACGTATGATTTATTATGAATTTTACGAGATGACTGGTTCAGAAATTGTTGAATTTTCGGAGTTTATCATTTTGATGGAAAATTCTAGAATTGGTGGGCCCCACTTGTGGTTGGTGAAGAAATGTGTTGAATTATATTTCAAATGTGGTGGGTGGGAATAGTAGCAGGTAAAGCCATCAGGTTGCAGGTCAAACCTACTAAAATTTTTCTATAAATAGAGGGCTAAGTTAGAATTAAAAATCACACCAGAAACAAGTTTTCTCTCTTTCTCTCTCTAGATTATTGAGTGTATTTTGTGAGTATTTAGATACTTTGAGAGTTTCTATTCATCAGAGCAAGTTTCTTTCAGCCTTATACCAGTATTCCGACCAGAAGTACTGATATCTTTAGGTAAAGGATATTATTTTCTTCTTAATGATATTATTTTCTTCAATATCATTATGCTGAAATATTGATATGAGTTTTTATCAAATTTGGAACTTTTTGTGTCGGGGTTACTATTCACGTATACGACACTATTCACGTATACGGCACTATTCACGAATACGGCACTATTCACCAAAAAATAAAATTTTTCCTTTTTGTCCAAGATGTCTATTATGGTTACTATCTTTGATTGTATCCATGTTTTGATCTTTATTTTTGAATTCTGCTTCACAATTGATTATTATGAAGTATTATTGATCTTGGATAAACTGTTATACGAATCCCTACTATTTGTCCTTCTGTCTCATTGGATTCGTTCTCTTTAAGATATTTTTCATCATCCTCAGTCCTAAATGATGATATTACTGAATATCTTTGGCCTGTAGTGCAAAGATGTATGATTACTTGATGAATATCTTTGGCCTGTAGTGCAAAGATGAACAGGTGTTGAGATGAACATGACTGACAGGTGATACAAATGAATATCTTTGGCCTGTAGTGCAAAGATGAATATTTGGATAAAGATGATTATTAATTGATGTTACAGGGATAAAATATTGATGATGGACTTTTAAATCTTAGAAGATAGTAGAATTCTTTCTCTACTTGACTCTTCTAATGGTTTGCTGTTTCCGCTGCAGTTGTTGATCTAAAACTTGTTGTCGATTATATTCTATCAGATTTTTCCCTGTTGAAGACTAACGATAATTTGTTTGTATATTATCTTAGTCATAATATTCTTTACTGGGCTAGTTGAGCTCACCCTTTTCTTTTTTGTTCCATTTTTCTTCTCAGGAGGTGAGAACATAGTAGGATCTAGTCGGGGTATGGAGTGATGGTTCTAGAAAGATGTTTTAGCAGTCCTCACTATTTCTGTAAAATAGTGTTTGAATAATTGTAATGAGGATTTATTTGAGTGTGGATATTGTCTAGAAGACAATATTTGTATTTAAACTCACAGTATGTGTTGTCGTATTTTGCACGACAATTGTATTATTGAAGTTGTAGTTTGCTTTCTGTACCATGTATTTGGCGACTCAGAATGGGTGTTGTATACCTATTTTGGGGGCGTCACAGTTGGTATCAGAGCTTAGGGATATGATCCCTGGCTGAGATGTGAGACAAGAACTAGGAGGGGAGAGACGGGGAATTCCTTCGCTAGTATGACTTGACTAAGTTTATTTGGTGTTTATTTGGTCGGTCAGAGTATAGGGATAATATATGACATGACTATTAACCCTTATTTTATGGCAGTATTTAAGAATGGCAGCTGAGAACGTTAATAATGGAGTAAATCAGACCGTGGAGACACCTTTGATCACCACCCAGGGGAACGTGCAACAGGAAGGCAATATTCCTCCTGTAAACAGCGTTACCGAGCAAACGATGAATGATGGAATGTTTAGGAGCTTTTTGCAGTTCATGCAAAATCAGACGAGGGAGACTCGTGTGCAGAATACGGGTGGAAATGATAACGCGCTGTTTGTCACAGCTAAGCAGTTCAAAGAATTGGGACCACCAGAATTTAAGGGAAAGCCGGATCCGATCATGGCGAAAACGTGGGTCAAGCAAATTACCAAGATATTCGATGTCTTGGGATGCACAGAGGAACAGAAGGTTCCATTCGCCACCTTTATGTTCCGCGGTGAGGCAGACTACTGGTGGGAGTCTGTGAAGCGTACCCAGCCTGACGCACTCAACATGTCCTGGGAAACATTTCAAAAACTGTTCAATGACAAGTATTTTCCTGAAAGTATTCGTCATATGAAGGAGGTGGAGTTTATCAGACTGGAACAAAACAACATGACGGTGTCCCAGTACGAGGCGAAGTTTGCAGAGTTATCCAGGTTTGCACCTCATTTGGTAGAAAATGAGGAACGAATGACAAGGATATTTCTGAGAGGTCTAAAACCCGAGATTCGACAATATCTTATCTCTCATAAATTTTCTTTATATTCAGATGTTGTAAACAGGGCTCAATTATTAGAGCGAGATAATGAGTATGTGCAACCGAGAGACCACAACCAGGGTCATACCGGTGGCGGCAGTCATCAAAGCAATGAAAACCAGCAGGGAGGAAAACATTCGGACAAAAGCGATAACCACTCTGGTGGTAATCGTGGTCGTGATAATAGAAGGAGCGAGTCGGGAGGAGATTTCAAGAAGAGAAGGTACAACAATGATAACGTAAAGACGTCAGCACAAACATCAACTGTTTCTAGGGGAGGAGAACGACCACCGGTCGTATGTTACAAATGTGGGAAAGAGGGACATATCAGCCCAAACTGCCCACACCAATCTAAGGTATGTTATAACTATGGAAAGGAGGGTCATATAGCTCGAGAGTGTTCTGTAGCAAAACCAAGTTCAGCGGGGATGGTGACTCCAAAAGCTGTCCCGGATAAGTCGAAATCAGCGGTTCCTGGAAGGGCGTTTGTCGTTACTGGCCAAAACGCGAGGAACCCGAACGAGGTGATCACGGGTAAGCTAATCTTGAATTCTTGCGAAGTTTATACTTTACTAGATACCGGTTCTACCCATTATTTTATCTCTCCTGCTTGTGCTCAACGTTTAAACTTGACTCCGGAGAAATTGGACTTTAACTTATCTGTTGAAACTCTGTTGGGTGAAACCTTCGTTACATCTACAGTTTATAAATCTTGCATGATCCAAGTTGGCACTATCACATTACCTGTTGATCTTATCTCTTTAAAGATACTTGCTTTTGATGTGATTTTAGGAATTGATTGGTTAACCACTCATCATGCTAAAATTGATTGTTTTCGTAAGGTTGTTAGTTTTCATATTCCTAACCAACCTGTCATACGAATTCAAACTACTAAACCACTAAAATCAGTTACTGTCATATCAAGCCACAAAGCTATTCGTTTATTGAAAAACGGATGTCAAGCTTTCTTAGCCCATGTAATGGATTTGAACAAAGACAAGTCAGATTTGAATAATATTTTTATTGTTAGAGAATTTTTCGATGTATTTCCTGAAGAACTTCCTGGTCTACCCCCAGAACGTGAAGTTGAATTCTTTATTGACCTTGAACCCGGTACAAAGCCCATTTCTAAAACTCCATATCGAATGGCTCCTATTGAACTTCAGGAGTTAAAAGTCCAACTACAGGAGTTGTTAGACATCGGTTTTATTCGTCCTAGTACGTCTCCTTGGGGTGCTCCTGTTTTATTCGTAAAGAAGAAAGACGGGAGTATGCGACTTTGTATCGACTATCGAGAATTGAATCATGTCACTATCAAGAATAGGTATCCGCTACCTCGCATTGATGACCTGTTCGACCAGTTACAAGGAACACAATTCTTTTCAAAGATCGACCTTCGTTCTGGATATCATCAGCTGAAGATTAAAACTGAGGATATTCCAAAGACTGCCTTCAGAACTCGGTATGGGCATTATGAATTCTTAGTAATGTCTTTTGGACTGACTAATGCTCCTGCTGCCTTCATGGATATGATGAACCGTGTATTCAAAGAATATTTGGATCAGTTCGTTGTTGTCTTTATTGATGACATCCTCATCTATTCCAAAAGCCGTGAAGATCATAAGCGCCATTTGAAGCTGGTACTGCAAAGGCTTCGTGAAAATAATATATATGCCAAATTGAAGAAATGTGAGTTCTGGCTTGAGGAAGTAGCATTCCTTGGGCACGTGGTGTCAAAACATGGAGTATCTGTCGACCCGGCGAAGATTGAAGCCATACAAAGTTGGGAGCAACCGAAGTCGGTAACCGAAGTACGTAGCTTTCTGGGCTTAGCTGGTTATTATCGGAGATTTGTGGAAGGATTTTCTCGAATCGCTACTCCGTTAACTCAGCTGACTTGGAAAGATACAAAATTCATATGGAGTGAGGAATGCGAGAAGAGTTTCCAAGAACTCAAGAGGAGACTCATTTTGGCACCTGTTCTGACAATACCATCTGGTTCGGATGGTTTTGTTATCTATAGCGATGCTTCAGGCAAAGGGTTAGGATGTGTTCTCATGCAACATGGGAAAGTCATAGCCTATGCCTCACGACAACTCAAAGAATATGAGAGGAATTATCCTACTCATGATTTGGAATTGGCAGCAGTCGTTTTTGCGTTGAAGGTTTGGAGACACTACCTGTATGGGGAGAAAGTGGAGATCTATACAGATCATAAAAGCCTCAAATATTTCTTCACCCAAAAGGAACTCAACATGCGGCAGCGACGTTGGCTCGAGCTGTTGAAAGATTACGATCATACCATCCAATATCATCCTGGAAAAGCAAACGTAGTAGCTGACGCATTGAGTAGAAGATCATATGCGGGTACGAGTGCAATATTGTTAACACAAAGGCCCATTTTGTATGACTTGCAAAGGATGGAGATAGAGATGAAGGCTCTAAGTACCCAAATGATGATATCAAATATACGAGTAGAATCGACTTTAATCGATAAAGTTAAAGCTGCTCAAGCTACGGACATGGAGCTGATGCGTATGAAGAAGAAAGTGCAAGAAGGTGCTATTCCAGAAGCAAGAATCGATGAAGAAGGAATACTTCGAGTCAACTCCAGACTTTGTATTCCTAACGATTTTGACTTGAAGCATAGAATAATGATGGAGGCACACAACACACCGTTTGCAATCCATCCTGGGAGTACCAAAATGTATCACGATCTTCGACATACATTTTGGTGGAGCAATATGAAAAGAGAGATCGCGGAGTTTATCTCGAGGTGTTTAACTTGTCAACGTGTAAAGGCGGAGCATCAAGTGCCAAAGGGTCCATTGCAACTACTTGAGATCCTGAAATGGAAGTGGGAACACATTACTATGGATTTTGTTACGGGTCTTCCCAAGGTTTCTCAAGGCATAGATGCGATTTGGGTTATTGTTGATAGATTAACCAAATCCGCTCATTTCTTGCCGATACGTGAGACTTATTCCCTTGAACGTCTTGCTAGTATGTACGTGAACGAGATTGTGAGATTTCATGGCATGCCAGTATCCATAGTTTCGGATCGTGACCCAAGATTCACTTCACGATTTTGGGTTAGCTTGAGAAAGCTATGGGCACGGATTTACGATTCAGTTCTGCATACCATCCTCAAACAGACGGACAATCAGAGAGGACTATTCAAACTCTTGAAGATCTATTAAGACTTTGTGTCCTAGATCTCAAAGGGAGTTGGGATAAGTACCTACCATTGGTGGAATTCTCCTACAATAACAGTTATCAGGCGAGCATAGGTATGGCTCCATTCGAGACGTTGTATGGAAGAAAATGTCGTTCTCCAGTATGCTGGGACGAGGTGGGTGAAGCAACATTGTTGGGACCAGAGTTGGTACGCATTACTACAGAGAAGATCCAAACAATTCGATAACGTATACAAACGGCACAGGATCGACAAAAGAGTTATGCGGATCTTCATCGGAAGGACGTTGAATTTAATATTTGGGATCATGTATTATTACGTGTTGCACCATGGAAGGGAGTTACAAGATTTGGGAAGAGAGGAAAGCTCAATCCAAGATTTGTTGGTCCATTTGAGATTCTTGAGCGAATAGGAAATGTGGCATATAGACTCGCATTACCTCCAAGCATGTCTCGTGTTCATAATGTTTTTCACATATCTATGCTTCGTAAATATGTTAAAGACCCGAACCACATTATTGAGTTAGAACCAGACGAGATAGCTGAAGATTTAACGTACGAGGAGGTACCTGTTAAGATCTTGGATAGGAAAGAGCATGTCCTACGCACGAAGGTTATACCACAAGTTAAGGTTTTGTGGAGAAACCATGCTATTGAAGAAATGACCTGGGAGTTGGAATCAGAAATGAAAGCGAGGTATCCTCACCTTTTTGAAACATCAGGTACGTACGTCAATTTTGAGGACAAAATTTCATAAGGAGGGGAGGTTGTAAGACCCCAACTTATTAATGAATAAAATCAAATTTTCTCTAAATATTATTGTGAATAATAAGGGGTTAATTTGATATAATACTTTGGTTATGGGTGAAATGTGCAAATTTTGCAAAATAAGCAAGTGGTTATAAAATATTCATTTTGTCGGGGAATATTCGTTTGGTCGTGGAATATTCTTGCTGTCGGAGAATATTCGTACGACGGCGCAGCCTTGTGTGGGCCCCATAATGGAAAGCGATTGGATGAAGGAAATGACAAGTATAAGTTATTTATAAATAACGGCGTAGTTGTTACCGTTAATACTGTTGGAATACCCGGTGATTAAAATACAGTAGCACGCGGTATTGCACCAATTATTGATTCTTACGTAAGAAGGCACTACTCAATAATTGTTACAGTAGTTATTGTTCAATATTTTATTTTATTGATTCAATAATTATTGCGTTGATATTTTATATTATTGTTGTTTCAATAATTGTTGCTGCACAGTATTTTCCATTATCAGATCAATAATTCATATTATTTGAATAATATTATTAGACAACATTATTGGTAATGTCTAGAAAGTTCTGTCTAAGGAGAGGTTTGGTCATCTAATTGCGCGCCAGTAAGGAGAAATCCTTATTGGAAAGCCCCCTCTTTCCTGGGAACGGCCTGGTTGTCATAAATGTGATTCTGTAATATTATTTGCGAATAATTAATTATTGATTCATATGATAAGGAAATATTTATTTTATGTGGATATAAATGAGGGATGTATTTTTGTGGTTAAAAATGAAGGAGTTAATGTTGAGGTTTTTATCAGTATTTTTATCGGAACGGAGGTATTAAAAATCAAATCAGGATTTTTGAAAAATATTGCGGGTGTTATAATTTTTAATCCGACCGTTGGATCGTGGTAATTTTTGGATATGTTATACATATATAAGTTGAGTATATGTCCACAAATTTTGAACCGTTAAAAATGAACGTATGATTTATTATGAATTTTACGAGATGACTGGTTCAGAAATTGTTGAATTTTTGGAGTTTATCATTTTGATGGAAAATTTTAGAATTGGTGGGCCCCATTTGCGGTTGGTGAAGAAATGTGCTGAATTATATTTCAAATGTGGTGGGTGGGAATAGTAGCAGGTAAAGCCATCAGGTTGCAGGTCAAACTTACTAAAATTTTCCTATAAATAGAGGGCTAAGTTAGAATTGAAAATCACACCAGAAACAAGTTTTCTCTCTTTCTCTCTCTAGATTATTGAGTGTATTTTGTGAGTATTTAGATACTTTGAGAGTTTCTATTCATCAGAGCAAGTTTCTTTCAGCCTTATACCAGTATTCCGACCAGAAGTACTGATATCTTTAGGTAAGGGATATTATTTTCTTCTTAATGATATTATTTTCTTCAATATCATTATGCTGAAATATTGATATGAGTTTTTATCAAATTTGGAACTTTTTGTGTCGGGGTTACTATTCACGTATACGGCACTATTCACGTATACAGCACTATTCACGAATACGGCACTATTCACCGAAAAATAAATTTTTTCCTTTTTGTCCAAGATGTCTATTATGGTTACTATCTTTGATTGTATCCATGTTTTGATCTTTATTTTTGAATTCTGCTTCACAATTGATTATTATGAAGTATTATTGATCTTGGATAAACTGTTATACGAATCCCTACTATTTGTCCTTCTGTCTCATTGGATTCGTTCTCTTTAAGATATTTTTCATCATCCTCAGTCCTAAATGATGATATTACTGAATATCTTTGGCCTGTAGTGCAAAGATGTATGATTACTTGATGAATATCTTTGGCATGTAGTGCAAAGATGAACAGGTGTTGAGATGAACATGACTGACAGGTGATACAAATGAATATCTTTGGCTTGTAGTGCAAAGATGAATATTTGGATAAAGATGATTATTAATTGATGTTACAGGGATAAAATATTGATGATGGACTTTTAAATCTTAGAAGATAGTAGAATTCTTTCTCTACTTGACTCTTCTAATGGTTTGCTGTTTCCGCTGCAGTTGTTGATCTAAAACTTGTTGTCGATTATATTCTATCAGATTTTTCTCTGTTGAAGACTAACGATAATTTGTTTGTATATTATCTTAGTCATAATATTCTTTACTGGGCTAGTTGAGCTCACCCTTTTCCTTTTTGTTCCATTTTTCTTCTCAGGAGGTGAGAACATAGCAGGATCTAGTCGGGGTATGGAGTGATGGTTCTAGAAAGATATTTTAGCAGTCCTCACTATTTCTGTAAAATAGTGTTTGAATAATTGTAATGAGGATTTATTTGAGTGTGGATATTGTCTAGAAGACAATATTTGTATTTAAACTCACAGTATGTGTTGTCGTATTTTGCACGACAATTGTGTTATTGAAGTTGTAGTTTGCTTTCTGTACAATGTATTTGGTGACTCAGAATGGGTGTTGTATACCTATTTTGGGGGCGTCACAGCGGATATTAAGGGTAACATTATGAACATAAATCTTGTCCCTATCAGACTTGGGGAATTTGACGTCATTATGGGAATGGATTGGTTATTCAATTACGGGGCAGTTGTTGATTACCAGAAGAAACGTATTAACCTTATGACTCCGTCAAAGGTTATGTTTTATGGCAGCATGTTTCCTAGACAAGCGAGTTGTCTGACAATGATGTATGGGATATTTAGCCTACATAGTCGACAGTCGTAAAGAGAACCCAAAGATAGAGGAAATACCAGTAGTGAGGGACTTCACAGACGTATTTCTGGATGATCTGCCAGGACTTTTGCCAGATAGAGAAGTTGAGTTTGTGATCGATTTGGCGCCAGGAACAGCTCCAATATTGAAGGCACCTTACCGGATAGCTCTAGTAGAGATGAAGGAATTGATGGTACAACTGCAAGAGTTACTGGATAAGATATACATTCAACCGAGCTTATCGTCGTGGGGAGCGCCGATGTTATTTATGAAGAAGAAGGATAGACTACATAGAACTGAATAAGGTCACGATTAAGAATAGATATCCATTGCCAAGGATCGACGACCTGTTTGATCAATTGAAGGGAGCGAGATACTTTTCAAAAATAGACTTGAGGAGTGGTTATCATTAGCTGAAGGTGAGGAAAGAAAACGTACCGAAGACAACGTTTAGGACTCGTTATGGTCATTACGAGTATCTAGTGATGTCATTTGGTCTGACGAATGCTCCTGCAGGATTTATGGACCTGATGAACAGGGTATTTAAACCGTTTTTGGATAAATTCATGGTGGTGTTTATTGATGACATTTTGGTATACTCAAAAACCAAGGAAGAACATGTAGAGCATTTGAAGGTAGTGTTACAGGCGTTGAGAAGGGAGAAGTTATATGCCAAGTTTTCGAAATACGAATTTTTGATTGAACGGGTATAATTTCTCGGACATGTAATTGATACGGATGGAATTTTGGTAGATCCCTCCAAAGTCGAAGCTGTGATGAACTGGGATCAGTCGAAGACGACGTCGGAAGTGAGAAGTTTTTCTGAATTGGCAGGTTATTACAAAAGATTTATGCAGGACTTTTCCAAGATCGCAACTCTGCTGGCGAATTTGACTAGGAAAGCTATGACATTTGTTTGGACGGAGAAATGTGAGGAAAGCTTTGAAGAGCTTAAGAAGAGGTTAAGTACAACACATGTTTTATCACTTCCGGATGACACAGGAAATTTTTTATTTTATAGTGATGTGTCACATAAAAGACATGGATGTGTACTTATGCAAAACGGCAGGGTCATTGCGTATACGTCATGACAATTGAAGGACTATGAGAATGGGTGTGACGCCCCCAAAATAGGTATACAACACCAATTTTGAGTCGCCAAAAAAATATGGTACAGAAACAACTACAACTTTATTAATACAATTGTCATGCAAAATACGAAAATACACAAACTGTGAGTTAAAATACAAATATTGTCTTCTAGACAATATCCACACTCAACTAAGTTCTCACTACAATTATTGATACACTATTTTATAAAATAGTGAGGACTATTATAACAACTGCCTTGGAACATCACTCCACACCCCGACTACTTCCCACTATGTTCTCATTTCCTGAGAAGAAAATTGGAACAAAAAGAAAAAAGCGTGAGCTCAAGTAACCTAGTAAAGAATATTATGACTAAGATAATATAGAACAAATTATCATTAGTCCTCAACAGGGAAAAATCTGATAGAATATAATAGAAAACAAATTTTAGATCAACAACTGCAGCGAAAACAGCAATCCATTAGAAGAGTCAAGTAGAGAATGAATTCTACTATATTCTAAAATTTAAAAGTCCATCATCAATATTTTATCCCTTTAACATCAATCAATATATATCTTGAATAAAATATTTATCTTTGAAATACAGGCCAAAGATATTCATTTGTATCACCAGCTGGTCATGTTCATCTAAACACATGTTCATCTTTGAACTACGGGCCAAAGATATTCATTAGTTAATCATTCATCTTTGCACTACAGGCCAAAGATATTCAGTAATATCATCATTTAGGACTGAGAATGATGAAAAATATCTTAAAGAAAACGAATCCAGTGAGACAAAAGGACAAATATTAGGTATTCGTACTACAGTTTATCCAAGTTCAAAAATACTCCATAATAATCAATTGTGGAGTAGAATTCGAAAATAAAGATCAAAACATGGATACAATCAAAGATAGTAACCATAATAGACATCTTGGACAAAGAAGAGAAAATTTCATTTTTCTGTGAATAGTGTCGTATTCGTGAATAGTGTCGTATTCGTGAATAGTACCGTATACGTGAATAGTTACCCCGACACAAAAAGGTAGAAATTCAACAATAAAATTCATATCAATACTTCGGCATAATAATATTAGAAGAAATAATATCATTTATAAAAAAATAACATCTCTTACCTCGAAAGAATAGTACTTCTGGCTGGAATATCATATATAATGCTAAAGGAAACTTGCACCGTATAGCAACACTCAAAGTATCAAAATACTCAAAAAAATACGCTCGATAATATAGAGAGAGAAAACTTCAATTTCTAGTGTGATTTTCAATTCTAACCTAAACACCTAATTTATAGGAAAATGCTTAGAATACCAAAGTAGAAAATTTAATAAACTATTAATATATTAAAAAAAAAATTCACGCCCAACTTAGAAAAGCTGAATTCAGCATGTTTACCACTCATGTGGGGCCCACCCAATTGCAAAAAAATGTTTTTCTTAAAATAAATATTTTAAACTCTAAAAATCAATTATTTCCGAAACTTCAATAATTCATAATAAATAGTTCTTTTATCAAAAAAATTTGAATCCATTCTATAGGAAATTCAATTCTCTACAACTTTATAAGTTTAAGTTTTTCTAAATTCCAAACAGAAATTGACCGAAATACATATACGGACGATTTTATAGGCTATATAATCAAATTTCAGTAAAAAATGGGGTCCACCAACATGTTTGACATGTTTCTAACATTTATTGTAACAAAAATACTCTTTCACTTCATTTATTCATATATCACACATTCATTGTAAAAATATCACCATTATTATATTATTATAATATAAAAATTAATTTAAATGAATTATTTTATCAGAAAAGATAAAATATCAATTTTCAACAATTGTCACTTTTCTAAAAATTCCTCCATTTATATTCACATAATAAAATATTTTTCTTATCATATAAATCAATAATTAATTATTCACAAATAATATTACAGAATCACAATACTGACAACCAGACTGTTTCCAAGAAAGAGGGGGCCTTCCGGTAAGGATTTTTTCTTACTGGTGCGCAATTAAATAACCTCTCCTGGACAGAACTTTCTATACATTACCAATAATGTTATCTAATAATATTATTAAAATAATATGAATTATTGATCTGATAATAGAAAATATTGTGTAGTGACAATTATTGAAACAACAATAATATAAAATATCAACGTAGCAATTATTGAATCAATAAAATAAAATATTGAACATTAATTACTGCAATAATTATTGAGTAATGCCTTCTTATGTAAGAATCAATAATTGGTGCAATACCGTGTACTACTGTGCAGCACCGTGTATTACTGTATTTTAACCACCGGGTATTCTAACAGTTTTAACGGTAAAAACTACGCCTTTATTTATAAAAACTCATACTTGTCATTTTTTTCATCCGATCGCTTTCCGTTATGGGGCCCACAAAAGGCTGTGCCGTCGTACGAATATTCCCCGACAAAAAGAATATTCCACGACCAAACGAATATTCCCCGACAAAATGAATATTTTATAACCACTTGCTTATTTAAAATATTTGCGCATTTTTACCCATAACTATCCACATTAATCAAATCAACCCTTACTATTTCAAAATAATAAATAGAGGAAATACTATTTTATTCATAAAAGTTGGGGTCTTATAACCTCCCCTACTTATGAAATTTCGTCCTCGAAATTGACGTACGTACCTGGTGTTCTGAAAAGGTGAGGATACCTCACTTTCAATTCCGTTTTCAACTCCCAGGTTATTTCCTTAATAGCATGGTTCTTCCACAAAATTTTGACTTGTGGTATAACCTTTGTGCGTAGGACACGCTCCTTCCTATCCAAGATCTTGATAGGTACCTCCTCGTACATTAAATCTTCGGCTATCTCATCTGATTCTAACTCAATAATGTGGTTTGGGTCTTTCACATATTTACGAAGAACAGATATGTGAAAAACATTATGAACACAAGACATGCTTGGAGGTAATGCGAGTCTATAGGAAACATTTCCTATTCGGTCAAGAATCAAAAATGGACCAATAAATCGTGGATTGAGCTTTCCTCTCTTTCCAAATCTTGTAACTCCCTTCCATGGAGCAACACGTAACAATACATGATCCCCAATATTAAATTTCACGTCCTTCCGATGAAGATCCACATAACTCTTTTGTCGATCCTGTGCCGTTTGTATATGTTGTCGGATCATTTAGATCTTTTCTGTATTTATATGTTCCAACTATGGTTCCAACAATGTTGCTTCACCCACCTCATCCCAACATACTGGAGAGCAACACTTTCTTCCATATAATGGTTTAAATGGAGCCACACCTATACTTGCCTAATAACTGTTATTGTATGAGAATTCTACCAATGGTAAGTACTTATCCCAACTCCCTTTGAAGTTTAGGACAAAGAGTCTTAATAGATCCTCAAGAGTTTGAATAGTCCTCTCTGATTGTCCGTCCGTTTGAGGATGGTATGCCGAACTGAATTATAAATCCGTGCCCATAGCTTTCTACAAGCTAACCTAAAATCGTGAAGTGAATCTTAGGTCACGATCCGAAACTATGGATACTGACATGCCATGCAACCTCATAATCTCATTCACGTACACACGAGCAAGATGTTCAAGAGAATAAGTTTCTTGTATAGGCAAGAAATGAGCAGACTTGGTTAATTTATCAACAATAACCCAAATCGCATCTATGCCTTGGGAAACCTTAGGAAGACCAGTAACGAAATCCATGGTAACGTGTTCCCACTTCCATTTTGGAATCTCAAGTGGTTGCAATGGACCCTTTGGCACTTGCTGCTCCGCCTTTACATGTTGACAAGTTAAACACCTCGAGATAAACTTCATGATCTCTCTGTTCATATTATTCCACCAAAATGTATGTCAAAGATCATGATACATTTTGGTACTTCCAGGATGGATTGCAAATAGTGTATTGTGTGCCTCCATCATGATCTTGTACTTCAAATCAGAGTCGTTAGGAACACAAAGTCTGGAGTTAACTCTAAGTATTCCTTCTTCATCGATTCTTGCTTCTGGGATAACACATTCTTATACTTTCTTCTTCATACGCATCAGCTCCGGGTCTGTGGCTTGAGCAACTTTAACTTATCGATTAAAGTTGGTTCTATGCGTATACTTGACATCATCATATGGGTCCCCAGAGTCTTGAACTCTATCTTCATCTTTTGTAAATCACATAAAATGGGTCTTTGTGTTGACATAATCGCACTCGTTCCTGCATATGATCTTCTACTTAATGCGTCAGCTACCACGTTCGCTTTTCCAAGATGGTATTGAATGGTATGGTCGTAATCTTTCAACAATTCAAACCAACATCGTTGTTACATGTTAAGTTCCTTTTGGGTGAAGAAATATTTGAGGCTTTTATGATCTGAATAGATCTCCACTTTCTCCCCATATAGATAGTGCCTCTAGATCTTTAGCGTGAAAACGACTACTGCCAACTCTAGATCATGAGTAGGATAATTCCTCTCATATTCTTTAAGTTGTCGCAAGACATAGGCTATGACTTTCCCATGTTGCATGAGAACACATCCTAACCCTTTGCCTGAAGCATCGCTGTAGATGATAAATCCCTCCGAATCAGATGGTATTGTCAGAATAGGTGCCGAAATGAGTCTCCTCTTGAGCTCTTAGAAACTCTTCTCGCATTCCTCGCTCCATACGAATTTTGTATCCTTCCAAGTCAGCTAAGTTAACGGAGTAGCGATTCGAGAAAATCCTTCCACGAATCTCCGGTAATAACCAGCTAAGCCCAGAAAGCTACGTACTTCGGTCACCGACTTCGATTGCTCCCAACTTTGTATTGCTTCAATCTTTGCCGGGTCAACAGATACTCCATGTTTTGACACCACGTGCCCAAGGAATGCTACTTCCTCAAGCCAGAACTCACATTTCTTCAGCTTGACATATAGCTTGTTTTCACGAAGCCTTTGAAGTTCCAGCTTTAAATGGTGCTCATGATCTTCACGACTTTTGGAATAGATGAGGATGTCATCAATAAAGACAACAACGAACTGATCCAAATATTCCTTGAACACATGGTTCATCATATCCGTGAAAGCCGCATGAGCATTAGTCAATCCAAAAGACATGACTAAGAACTCATAATGCCCGTACCGAGTTCTGTAGGCAGTCTTCGGAATATCCTCAATTTTAATCTTCAGCTGATAATATCCATAACAAAGATCGATCTTTGAAAAGAATTATGCTCCTTGCAACTGGTAAAACAGGTCATCAATGCGAGGTAGCGAATACCTATTCTTGATGGTAACATGGTTCAATTCCCGATAATCAATATAAAGTCGCATACTCCTGTCTTTCTTCTTTAGAAATAAAATAGGAGCACCCCAAGGAGATGTACTAGGACGAATGATACCGATGTCCAACAACTCCTGTAGTTGGACCTTTAACTCCTGAAGTTCAATAGGATCCATTCAATATGGGGTTTTAGAAATGGGTTTTGTACCAGGTTCAAGGTCAATATAGAATTCAACTTCACGTTCTGGGGGTAGACCGGAAAGTTTTTCAGGAAATACTTCAGAAAATTCACTAACAGCGAAAATATTATTCAAATCTGACGTCTTTTTCTTCAAGTCCATGACATGGGCTAAGAAAGCTTGACATCCGTTTTTCAATAAACGAATGGCTTTATAGTTTGATATGACAGTGATTGACTTTAGTGGGTTGGTTGCTTGAATTCGCATAACAGGTTGGTTAGGAATATGAAAACTAACAACCTTACGAAAATAATCAATTTTGGCATGATGCGTAGTTAACCAATCAATCCCTAAAATCACATCAAAAGCAAGTATCTTTAAAGAGATAAGATCCACAGGTAATGTGATGGTGCCAACTTGGATCAAGTAAGATTTATAAACAGTAGATGTAATGAAAGTTTCTCCTAACGGAGTCTCAACAGATAAGTCAAAGTCTAATTTCTCCAAAGTCAAGTTTAAACGTTGAGCACAAGTAGGAGAGATAAAAGAATAGGTAGAACCGGTATCTAGTAAGGTATAAACTTCACAAGAGTTTATGATTAGCTTACCCATGATCACCTCGTTCGGGTTCCTCGCATTTTGGCCAGTCACGACAAATGCCCTTCCAGGAACTGCTGACTTTGACTTGTCTGGGACAGCCTTTGGAGTCACCATCCCCGCTAGACTTGGTTTTGCTACAGTATAATCTCGAGTGATATGATATTTCTTTCCACAATTATAGCATACCTTCAACTATTGTGTGCATTTTGGGCTGATGTGTCCCTCTTTTTCGCATTTATAACATATGACCGGTGGTCGTTCTCCTCCCTTAGAAACAGTTGGTGCTGGTGCTGACGTCTTCACATTGTCATTATTATACCTTCTCTTTTTAAAATCTCCTCCAGAATCGCTTCTTCTATTATCATGGCCACGATTACCACCAGAGTGGTTACCGCTTTTGTCTGTATTTTTTCCTCCTCATTGGTTATCATTGCTCCGATGACTGCTGCCACCGGTATGACCCTGGTTGTGGTCTCTCGGTTGAACGTACTCATTATCTCGCTCTAATAATTGAGCCCTGTTGACAACATCTGAATATAGAGAAAATTTGTGAGAAATGAGATATTGACGTATATCGGGTTTCAGACCTCTCAAAAATATCCGCGTCATACGTTTCTCATTCTCTACCAAATGAGGTGCAAACCTGGATAACTCCGCGAACTTGGCCTCGTACTGGGACACCGTCATGTTGTTCTATTCCAGTCTAATAAACTCTACCTCCTTCATATGACGAATACTTTCAGGAAATTACTTGTCATTGAATAGTTTCTGAAATGTTTCCTAAGACATGTTGAGTGCGGCTGGCTGAGTACGCTTCACAGATTTTCACCAATAATCTACCTCACCACGAAACATAAAGGTGGCGAATGGAACCTTCTGTTCCTCCGTGCATCCCAAGACATCAAATATCTTGGTAATTTGCTTGAACCCATGTTTTCGCCTTAATCGGATCTGGCTTTCCCCAGAATTCTGGTGGTCCTAACTCTTTGAACTGCTTGGTTTTGACAAACCGCGCGTTATTATCATTTCCACCCGTATTTCGTACACGAGTCTCCCTCTTCTGATTTTGTATGAACTGCAAAAAGCTTCTAAACATCCCATCGTTCATCGTCTGATCAGTGGTGTTGTTTACAGGAGGAACATTGTCGTCCCGTTGTACAATTTCCTGATTGGTGATTAAAGGTGTCTCCACAGTCTCATTTACTCCATTGTCAACATTCTCAGTTGCCATTCTCAAATACTGCCATAAAACAAAGGTTAATTAAAGAAATTAACATATCACATAATATCCCTATATTCTGACCAATCAACAAATAAGCTTAGGTAGGATACACTAGCGAAGGATTTACTCGTCTCTCCCCTCCTGGTTCTATTCCCCGATCTCCGCCAGATACCATATCCCTAAGCTCTGATACCAACTGTGACGCCTCCAAAATAGGTATACATCACCCATTTTGAGTCGCCAAAAAAATATGGTACAGAAATAACTACAACTTTATTAATACAATTGTCATGCAAAATACGAAAATACACAAACTGTGAGTTAAAATACAAATATTGTCTTCTAGACAATATCCACACTCAAAAAAGTTCTCATTACAATTATTGATACACTATTTTACAAAATTGTGAGGACTATTATAACAACTACCTTCGAACATCACTCCACACCCTGACTACTTCCCGCTATATTCTTGCTTCTTGAGAAGAAAAATGTAACAAAAAGGAAAAAGGGTGAGCTCAACTAGCCTAGTAAAAAATATTATGACTAAGATAATATAGAACAAATTAGCGTTAGTCTTCAACAAGAAAAAATCTGATAGAATATAATAGACAACAAATTTTAGATCAACAACTGCAGCGGAAACAACTATCCATTAGAAGAGTAAAGTAGAGAATGAGTTCTACTATCTTCTAAGATTTAAAAGTCTATCATCAATATTTTATCCTTGTAACATCAATTAATATATATCTTGAATCAAATATTTATCTTTGCACTACAGGCTAAAGATATTCATTTGGATCACCAGTTGGTCATGTTCATCTAAACACTTGTTCATCTTTGCACTACGGGCCAAAGATATTCACCAGTTAATCATTCATCTTTGCACTACAGGCCAAAGATATTCAGTAATATCATCATTTAGGACTGAGAATGATGAAAAATATCTTAAAGAAAATGAATCCAGTGAGACAAAAGGACAAATATTAGGTATTCTTACTACAGTTTATCCAAGTTCAAAAATATTCCATAATAATCAATTGTGGAGAATAATTCAAAAATAAAGATCAAAACATGGATACAATCAAAGATAGTAACCATAATAGACATCTTGGATAAAGAAGAGAAAATTTTATTTTTCTATGAATAGTATCGTATTCGTGAATAGTGTCGTATACGTGAATAGTGTCGTATACGTGAATAGTAACCCTGGCACAAAAAGGTAAAAATTCCACAATAAAATTCATATCAATACTTCGGTATAATGATATTGGAAGAAAAAATATCATTTATAAAAAAATAACATCCCTTACCTCGAAAGAATAGTACTTATGGCTGGAATATCAGATATAATGCTGAAAGAAACTTGCACAGTATAGCAACACTCAAAGTATCAAAATACTCACAAAAATACGCTCAATAATATAGAGAGAGAAAACTCCAATTTCTGGTGTTATTTTCAGTTCTAACCTAAGCACCCTATTTATAAAAAAATGCTTAGAACACTAAAGTAAAAAATTTATTAAAATATTAATATATTAAAAAAAATTCATGCCCACCTTAGAAAATTTGAATTCATCATGTTTACCACTCATGTGGGGCCCACCCAATTGCAAAAAACTATTTTTTCTTAAAATAAATATTTTAAACTCCAAAAATTAATTATTTCGGAACTTCAATAATTCATAATAAATAGCCCTTTTATCAGAAAAATTCAAATCTTATGTTCATTTCATAGGAAATTCAATTATCTACAACTTTGTAAGTTTAAGTTTTCCCAAATTCCAAGTAGAAATTGACCGAAATTCACATACGGACGATTTTATAGGCTATAATCAAATTTTAGTCAAAAATAGGGTCCACAAACATGTTTAACATGTTTTTAGCATTTATTATAATAAAAATACTTTTTCTCCTCATTTATTCATATATCACACATTTATTGTAAAAATATCACTATTATTATATTATTATAATATAATAATTAATTGAAATGAATTATTTTATTAGAAAAAATAAAATATCAATTTTCAACAATCGTCACTTTTCTAAAAATTCTTCCATTTATATCCACATAAATAAATATTTTTCTTATCATATAAATCAATAATTAATTATTCACAAATAATATTACAGAATCACAATACTAACAACTAGGCTGTTCCCAAGAAAGAGGGGGCCTTCCGGTAAGGATTTCTCCTTACTGGCGTGCAATTAAATAACCTCTCCTAGACAGAACTTTTTAGACATTACCAATAATGTTATCTAATAATATTATTAAAATAATATAAATTATTGATATGATAATAGGAAATATTGTGTGGTGACAATTATTGAAATAATAATAATATAAAATATCAACGTAGCAATTATTGAATCAATAAAATAAAATATTGAACAGTAATTACTGTAACAATTATTGAGTAGTGCCTTCTTACGTAGGAATCAATAATTGGTGCAATACCGTGTGCTACTGTGTAACACTGCGTATTACGATGTTTTAACCACCGGTTATTCCAATAGTGTTAACGGTAATAACTACTACGTTATTTATATAAACTCATACTTGTCATTTTCTTCATCCGATCGCTTTTTGTTATGGGGCTCACAAAAGGCTGCGTCGTCGTACGAATATTCCCCGACAGCAAGAATATTCCACGACCAAACGAATATTTCCCGACAAAATGAATATTTTATAACCACTTGTTTATTTTAAATATTTGTGCATTTTTACCCATAACTATCCACATTAATCAAATCAACCCTTACTATTTAAAAATAATAAATAGAGGAAATTCTATTTTATTCATAAAAGTTGGGGTCTTACAAGGAGTATCCAACCTACGACTTGGAGTTAGCTACGGTAGTATTTGCTTTGAAGATCTAGAGACACTATTTCTATGGGGAGAAGTGTGAAATATATACAGACCATAAGAGTCTGAAATATATTTTTACGCAGAAGGACTTGAATATGTGTCAGAGAAGGTGGCTGGAGTTAATTAAGGATTACGATTGTGAGATTTTATACCATCCGGGTAAAGCAAATGTGGTTGCCGACGCCTTAAGTAGAAAGGGGTGGGAGAAATTGATGATGTTGACCGCTTAAGAGGAGCTAATTTTAGCGATAGAGAAGCTAGAATGGGAAGTGAAGTATCCTATAGAAATTGACGAGAAGCTGTTTCAGATGCAAGCGGGTACAACCTGGCTAGATAAAGTTAAGGAGGCTCAACTTCAGGATGAAGAATGCAAGAAGGTGAAAAAGAAGATATCTGAAGGAACCGAATCGAGATTCAAGATAGATAGTGAGGGACAACTAAGATTTGAGAGCAAAGTTTGGGTACCGCCAGTGCCAGAGATTAAGGAAGACATTTTGAGTGAGGCTCGTAAGTCACGATATTCGATTCACCCTGGTAGTACCAAGATATACCAAGATCATCGACAACATTTCTGGTGGCCAAATTTGAAATGAGATGTTGCAGAGTGTGTTGCCAAGTGCCTGACATGTCAGAAAGTGAAAGTAGAACATCAGATGCCGAGTGGGTTGCTACAATCTTTAGAGATTCCAAAATGGAAATGGGAACATATTACAATGGATTTCGTGGTTCGCCTTCCGACAACTCAGAAAGGCTATGACGCAGTATGGGTTATTGTTGACCGATTGACGAAATCCGCATACTTCCTTCCGATCAAAATCAAATTTAACATAGACCAGTTGGCAAGGTTATATGTGAAAGAGATTATTTCGAGGCACGAAGTTCTGGTGTCAATTATTTCCGATAGGTATCCACGCTTTACATCGAACTTCTGGAAATGACTACATGACTACATGAATGCATGGGAATGCAGTTGAGAATGAGTACAACATATCACCCTCAGACAGACGGGCAGAGTGAAAGGACAACTCAGACATTGGAGGATATGTTGAGAACGTGCATCATAGATTTTAAAGAAAATTGGGATGATCACTTACCGCTTGTTGAATTTGGTTACAACAACAGTTACCACGCTAGTATTGGCATGCCGCCTTACAAAGTGTTGTACGACAGAAAGTGCACAACTCCACTTTACTGGGTTGAAGTTGGCGAGAGACAGTTACTGGGACCAAAATTGGAACAGCAAACAGCAGAGATAGTCAAACTAATCCAGAAAAGATATATAGCAACTCAAGATAAGCACAAGAAATACGCCGACCCACACCGCAAGAATGTTGAGTTCGAATCGGGTAGCTTGGTATTCTTGAAAGTCTCTCCATGGAAAGGGAAGATCAGATTTGGCAAGAAGGGGAAATTGAGCCTAAGGTTCATTGGACCCTTTGAAGTTTTGCGAAGAACTGGTGAAGTTTCCTATGAGGTAACCTTACCTCTGGCCTTAGAACATATCCATAATGTCTTTCATGTTTTAGTTTTACGACCCTACAAGTCCGATTACAATCACGCTATCGAATATGAACCCCTGCATTCTGAGAAAGACTTAACCTATGAAAAAGTTCTTGTTCAGATCGTTGACAAGAAAGAGCAAGTTCTCAGAAATAAAGTAATACCTTCTGTTAAGGTAATTTGGAGGAACCACAACGCTGAAGAAGCTACGTGGGAACTCGAAGAGCACATGATGAAAAATTGCCCTCATTTATTTGCTTATTTATATGTGTAGTGATTCTGGGGGAATAATCTTTGTAAGGGGGAGAATGTAACGGGACGTATTAATTGAGCCGTGATTGTGGGACAAAATCCTTTTAAGTGGAGAAAGATGTGACGAACGAGATTTTTTTTAATTTAATTTGAATATTATTGAATTAAATAAATATTTTTCGATGATTTAATTATCGGGCTAAATAATTAATTGAGAAATTTGTGGTAGATTAATTTAATTATATGTGTTACATTGATTAAATTAATGTGAAGAATTTATTATTCAAAGTATGTATTTAATTGAGCTTATTTGATTAAATAATTTATTTAATAAGCATAATGTTATTCTAATTAATTTAATAATTAATTAGAGATTTAATGATTTGACATAGTTAATGAATGAGAATTTTAATTATGTGATGATTTGATTTAATAAGTAATTCTGCCTTTTATTTAATTGAGTTTAATTAATATATTTGATTAATTAAATTGTGACAAATAAACTATATAATAATAAGTTAATTAAAATAAATTGGAAAAGGAAATTATGTTCTAGCCAAACGTGGCCATAAGAACATGGGATCAATTAAGCGCAAGATAAGCCGTGAAGCACTTAACTGATGTAGACACTCGAAATTTTTTGCACACCTGTTACTGACATTGCAAGAGGGCAGATTCGTCTTCCAGAGATAACCCTGGAAGACAACTCACATCCAGTCAAGATACTACCGGAAGCTCAGTTTCAACCCCGAAACACACCAGGAGTAATAGCCTCAACCCCGGAACACACACCGGGAGTAACTGTTCCAACCTCGGCGATAACCCCGAGGCCTGCAGTTCCAATATCAAAAATTCCACCGGAGAAGACCGCTTCATCCCGAAGATAACCTCGAGATGTTCAGTCTCAGTCCCAACACTGGGAATAGTTGATTCCAACCTTGGAGATAACCCCAAGGAAGGCAGTTGCAGTTCCGGAGATAACCCCAGAAATGCTTATTTCAAATACCATCAACTTCAACCTCGGCGCTTACACCGACGCACTTAGTACAAAACCTGGCAATAACACCAGGAAGACATGCACACCTCAAAGATGACACTGAGGATCTTCAACACATACAGCAGTCCAATCTCAGAGATAACCCTGAGCAACGTCTGTTTTATAAACTCAAACCGGAGATAACCCCGGTGAGGGGAAAAGTCGTCATCTTGCCACTTTGACGCCACATCACACCATCTCAACATTTTAGACATACATTTCTACATAGCAATGTCCCACAAAAACAAAGGAAAACCAATCCCGAGTGAATATTACGCAGGGTAACATATAGAATTTGAAGCTGAAGACTTGAGGGCATCGTCCCATTTTCATGACTTCGTACAACCTCTAATCCCATGTCATTGCGTAACTCTCAACAACGACGGTCCGAAATAGGTCCTATATACCTCAGTCGGATGCCCAGATTGTAATTCTGAAAGTTCCAACGGACATCACGTCATACACATGCACGTACTTTGAGACGACGGTACCCGCGAAGCCCGGGGCACCCCGGGCAGCCTCAGGTACACCTGCAGCTCCACCCTCTATAAATAGAGGGCTTAGGGTGGCCATTTTACAAGGGAAAAAGGCGAGAAAGCCCTGTCTAATTTGCTCTTTACACACCCCAAACTGAGTGCTTTCTCATTTAAAACACTTATAAGCTCATATATAATTACTTTTTACCGACGGGAGCTACGTGTTCATCCATTTCAAGTTATTGAAGTCTTCTTTGGCAGCCCACTGTAAGCCTTCTCACATATTTTCAAGCATTTTTCTTCATCTTTGCATACACTATTCTTCACATTGAGAGTCGTGTTGCGTGTGTATGCCCGGACTTCGGTCTGTGGTTTATTTTCAGTTTGTATATATATATACTTATATATATATATAGATATATATATATATATATATATATATATATATATATATATACTTATATATAAACTGTGTGTCGAACTATGTTCGATAAGCCTAGATTTATGTCTGGTGCGTTTAAATGCTTTCGTATATATATATATATATATATATATATATATATATATATATATATATATATATATATATATATATATATATATATATATATATATACTGCTTTCTGTACATTTCGTCCCGCCTGGAGTTTCCTCATTGGCGGTTGATCGTTTTTACAACTTATTTACATTTTTGATCCCCCATGGAGGTGCTTCGTGGCTGGTGATCATGTGTATATATATATATATATATATATATATATATATATATATATATATATATATATATATACAGCTTTTATATATATACCTGCTTATTGCTTTTTATCAATTGCGGCATCATGTGAACCTAGGAATCATGTGATCACAGGTTCAATCCACTAAATCTAGATTCGGTTCCCGTGATGTACGTTTTCAGCTGTAAGCAGCTTGTAAATTTATCTTTTCACGTACTTAAAATAGATACAAGATACAACCTACTTCTAGGGAGAACGTGGATTCATATGGCTGGGGTAGTCCCCTCCACTCTTCATCAGTAACTTAAAAACATTATCAACAATAGCCTAGTTACAGTCAACGCTGAACTGGAATGCCCTTAACAGGGTGACATACCGTTCATCAGTTTCAATTCCGATGTTGAGCCGGTCAGTTTCTATGTTTTGGAAGTAAGCAATCCTCAATATCATGCCATTGGGACACCATTTCTCATACCCAAGATTTCTGCCGAAGTGATGGCAGCTACTCAAGAAATGATGTCATTGGGACACCAGCCTAGACAAGGACTGGAAAAAAATCATCAGGGTATTAAGCACCCGATCCAAGTGTCCAGTCAAACTGGGACAGCCGGACTAGGTTATACTGCCAGTACCAATCATAGGAATCCACATAAGTATAAACAGGTTCCTTCCACTTCAGCCACACGACTATTATTTCCACCTGCACATCCAGAGTCTTCACAATCTCCGGTAAAGGTGCCAGCCAACGTAATGGCTAAGTTATTTCCTAAACCAATACCGGTAAAGGAGAAGTAAGTCTTTGTTACAGATCCCAAGGTGGAAGAAGAGGAACAGAGAATTAAATAAGACATCGTCCGAATGATGTCAGGTGTATGCATCATTGTCCATGATGAACATACTAACAGATATATCCCAGACGATGATTGCTCAGACGTAATGGTCATCATTCGGGAAAAGGAGGATGATGACAGCCCCTCCATCATTGCAGTTCCCCAGGACTTTGCCCATGCCAATTGGAGCAGCACTCCTTGCATTGGTCGACAAGGGTAAAATGGGCAGGACTCCTTTATGCGCTATAGATATCGTAACTGCTTACTTTTCTGTACAGTATTAGCAGTTATTTTGTTCGTACATGCTAACATTATGTATGATTAAACAGTTTCATATATATTAAGTGAAAGCATATTTTATTTCAGGACTTTGAACTTAGATGTGCATGTACTTGCTGATAAGATGCCTCTTCTCCACAAGGATTGTAACTTTGATGAAAAGTTGGACTCGGACTTGCTGGAAATACAAGAGGACATTGAGGTGCCTCCGGAGATCAAAGAATGGGTCGAAGACAAACCTAAACCCAACCTTGATCAAACCACCTCCTTCAATCTTGGAACCTTAGAAAACCCTAAGTTAATCTAGATTGGTTCAGACCTTACCCCAAACCAGAGGAATGACATGGTTACACTACTAACCCAATTCTAGGAGGTGTTTGCATGGTCTCATGAAGACATGGTGGGTTTGTCCACTGACATTATTCTTCATCGCCTTCCCATCAAAGAGGGATTTAAGCCAGTCAAGCAGAAACTCAGGCGATTGAAACCTAAGTGGATTTTAAAAGTGAAAGAAGAAATTGTGAAACAATTTCGAGCTGGTATTATCATGGTGTCCACCTATCCTGAATGGATATCTAAAATCGTGCCCGTGCCTAAGCCAGGAGGAAAGGTTCGAGTCTGCGTGGATTATAGGGATCTGAACAAATCTTACCTTAAAGATAGCTTTCCCGTACCATTTATCCATATTCTCATTGACAATATTGCTCAATACGGTATGCACTCCTTCGTTGATTGCTTTGCAGGGTACCATCGGATCATGGTTGTTAAGGAAGATCGTGAGAAAACTACTTTCATCACGCCTTGGGGAACCTTTTACTACAGACAGTTGTTGTTCGGCCTCATCAATGCCGGAGCTACCTATCAGAGAGCTATGATGGCTCTTTTCCATAACTTAATGCACAAAGAGATCGAGATCTACGTGGATGACATCATTGTCAAGTCCCGAAAAGAGGAGGACCACTTAGACCATCTCAAAAAGCTTTTCAACAGATTGCGTAAGTACAACTTGAAGTTGAATCCAGCCAAGTGCGCCTTTAGCGTTAAATCAGGCAAGTTGCTAGGATTCCTAGTCAGCCTTAAAGGAATCGAGTGGGATCCCACCAAAATCCAGGCCATTACGGAAATGCCCATTCCTCAGACAAAGAAGGAAATACAGGGATTTTTGGGAAGAGTCAACTTCATTAGTAGATTCATTTCTCAACTCACAGCAACTTGTGAGCCTATCTTCAAGCTGTTAAGGAAGAACTCCTCCATGAAATGGAATGATGAGTGCCAGAAGACCTTCCTTACCATCAAAGAACAGCTAGTCAAAGCTCCTATTTTGGTACCACCCAGGGATGATGTTCCCATGTTCATGTACCTATCCATAAGTGACAATGTCATGGGCTGCATGCCATGGGCTGTACACTCTGATTGAGAAGACTTGTTGTGCTTTACACTACTACAAAACAGTAAATAGACAACGTGGAAAAAATGTCGTGGTTTCAGTCAGGAAAACGTCGTGGTTAAGGGTGTTGTCTATTTGACACCCTTACACAACGTTTTAAAAACGTTGTAGTTAAGCACAATACACAACGTCTTTTAGGAAAAAAACGTTGTAGATTTGTTTTTCAAAAATTAGCAGATGCTTAAAAACGTTGTAGTAGGTATGATTCCACAACGTTTTTTGAATCAAAACGTTGTTGTTTATTATATCAGACAACGTTTAGGCACATTTACACAACGTTTTTAAAATGTTGTAGATTAAAAAAAAAGAAAAAAAGAGTTATAATTCACCTACATTACCAATGCACAGGCAATATACTAATGTCATGATATATAGCTAAAAGGTTTAAATTCTCATTTAAATTTAAAGCCAAAATGTATCAACCATTCAAAATATATCCCAATAATACCATTTGTTTACAGTTTCAAATTACTACATCCACAAAATCTATACCAAACTATCCATAAGCACTGAAGTGTCGTATACTGCAGCAACAGAACTGCAGTTATGCTCAAAGTTCAAACTAAAATATAGCCACACCTAATCAATAAAGCAGAAATATGAAAGAGAAATACTCAAAGTTTAAGCTAATTTTTGTGCCATTTTCTTTTGCTGATTTTGAGCAGTCCCAACCTGGATGCCATCAATTTATACTTCAACAGTTGCTAAATTGCCACTTCGAGTAGCTTTATACTCCATGCCTTCAGCCTGTTGTTGACACCTTTCTTGCAGTTCCCGCACTGGATGCATAAAATAAATTGAATAATAATATTTCCATTCAGCCTCTTCTTTCTCGGATGATGCATTCTTCAACTGCAAAACCAATGACACAAGTGCAACACATCACACACTATTTCCTTTCAAAAGAACCCACAAGGTGCCACTGTGCAGCAGTAGCTGAGTCACTACAACAAAATGAATGTAAAATGCATAAAAGGTTGGTAATCCAACTCAAGAATGCTCACCATTATAATAAGGATACAGACAAAGACTGCAATGAAATCAGTGAAAAGAGTTAGGGCATGCTTCACATAGTCCAGATCTCCAAGGTAAGCCTTCTCAATAATATCCTGGGTATCAACTACCATGTAGCCAACAAAAACAAGAAGGCCGAAATACAACTGCAAAAATGTCAACAAAACAAAAACATCAGCTTTCTCTTCTTCCATCCTTTTTTTTTGGTCTTTGTTTTTGTAAGTAATTGCCTAATGCTACAACGCAAGTAAAAACATATCGGAGGATCAAAATATCATGAGTTATATCAAAATAGCTTTCTAAATAATATCCTGAGTTATATAAAATCCATTAGGCAATTACCTTGGATCAAAATCAATGGCCAATTCAATTAGAGGTCCAATGGAGGCACCTTCAAAAAGGACAGCTGCCATCGGAAGTGAAACCCTCCTTTACAACCACTTCACATGTAAAATCTGATGTTAACATCTATAGACTCTAAGCATTCACCCACAAAACTACCATCAAAGCACGACTTCTTCCCCTAAGAGAAGAAAAGTCAAATGTTTATCCAAGCATACAACTTGAGATAATAAATACTGGGATTGGAGAGAGTGAAGAAAAGTCAATTAAAATTTAAACATACCAATCCATAATTAAAGACGGTAAAAGCTACACACAGGAAGACCTCGTTAACTACCTGTTTTAATCCATAGAAAGTAGGATCTTTAACATCATGAAACTGCACAAACTATAAGCATTACTATTTGAATCATGACTAAGCGCTGACAAATCCCATCCTCCAGCTCCACAATTTTATCATACACCAGTTCCTGGAATTGAAATCTAAACCAGCAAAAGTAGTGCATACGTTAGAAACCAAAGCAAAGATATTCAATGTAAAGTTGTACAGGTTACTAAGTCGAATCAAATAAAATCTAACAATCAACTATGAACTATTCACAAAATTGTTACAGCAAAAGGTGCAATAAACTAATTAAAGTGCACATTTCCCCCGTTAGAGTGGTGAGAGTACATCTAATGTGTTAGTTACTTTATCCATCAAATCAAGCTGCAAATATTGTTATAGAAAATCGTAAGGAAAAACAAACATGAATGCTTAGCTTGGTATCTTCCAGCAGTGTGAACTGTGTTTGAAAACCGTAAGGAAAAGCAAACTATGTTTTGAAAATCAGACATGAATGCTTAGCTTGGTATCTTCCAGCAGTGTGAGGCATTTAGGTTGGATGCTTAGCAGCAGTCGCAATTATGTAATCCTCAATCGAAAGATAATTGACCTGTATAATTCCATAAAAATTATCTAAAATACTATAAATAAATGAAGTTGGTCAAGACAACAATCCCCAAACCCACATAATTAGAGCAATATACATATACGCACAGACACATGCACAAGTTAGTTGAACCAAGAATCACAAACTAGGCTTGAAGCGGGTGCCTAAAGCATATATACATATAGCATATAGCATTCAGTAATAACCAATACAACAATTTGACAAATATGCTTTGCAAGAAAGGAAATACTCTCATCCATTAAAGTTCCACTCAAACCTGAAGCGGGTGCCTATAGCATATAGCATTTTCTTCCTCAAAAACTAGTCATACCTATATGTGAGTGTGCAGAGCTAAACTGAAGTCTATGTATACTCTCCCAAAAAGAACAGCCTATGGTTTGCTGAGGATCGGCCGTCATGGTAACTATGGTTTATCTTCTATTACACAAACAAAATAGTGTTAGAAATCCACTTGTTTAGACGTTAGAAAAAGTATAAGAATCATAAAACTAGTCTCAAGAATATCATATATTCTAAAACAATCAGTCCCAAAGATACATTTAGTCAATTGTGTAGTCTTTAACGCAATCCTGGAAACATGTCAGAAATTTATGTGTTGAGTCATTTGCAACACGAGTGTCAAAACTCAGAATTCAAAAAAAACCATGTTCTTATAGCTCCAATAAATGAACAAACACTTCTACAAAATCCTTCAGTCAATTTTATTTCTTAATTTTCTCTGAACACAATTTATAATTTGCATAAAGCAAATATAGAATATTGGCTTTGGTACTATTATAGTGAGGCATAAAAGAGTTTCTAACAAAACGAGAGTATATCATAGTAGAATCAACTAAACTAATTTCAAAGTTAAATGACAGTGCACTGCGCTAGGCATATATGTCGTGCACCAGAAAGATAAAAGACAATGAGTCGCTGGGTCAAGCTACCAATCTGTGTCACATGAGTCGGATCTCGGACACAGGCTAGCCAATCCGTTATCATCACGGATCGTGGAACCATATCCCCCATGAACTGAGTGGCGCGGGTCTGGGCTCCACTGGTACGAGGGGTCCACCAATGCTGGAATACATCCTGAGTGCAAGGACCCTCTGATAATGCAAAACTGTTAACACCTAATAATGGGATATTAATGACGGGTGACTGTGACACAGGCCAATAACGCCTGACAAGAGGCAAGATCGGTATACGGATCTCCCCTGTGGTGCTCCTAATAGCACGCTCTCCTAAATAGAGCTCCCATCCTCCATCTGTGAAGAGAGGAACCCTACGGGTGGAAATCACATACTCGACACCAGTCGGGTACCCATCCTCAAATCCAACGGCCAAATGCTCCCCAGAATATGGAATTCATGTGATGACATCCGTTGTCAACAACTCCAACTGTAGGCAACAATGAGTGAAACCCTCAGCTACGGGGACCTCCACCATTATGGAATGATGTCATCGTCGTCCTCGTGGGTAGGTATCCAATCCTAGTACACTCACTGGACGTAAACATGGGAGCCTCTCATATGCCCAAAACTGCCAACACAAAGGCAAACATCTGTTATTAGTTAACCCTCTTAACGTATACATGGTAAATGACAATAGAAATACTTACCAGTAGAAATGGGTAAAATCTTAACCAAGCCTCGGTCAAGCCCTGCGAGCGTATATGCATGCCCTGAGGAAATAGGAAAAGGTGTAGAAACCCCAATCATACTCTCCGGCTCGGTCTAGTTTGAGTTGAAAAGGAGTTCTCACAAGTTGAAAAGGCCAAATCAGGGATAAAAACGCTACGCGATTGAGCGGAATAGCCTGAAATCATGCTTTTTTCTGGGCCAACTATGACTTTCATATCATTCATTGGTATTCGCCCGAACACAGGGTATACTATTCTAATGATTCCTATCTTTGTAGATCACTTTCAGCAATACCGTACAGAGGTCAAATGTTGTCATTGCAGGGTCGTCACCCTAATCTCATAAAAGAGATCCCCGACGGGGGGTTACAACGCAATCTCATAAAAGAGATCCCCGGCGGGGGTTACAACGTAATCTCATAAAAGAGATCCCCGCTGGGGGTTACAACGTAATCTCATAAAAGAGATCCCCGACAGGGGTTACAAAGTAATCTCAAAAAAAGAGATCCCCGGAGGGGGTTACAACGCATGTTCTGCGGATACACACATCAGCGATGATCCAACACATGTTCTACTGATACACACATCAGCAATGATCAAACAAATTCCAGACGGGGGTCACAACATATGTTTTTTGTTGATACACATATCAGCGAAGGTCAAGCTACCTTGACGTCAATTCATCCGTTGGTAAGTAAACCCAACACCGCATCGGAGGTCATCCGATGATTGCATCAGTTGATACACACATCAACAAAGTCCAAGTAGCCTTGGTATTTATCCCCATCAGGGAATTCATCCGTTGATATACACGTCAATAGAGGATCAAATGGAGCCTCGGCGGGGTTTACAACGCGTGGTCAACCGTTGGTTCACACGTCAACGAAAGTAGGGCAGCCCTGACAACACATACTGTTGACAGTAAATCTAACAGAATATTGATATGTCCTGGCGATATAAACTAGGGAAGATCAACATTAGTGAGGAGGATCAATGATGGAATATGTTATACACATCCTCAAACAGATAAAGCTTTATCCCCACAGATCTCTTATACAATAGAGGCGCATCTTTGGAGTAAAGTTTGTATCCAGTATTAAGGACTTTGGTGATATCCCTAACGTTAACATCCTGATAGGTTTGGATCACATATCCAAGCTTGCCGTCATTACCATCATCGGTAGAAGCAACAGGGAGCCAATAGTCATCCCCAGTATGTTGGAAAGCAATGCATATGCATCATACACTTGCATCATATTGCTCCATATTGCATCATATTTATCTTGTTGTATTTCAAGTGTCTAGGATTTTTTGCACAACTGTTACTGACATTGTAGGAGGGCAGATTCGTCTTCTAGAGATAACCCTGGAACACAACTCACATCCAGTTTGGATACTACCGAAAGCTCAGTTTCAACCCCAAAACACACCGGGAGTAATAGCCTCAACCCCGGAGCACATACCACGAGTAACAGTTCTAACCTCGGCGATAACCCCGAGGCCTGCAGTTCTAATACCAAAAATTCCACTAGAGAAGACCGCTTCATCCTAGAGATAACCTCGAGATGTTCAGTCTCAGTCCCAACAATGGGAATAGCAGATTCCAACCTTGGAGATAACCCCAAGGAAGGCAGTTGTAGTTCCGGAGATAACCCTGAAAATGCTTATTTCAAATGTCATCAGCTTCAACCTCGGTGCTTACACCGAGGAACTCAGTACAAGACCTGTCAATAACACCAGGAAGACAGGCACACCTCAGAGATGACACTGAGGATCTTCAACACCTGTATCAGTTCAATCTCAGAGATAACCATGAGCAACGTCTGCTTTATCAACCCAAACTGGAGATAACCCCGATGAGGGGCAAAGTCATCATCTTGCCACTTTGACGCCACATCACGCCGTCTCAACATTTCAGACATATATTTCTACATAGCAATGTCCCAGAAGAACCAAGAAAAACAAATCCCGAGTGACTATTACGCAGGGTAACGGATAGAATTTGAAGCAAAAGACCAGAGGGCATCATCGCATCTTCATGACTTCGTACAACCTCTAATCCCATGTTATTGCATAACTCTCGATAACGGCGGTCTGAAACAGGTCCTATATACCTTAGTCGGATGCCCAGATTGCAATTCTAAAAGTTCGAGTGGACATCACGTTACATACGTGCAGGTACACATGCGGCTCCACCCTCTATAATTAGAGGGCCTGGGGTGGCCATTTTGTAAGAGAAAAAGGCGAGGAAGCCCTGTCTAATTTGCTCTGTACACACTCCAAACTGAGTGCTTTCTCATTTTAAACACTTGTAAGCTCATATATAGCTATTTTTTACCGGCGGGAGCCGAGTGTTCATCCATTTAAAGTTATTGAAGTCTTCTTTGGCAGCCCACTGTAAGCCTTCTCACACATTTTCAAGCCTTTCTCTTCATCTTTGCATACACTGTTCTTCACATTGGCAGTCGTGTTGCGTGTGTATGCCCGAACTTCGGTCCGTGGTTTATTTTTAGTTTATATATATATATATATATATATATATATATATATATATATATATATATATATATATATATATATATATATATATGGACTAGCATCATCGAGTTATGCCTCGATTGAGCCTAGACTTTGGTCTGGAGCGTTTAATGGCTTTCTTATATATATATACTTATATATAAACTGTGTCGAACACTGTTCGATGAGCCTAGACTTATGTGCGTTTAAATGCTTTCGTATATATATATATATATATATATATATATATATATATATATATATATATATATATATATATAAACTATGTGTCGAACTATGTTAGATGTGCCAAGATTTGACATCCGGTGCGTTTACTACTTTAATATATATATATATATATATATATATATATACTTATATATATTAACTGTTGTTGGACTTTGTCTGAGGAGCCTGGATTTTATATCCGGTGCGTTTATATGCTTATATATATATATATATATATATATATATATATATATATATATATATATATATATATATATATATATATATCGTCCCACCTAGAGTTTACTTCGTGGTGGTTGACAATTTTTTATTGCTTTCTGTACATTTCGTCCTCCATGGAGTTTCCTCCATGGCGGTTGATCGCTTTTACAGGTTTATTTATATTTTTGATCCCCCATGGAGGTGCTTCATGGCTGGTGATCATGTCTGTATATATATATTTATAACTTTTATATATATACCTGCTTATTGCTTTTTATCAATTACGGCATCATGTGAGCCTAAGAATCATGTGATCACAGGTTCAGTCCACTGAATCTAGATTCGGTTCCCGTGATAGACCTTTTCAGCTGTAAGCAGCTTGTAAATTTATCTGTTATGTTTGGATCTCCTCAGATGGTTTTCATACCTACGAGGAGTTCAGCACCTTTTTGTACATTATTTTCTTACAGATCCCTCGCATCTGGAAAATAAAATCAACCAAGCCGAATATTAAATAAAATAGGAGTGTAAAAGGTCTCAATTACTATTGAGCACTGGGTTTGAAAAATATCTTTTAAAACATCACTGCCATATCTTGCTTAAAAATGAATTTTTATATAAATTCAAATTCTGTGTATATAGGTACGAACGAGGCCTCGCACTACTTCTAAATAAAAGCACATTGACCCAGACACACACATATTCATATAACAGTTTCTTGAAAATTGGCGGTCACCGTGATAACACGGATGTCGGGGGGTGCCTAATACCTTCCCTCCGCATAAGCAAGTCCCCGGACCCTAACGAATCTCGGTTTCACCGAACCGTATAGCAGTGTCACATCACTGGGTCAATGTGCAAACCTTTTTTCGGTTGTGTTGGTACACCCAGTTAAAAAACCAATTAGCGACTCTTATAGTCCAATCGTCGACATTACACATGTCAGACCTTTTTCACTTGTTTTTTCAAACAAGTCTCACATAAAATGAGAACACGAAAAAATAGGTAACGAAAAGGGACAAATAAAAATCCTGACGTCGACAACTGATACCCATGTTGTGCCAGTTATCTGTGCGCACTCACATTAGTCTTATTTTATACTTACTTATTTTTTTCTTGAGACCTAAATTTTGAGAAACCAGAGTGAGATCAGAGAGAATTGTGAGAATTAAAGAATCAAATGAGTTGTTATCATATCCTACTAATCTAAACAAACAATCAAGGGTAATCTCTTATATTCAAGCTCTAATTTATGTTCTTGAATTTCCTCCATGGAGGTTTATTTTAGTTCTCTTTAAATTGAACTTGATGACCAATTTGTTAAGAAATTGATTATATATTTTTATTAGCATTCATAATCTAATTCTATAATATTTGTATATGATTTAGAGTAATCAAATCTATTAAAACATGAAGAACTTAGGATTTGATGATAAATATACAACATATGTGATTTTCGTGTTAAAATTAGGGTTTTAGTTGATAAATTGATTAGATAGGTTGTTATTTGTGTTGACATGTAATCTGGTATATGTGAATTATAAACAATTTTCAGAAGTTAAATTTGAATGAAATAGGTTTTTAATTAAAGATTTTGGTTTTGTTATAAAAAGTACAAAAAGGCTGATTTTAGAACCAAAATTAGTGTTCAATTCTTATTGTAATCTATAAATTGATTTTAGAACTTGTTAGTATGTTGAATTACGAAAAGAATGCAACTAAAATGGCTTAATTTGGTTAAGAAATTAAGATTTGGTGATTAAATTCGCTAAACGTGTTGGGATATGAAGAAAACTAGTAAAAACATGGTTTTAATCCTTTAAAATTAGTTGTGTAAGATGTTTATGTTGTTAGAATCTGGATGTGCATGCTTGGTGTTGTTGTAAGTTAGTATATAGCCTCTGAGATTGTGAATTTCTGCTTTATTAGAGAAAAATTGGGTTGCTTGGAGTAAACTATGAAGTAGGGTGTGCAACGGCAGTTTCTATCTTGTGACCCTCAGAAGTTCTTTTGATTCTTGTTATTCATTCTCAATTCAAAAGTCGAGTTTTTCTTATTTCAGAAGTCTTTGATTCACTCACATGTTATTATTTTGTTGTTATATTATTATACTTGTGGGCAATCGTGCTCACTCTTGCGTAATAATAACATTGTAGTTAAGAAAGAATGGTTCGACGAGCCTTCTACTAGCAAAGGGAAGGGCAAGGTCAACAAGTGATGAAGACTTATTTTTTATTGTTATATTATGTTTCAGACTTATTGTGACGCCCCCAAAATAGGTATACAACACACATTCTGAGTCGCCAAAATACATGGTACAGAAACAACTACATCTTTACTATTACAACATAAGAACTGTGAGTTTAAATACAAATATTGTCATCTAGACAATATCCACGCTCAAATAAGTCCTCATTACAATTATTGATACATTATTTCACAAAAATGGTGAGGACTACTAAAATAACTTCTAGAACCATCATTTCATACCCCGACTAGTGCTCGCTACATTCTCGCCTCCTTATAAAAATGGAACAAAAAGGAAAAGGGTGAGCTCAACTAGCCCAGTAAAGAACATTATGACTAAAATAATACAGAACAAATTATCGTTAGTCTTCAACAAGGAAAAATCTTATAGAATACAATAGACAACAAGTTTTAAATCAATATTCGCAGCGGAAAATAATAATTCATAGAAGAGTTACGTAGAGAATGAAATCTACTATTATCTATGAATTTAAAAGTTCATCATCAATATTTTATCCCTGTAACATCAATCAATATTCATCTTTGCACTACAAGCCAAAGATATTCATCAGTTGGTCATGCTCATCTCAACACATGTTCATCTTTGCACTACGGGCCAAAGATATTCATCAGAAATCATTCATCTTTGCACTACAGGCCAAAGATATTCAGTTATATCATCACTTAGGACTGAGGATGATGAAAAATACTTTAAAGGAAACGAATCCAGTGAAACAAAATAACAAATATTCAGGATTCGTATTTCAATTTATCCATGTCCAAAAATACCTTATAAATAATCATAGTGAAGTAAAATTTAAGAATGATCAAAACATGGATACAATCAAAGCTAGTATCCAGAATAGATATTTTAAACGAAAAGAAGAAAATTTTATTTTTCGGTGAATAGTAACTCGTGAATAGTAACTCATAAATAGTAACCCCGACATGAAAAGTTCCAAATACTCTTTCTCCTCATATACTCATATATCCCACATTCATTATAAAAATATCATCATTATTATATTATAATAATATAATAAAATATTATTTTATCAGAAAAGATAAAATATCAATTTTTAACAATTGTCACTTTAAAAATTTTCTCCATCTATATCCATATAAAATTAATATTTTCCTCATCATATAAATCAATAATTAATTATTCACAAATAATATTACAGAATCACAGTGCTGGCAACCAGGCCGTTCCTAGGAAAGTGGGGGCTTTCCAATAAGGATTTTTCCTTACTGGCGCACAATTAGGTGACCAAACCTCTCCTTAGACAGAACTTTCTAGACATTGCCAATAATGTTATCTACTAATATTATTAAGATAATATGAATTATTGTTCCGATAATGAAAAATACTGTATAGTGACAATTATTAAAACAACAGTAATATAAAATATTAACGTAGCAATTATTGAATCAACAAAATAAAATATTGAACAGTAATTATTGTAACAATTATTGAGTAGTGCCTTCTTACGTAAGAATCAATAATTGGTGCAATACCGTGTGCTACTGTGCAACAACGCGTATTACTGTGTTTTAACCATTGGGTATTCCAACAGTATTAACGGTAACAACTACGCCGTTATTTATAAACAACTCATACTTGTCGTTTTCTTTATCCAATCGCTTTCCGTTATGGGGCCCACAAAAGACTGCGTCGTTGTACGAATATTCCCCGACAGGAAGAATATTCCACGACCAAACGAATATTCCCCGACAACAATGAATATTTTATAACCACATAAATATTTGCGCATTTTACCCATAACTAACCTCATTAATCAATTTAACCCTTACTATTTCAAAATAATAAATAAAGAAAATTCAATTTTATTTATAATAAGTTGGGGTCTTACAACCTCCCCTCCTTATGAAATTTCGTCCTCGAAATTGACGTACGTACCTGGTGTTTCGAAAAGATGAGGATACCTCGCTTTCATTTTCGTTTCCAACTCCCAGGTCATTTCTTCAATAGCACGGTTCCTGCACAAAACTTTAACTTGCGGTATGACCTTCGTGCGTAGGACATTCACTTTCTTATCCAGGATCTTGACAGGTATCTCTTCATACGTTAAGTCTTCGGCTGTCTCGTCCGATTCTAACTCAATAACGTGGTTTGGGTCCTTCACATATTTACAAAGCATAGATATGTGAAAAACGTTATGAACACGCGTCATACTTGGCGATCAAACGAGTCTATAGGCCACAGTTCCTACTCGATCGAGGATTTCAAATAGACCAATAAATCGAAGGTTTGAGCTTTCCTCACATCGCTAATTCAGGCTTTTGGAATAACAACTTCTTGCACCTCCTTCTTCATATGATCAGCTCCGGTGTGCCGCTTGAGCGATTTTAACTTTATCGATAAAAGTCGATTCTACTCGTATATCATCACATGGGTACCTAGAGTCTTCAACTCTATCTCTATCATTTGTAAGTCATACAAAATGGGTCTTTGACAATATCGCACTTGTACTCGTATACGATGTTTTACTCAACACGTCAGCTACCACGTTCGCTTTTCCAGGATGGTATGGTCAGAACATGTGCCGAAATGAGTCTCCTCTTGAGTTCTTCGAAGCTCTTCCTACATTCCTTGCTCCATTCAAATTTTTTTATCTCTATGAGTCAACTGAGTTAATGGAGTAGCAATTCGAAAAAATCTTTCCACACAATCTTTGATAATAACTAATTAAGCATAGAAAGCTATGTATTTCGATTACTCACTTAGGTTGCTCTTAACTGTGACTCATATCCCAATCTTGAATAGCACGTCACAATGACACCTATCAGTTTACTACCACACGAATATGGCGTCCCCTACGGAGAGTCTGGCTTCGGTGCATTTCACAAAGGAAGTCACCAGATAAAGGCTCGGGTACAAACTTCTACAGTTAGGTTTTTAACTTCTGAAGTTCAATCGGAGCCATTCGATATGAGATTTTAAAAATGGGTTTTGTACCGGGTTTAAAGTCGTTACAAAATTTAATATCACACTCTGGGAGTAAGCCAAGAAATTCTTCAGGAAATACGTCAAAATTTTTACTAACAACAGAAATATCATTCAAATCTGACGTATTTTTGTTCAAGTCCATGACATGGCTAAGAAAGCTTGACATCCGTTTTTCATTAAACGAATGACTTTCCGGCTTGATATGAAAGAGTTTGACTTCAATGGTTTGGTTGCTTGAATTCGAATAAGAGGTTGCTTAGGAATATGAAAACTAATAACCTTACGAAAATAATCAATTTTGGCATGATGAGTAGTTAACCAATCAATTCCTAAAATCACATCAAAAGTAAGTATCTTTAAAGAGATAAGGTCAACAGGTAAGGTGATGGTGCCAACTTGGATTAAACAAGATTTATAAACAGTGGATGTGATGAAAGTTTTTCCTAACGGAGTCTCCACAGATAAATCAAAGTTTAATTTCTCCGGAGTCAAGTTTAAACGTTGAGCACAAGTAGGAGAGATAAATGAATGGGTAGCATCGGTATCTAGTAAGGTATAAACTTCGCATGAATTTATGATTAGCTTACCCGTGATCACCTCGTTTGGGTTCCTCGCATGTTGACCAGTCACGACAAACACTCTTCCAGGAATCGTTGACTTTGACTTTTCTGAGACAACTTTTTGAGTCACCACCCCCGTTGGACTTGGTTTCGCTACAGTACAATCTCGAGCGATATGTCCTTCCTTTCCACAGTTATAACATACCTTAAACTGTTGTGGGCAGTTTGGGCTGATATGTCCTTCTTTTCCGCACTTATAGCATATGACCGGTGGTCGCTCTCCTCCCTTGGAACCAGTTGCTGCTGGTGCTGACATCTTCGTATTGTCATTGTTGAATCTCCTCTTTTTAAAATCTCCTCCTGACTCGCTTCTTCTATTTTCATGGCCACGATTACCACCAGAGTGGTTGCCGTTCTTATCCGTATTTTTCTTTCTCCGCTGGTTATCGTTGTTCTGATGACTGCTGTCACCAGTATGATTTTGGTTGTGGTCCCTCGATTGACCGTACTCGTTATCTCGCTCTAATAATTGAGCCCTATTGACAACATCTGAATAGAGAGAAAATTTATGAGAAATGAGATATTGACGTGCCGGGTTTCAAACCTCTCAGAAACATCCGCGTCATACATTCCTCATTCTCCACCAAATGAGGTGCAAACCTGAACAACTCTGTAAATTTTGCCCCTTACTGGGACACCGTCATGTTATTCTGCTCCAGTCTAATAAACTCTACCTCCTTCATATGGCGAATACTTTCAGGAAAGTATTTTTCGTTGAAAAGTTTCTGAAACGTTTCCCAAGACATCCTGAGTGCGGCATGTTGGGTCTGTTTCACAAACTCCCACCAGTAGTCTGCCACGCTACTGAACATAAAGGTGGCGAATGGAACCTTCTGTTCCTTCGTGCATCCCAAGACATCGAATATCTTGGTAATTTGCTTGACCCACGTTTTCGCCATGATCGGATCCGGTTTTCCCTTAAATTCTGGTGGTCCCAATTCTTTGAACTACTTGGCTGTGACAAACCGTGAATTGCTATCATTTCCTCTTGTATTTTGAACACGAGTCTCCCTCTTCTAGTTTTGCATGAATTGCAAAAAGCTTCTAAACACCCCATCGTTCATCATCTGCTCATTGGTGTTGTTCACATGAGGAACATTGCCAGCCTGTTACACGTTCTCCTCCTTGGTGAGTACAGACGTCTCCACGGTTTCATTTACTCCACTGTTAACATTCTCAGTCGACATTCTCAAATACTGCCATAAAACAAGGGTTAATTTAACAAATTAACAAATCACATAATATCCATATATTATGACTGACCAACAGATAAGCTTAGGTAGGACACACTAGCGAAGGATTTACTCGTCTCTCCCCTCCTAGTTCTATTTCCCGATCTCCGCCAGAGATCATATCCCTAGGCTCTGATACCAACTGTGACGCCCCCAAAATAGGTATACAACACCTATTCTGAGTTGCCAAAATACATGGTACAGAAATAACTACATCTTTACTATTACAACATAAGAACTGTGAGTTTAAATACAAATATTGTCATCTAGACAATATCCACACTCAAATAAGTCCTGATTACAATTATTGATACATTATTTCATAAAAATGGTGAGGACTACTAAAATAACTTCTAGAACCATCATTCCATATCCCGACTACTACTCGCTACATTCTCGCCTCCTGAGAAAAATGGAACAAAAACGAAAAGGGTGAGCTCAACTAGCCCAGTAAAGAACATTATGACTAAGATAATACAGAACAAATTATCGTTAGTCTTTAACAGGGAAAAATCTAATAGAATACAATAGACAACAAGTTTTAAATCAATATTCGCAGCGGAAAATAATAATTCATAGAAGGGTTACGTAGAGAATGAAATCTACTATTATCTATGAATTTAAAAGTCCATCATCAATATTTTATCCCTGTAACATCAATCAATATTCATCTTTGAACTACAAGCCAAAACTATTCATCAGTTGGTCATGCTCATTTTAACACCTGTTCATCTTTGCACTACGGGCCAAAGATATTCATCAGAAATCATTCATCTTTGCACTACGGGCCAAAGATATTCATCAGAAATCATTCATCTTTGCACTACAGGACAAAGATATTCAGTTATATCATCGCTTAGGACTGGGTATGATGAAAAATACTTTAAAAGAAACGAATCCAGTGAAATAAAATAACAAATATTCAGGATTCGTATTTCGATTTATCCATGTCCAAAAATACCTTATAAATAATCATAGTGAAAGAATGATCAAAACATGGATACAATTAAAGCTAGTATCCAGAATAGATATTTTGGACGAAAAGAAGAAAATTTCATTTTTCCGTGAATAGTAACTCGTGAATAGTAACTCATGAATAGTAACCCCGACATGAAAAGTTCCAAATTTGATAAAAAAATTCCAACAAATATTTCGACATAAAGATATTGAAGAAATAATATCATTTTCGAATAAAATAACATCCCTTACCTTAGAAAGAATAGTACTTCTGACTGGAATACTTGATATAGTGCTGAAAGAACTTGCACCGTATAGCAATACTCAAAGTACTAAAATACTCACAAAATATGCTCAATATTATAGAGAGAGAAAGAGAGAGAAATATGTAGTTTCTGGTGTGATTTTTAATTCTAACCTAAGCACCCTATTTATAGGAAAATGCTTAGAACACCAAAGTAGAAAATTAAATATAATAATAATATAATTACAAAATATTCAAGCCCACCACTTGATACTTGAATTCAGCCATTAACATGTGCAAGTGAGGGCTACCAAAGTACAAAAAACATTTTTCTAACAAAAATCATTTAAACTCCAAAAATCAATTCACACCCGATATACCGAAACTTCAATAATTCACAATAAATAGCCCTTTTATCAGAACATTCAAATCCCTCAAGTGATTATAGGAAATTCAATTCTCTACAACTTTACAGAAGAAAGTTTTTCCAAATTCCAAACAGAAATTGACCGAAATCCACAAACGGACGATTTTACAAGCTATAATCAAATTTCAGTCAAGAAATGGGATCCACCGACACACAAAACATGTGTTAATCAGTTAATGCAACAAAAATACTCTTTCTCCTCATATACTCATATATCCCACGTTCATTGTAAAAATATCATCATTATTATATTATAATAATATAATAAAATATTATTTTATTAGAAAAGATAAAATATCAATTTTTAATAATTGTCACTTTAAAAATTTTCTCCATCTATATCCATATAAAATCAATATTTTTCTCATCATATAAATTAATAATTAATTATTTACAAATAATATTACAGAATCACAGTAGTGGCAACAAGGTCGTTCCTAGAAAAGAGGGGGCTTTCCAATAAGGATTTCTCCTTACTGGCGCGCAATTAGGTGACCAAACATCTCCTTAGACAGAACTTTCTAGACATTACCAATAATGTTATCTAATAATATTATTAAGATAATATGAATTATTGCTCCGATAATGGAAAATACTGCGTAGTGACAATTATTGAAACAACGGTAATATAAAATATCAACGTAGCAATTATTGAATCGATAAAATAAAATATTGAATAGTAATTACTGTAACAATTATTGAGTAGTGTCTTCTTATGTAAGAATCAAAAATTGGTTCAATACTGTGTGCTACTGTGCAACAACGCGTATTACTGTGTTTTAACCACCAGGTATTCCAACAGTATTAACGGTAACAACTACGCTGTTATTTATAAACAACTCATACTTGTCGTTTATTTTATTCAATCGCTTTCCGTTATGGGGCCCACAAAAGACTGCGCCGTCGTACGAATATTCTCCGACAGGAAGAATATTCCATGACCAAACGAATATTTTTCGACAATAATAAATATTTTATAACCACCTAAATATTTGTGCATTTTACTCATAACTAACCTCATTAATCAATTTAACCCTTACTATTTCAAAATAATAAATAAAGGAAATTTAATTTTATTTATAATAAGTTGGGGTCTTACACTTATGTTTAAGTTGTGTAAGACTTATTATTTGTTTCCGCAATTGAGATTTAAGGTTAGTATGACCTGGGACTGATGTATTTATATTTAGATGTTGTAACTCCATAAGAAGAGTATTTATTTGTATCTATTTTATGGGTAGATAGACACATGATGTTTGTATAGTGAACACCAAATCCCGTGGGAATTAAAGTACCCGGATTTGGGGGTGTCACATATTCCTTTACTTGTTTTATTTTGTTTCATACAATTAGTAATATTAATTTTTAATTTTATGGTGGACTAAATTTCTAATACCTAGGATGGTAATAAAAATAGGCATTACACATTAATATTTTCTTTCTGTTATGATATTAATATCTAATTGTTTATTCCTTCATTTTTACATTCACGCAAAATTCATTGTGGTTCTTATATTAAGTACATGGTTTTGATAATTTATAGTTAATCTGTGAATTTTTCATAACTTATGTTTTTCCATATTAATTATATGAATCATTATTTTTAAAGGGAAGAAAAAACTAAATTGGAAATTAATTCGAAAAAGAAGAACTTAATTATTATGTTACTCCCTCCGTTCTTAAAAGATTATCATTTTAGAAGAAAAAGTTTATTTTAATTTATTTGCCGTTTACAACTTTCTAGGAGAATAAATTATTTACTTTCCTATATCACCCCATCTTCTCTCATTGTCTCAAGAAATTTTATCCCTTGTATTAATTGTTTTCAACTTCTCATAAAGGGGTAGCGATGAAATTTCAAACAATTTTCAATTTTTAAAAGATAGTATTAAATAACTTTCTTAATCCATGTGCAAAAACCTTAAACGACAATCTTTTAAGAACGGAGGTAGTAGTATTTAGTGCATTCGGATTCCTAGGTAATTTTTTTCATTACTAGTTTTTATTATTAATTTTAAATTTGTATTATTTAGTAAATTAATCATCTCCACCATTTTTATTTCTAATTTGTCTGAAATATAAATTAAGGATTTGATAGTGAATCTAGTCTCTGTGGCTTGACGTGTATTTGTAAAGTTTACAATAGATGTTGTGCACTTGTAGTACATAATTTTATCACATCAAGTTTTTGGCGTTGTTGTCGAGAACTAGAATTAATTATTTATTCTTTAATTTTTATTTCTTTGAATTAGTTTAAACTATAATATTTTTTTAGGATTATTATAGCAGAATAAAGGTTTGGAAAGACAAGATTATTGTTGTGTTATTCCTTATATTTTGTATCTTAACTTAAAAAAAATAAGAGCTTAGTTTTTATTGTTAGATACAAACTAATTGTTGCACTCATGCATCACTTATGTAGGGCACATCTTTCTTAAGAATCTTTTTGTCGTATTTATTTTCTATTATATCCATTATTAATTGTGGTGATCGATTGTTGGTGTAACAACTTGAAACTCGGTTCTATCTTTAAACCCGACATTTGGTGTTACTCATTCAAAACATCTCATTACACCATAATGATAAATATATTGTCCTTACAAAAACAACTACGAAAAACATACATGTTACTCCCAAGTATGAAGACCTTAACTAATACATTATCTAATATTACTTTACAATATTACAACAATACTAATTTATTACAATTAATACAAAAATCTTCTAACTTTAGCTTCTTCTTCTCTTCGATGATACTTGATGAGTATGTTTTATACCTACGATTCAGATATCAACTGACGAGAATTGTTGTTTATTTCCTTTGGTTTATGATACTTTTCATGCATTTCTACTTCATTTTGTAGGATACATGTATTGGGAGTTGGATTTGTAGCATTTCATGGAAACTTGATGGGATTAGGAGCTATAATGGATCAAGAATTGAAGGCTAAAGAAGCAGCATTGAAGAAATCAGAAAATAAGAACTGACATGCAACGCGGCTGCACCATCTTCCAGACAAAGAAGCTTAACTCTGACCTCTAGTCCGGTCGCGCCCAATGAAGGCTTATGGATAGCGCGACCGCGCCACTTCGACTTTGATCGAGAGTTGAGTTTTAATTTAAGTGATGTAATTGAGTTAAAACTTATGTATGTTTTCATAATTCGATTAGGATTTAGATCAAACTCATAAAAAGGATGTTATGTTAGTTAAAAAAAAGATATATATCTCTTTTTCTAAAAACCCTAGATTAGATTGGATTATTGGAGAATTGAAACAATTGTTCAAGCACGAAGATTGCAAAGTAGGAGCAGCCAAGAGAAGGATTGCATATTCAGTTTTCATTCTCTACTCTTACTTCTATAATTTGAATGCTTAATCTATTGTGGATATTGGGTTTTAATTCAATGATGTTGAACTAAAGTTTTATTTAAGGCTACAATGGATCTTATTGTATAACTGTGATTGACATGCTTCCGTAATAGGTTATAAATAGTTATTTTTGGATTGTGTGTTATGATTTGCACTGAACTGTTTAATTGTCTGACTAGTAATTACCGTGATAATCTATATGAAATTGAGAAACGTATTAAAGGTTCGGATCTGATCATAATAGCATGTGTTTGCGTTTTTTGCATGGCGTTGGAATTCATGATTTATGCTTAGGACAGAGATATACCTATATATCACATGCAATCTGATAAAGAACTTGTGCTTAAACCTTCTTTAATTTTAATTCACCTAGAGATATAGTGGATTACTTAATTAGGGTATTCAACTTAATTCTATAATCTATGGATTTAAGTTGATATGTGTATGATGCATTGAGAAATGATCATATTTACTTATATGTTCTTGGTCAACAATCCGGAATAATTAATTTAACTTAATTGAAAGTGTGTCGATCTAAGTGAAATAATAAATGAAGTTGTAGTCTTAAGTCTCCATTATCTGATTGAATCTTATGGTAGTTACTTTAGTTTAATTAATTAGTTTCATTAATTTTACAATATTGATCATTTATTTAAAGAAACTAAGATAATATAAAAATTGGTGCTTGTTAAAATAGAATTCAATTTAATTTCTTTGTGGGAACGATACTCGATTTATCACTTTATTACTTGTTGACCACATATACTTGCGTGCTGTGCTTAATTAGATTGACACCAACAAGTTTTTGGCGCCGTTGCCGGGGATAATTAAACTATTTTTTATTACTTTTAATATCAGTTTAATTTAAATAGTTAAACAATTTTTCTTTTCTGTTACTTCTTGTTTCAGGTGATTTTGATCGGTGCATGCAAACTCGATCAAAACACCCAAAACTTGAACCGTTTATGGATGATATTGAAAGACGTTTTCAGCGGTTATTGAAATTTTGTAAGGAAACAAGGGACAAAATGGCAAGCTAAGCTAAAAAATCCTTCAGGTATTAAGCCATGCCAAAAATTAGTGAGATTTAGTCGAGCATCACGGGACAAAGAAAACTGTTGGTTGCATTCATTACCACCGGGCTCTATTATTACTTGGGATGACTTGGCGCATAAATTTTTTGCAAAGTTCTTTCTGCCGGCGAAAACTGCTAAAATGAGGAATGATATTACTACCTTTGAATAATAGCATGGAGAATCATTATACGAAGGTCGGGAGGGGTTTAAGGAATTGTTAAGAAAGTGTCCACATCATGGACTACCCAAGTGGCTACAGGTTCAAATATTTTACAATGGGTTAGGTAGTAATACAAGGACAAGAATTGATGAAGAAGCGGGAGGAGCACTTATGGCCAAAAATTTCGATAAAGCATTTGAGTTATTAGAGATTATGGTTGCCAATAATTATCAGTGGCCAACAACGAGGATGAATCAGTCGAAGGTAGCAGGTGTAAGACCCCGAATTTTATGAAATGAAAGTATTCAATTTTCTTATAATTATTATTTAGTAAATGGTTAAATTGATAAAGGTTAAAGTTAAGGGTGATATTTAAAAATTTTGCAAAGTAAGCAAGTTGATATAAAATATTTGTTGTGTCGGGAAATATTCGGGCGACGGCATAATCATTGGTGAACCCCACAATGGAAGTATTGTCGTAGTTAGAAAACAACAGAAATATCTTTTTATAAAAATAACGGCAAAAGTTTTACCGTTAAACTGTTAAACTACCCGGTAGTAAAAGTACAGTAATACACATGATTGCATAGTAGCACACGATATTGATTAGTGATGCTTACGTGAGAAGTCACTCAATTATACTCAATTATTGTTACAGTAATTGTTGCATCATATCTCTCATATTATTGATTCAATTATTGTCATAGTATCATCTGCATAATATGTTATATTATTAAATCAATAATTGAGACACAAAGTTATTCATATTATTATTTATAATATTGACAATGTCCAGAAGTTCTGTCAAGGAGAGGTTTGGTCACCTAAATGCACGCCAATAAGGAGAAATCCTTATCAAAAAGCCCCCTCTTTCCATGGAACGACCTGGTTGTTAAATATTGTGAGTTATAATATTAATGATGAATAAGTTCGTGTTGATTAAAGATGAAATTGATAGTTCTATTGTGTTGGGATTATTAGTGTTAGTGGAAATTGACATTTATTTCGATAATAATTGATGTCTGGAAGTTATACTGACCAATCGAGTAATTAATCAGATAAATGAGTAATTAATTGCTATTAATTCATATGCTTATAACTATTTATTCATATGTGTGTACTATTGATTCACATTCATGTACTATTAGGGGAGGTGGTGCAAGATTGATAATACTTGCATGATTAAGTTTAAAATAGAGGTATAGATGGAGGTACTATACTGTAATTCATATTTTCATATGTATAGAACTATTGATTAACATGATTGAACTATTGATTCACATTATGTATTATTAGGGGAGGTGGTGCAAGTTTGATAATACTTGCAGGACTAAATTAAAAATGAAGGAATAGATGAAGGTATTATATTGTAATATTTTGAGCCCCAAAACGTGCAATTATCGAAACTATATTTTCCTATAAATAGAAGCTCATTCTTCCTTCGTTCTCACCAATTCACTAAGTCTCACAAGAGCAATTATTATAGAGAGAAATTATAGAGAGAAAGAAGAAGAGAAGTCTGCTACCTCACTATTCCAGTATCCGGTCTTCTTCTTAGGTAAGGGGTATTATTTCTTTCGTATTCATGAAGAGAGTTATTTTCTTTCAATACTCGTAAGGGTTATTATTGTTTTATATTCTGAATAGATATTATTTTTCGTATTCGTTTGAATATTATTATCGTTCAATATTCATTATATTCGTTTAATATTCATAAAGAATATTATCTTCGTTCAATATTCGTAGGAATATTATCTTCGTTAAATATTCGTTAGATTATTATTTTCGTTCAACAGTTGTAAGGGATATTATATTATTCAGTATTCATAGGAACAATATTTTCTTCCATACTCTGCAGTATGTGAGTAATATTATTTCGTCTCGTATTCCTAATTATACACTCATTCTTTTGAAGTATTACTTCTATAATCCATGAAATTAGTAGAATATCCTTGATATTTGTGCTTCATCCAGTATCTTTTCATGAAAATATTATTATGAGCTTTCTTGATAATTATTGATCTTTTCATACCAGAATACTATTCATGAGTTACTATTTACGGGTTATTATTCCCCCGATTACTATTCACTCTAGTATTATTCACTCAGGTATTCGGGGCACTTTTTATGCCAGAGTACTATTCACGAGTTACTATTAACCCAATTACTATTCACCCGAATATTATTTTCTCGGGTATTTAGGGTACTTTTTATGTCGGAATACAATTCACGAGAAGTATTATTCATAGGGTACTATTCACGGGGTACTATTCACCTAAAAAATATATTTCTTTTCTGTCCAAATTATTTTTGATACAGAAATATTATTCTTGAATTTTACTCTACAAAGCAGTATCATGTTGACAATTTGGATTTTTTTAAACTCTAGATAAATTTAAAGTCTTTAATATTTATCATTGATTTCTTTTGATTTGATTTCGTTTGATTATTGCTTATATCATTGTCATCATCCTCATGCTTATATTGTGATGAATGTCATTGGCTTACGTGCATAGATGGACTGTTGTTTGATATGATTATGATCAGGGATCATTCGGTATAATCATGACCCGTAATGTTACAAATGATGTGGTAAAAGTCCTCATTAGCCCGTAGTGCATTGATGGACAGTTGTTGGTATGATTATGACGAGGGATTATTCGGTATAATCATGACCATTGATGATTACATAAATATCCTTGGCCCGAAGTGCAGGGATGATTCGATGATGTGGTTTATTTATTAAGCTGAGTCTCAGCGATAAAGTTGATGAAAAACTTTTTAAATCATAGGAGATAGTAGATATCATGCTCTACTTGAATCTTCTAATGGATTGCTTGTTCCGCTGCAGTTGTTGTTCTAAAAACCTGTTGTCTATTATATTATATCAATTGTTATACTGTTGAAGGTTAAGGATAATTTATTCTGTATTATCTTAGTCATAATATTTCTTACTTGGCTAGTTGAGCTCACCCTTTTCTTTCATTATTCTCTTCAGGAAATGAGAATATAGCTGGGACGAGTCGAAAAAGAGAGTGATGGTTCAGGATAAGTGGCTTTAGTAGTCCTCACTATTCTGTGAAATAGTGTGATAATAATTATAATGAGGACTCCATTGAGAGTGGATATTGTCTAGAAGGCAATATTCTTGTTTAAACTCTCAGCTATGTTTTGTCGTATATTACCTGATAGTCGTATAATTAAGTTTGTATTTGATTTATGTAGTGTGTATCTGGCGACTCAAGTTGGGTGATCCATACCTATTTTGGGGGCGTCACAGTTGGTATCAAAGCTTAAGGATATGATCCATGGCTGAGATATAAGACTAGAACTAGGAGGGGAGAGACGGGTAATTCCTTTGCTAGTATGACCTACGTAAGTTACTTGTTATTTAATTGGTCGGTCAGAATATAGGGATAATATATGGCATGTCAATTAACCCTTATTTTGAAACTATATTCTAGAATGATATCTGAAATACAGGAGATGAGAAATGGCAAAATCATGATAGAGAGGAAATAACCGGGAAGGTACAATTTGAAAAGAAAGTAATGTATTCTCATCTCTTCGAACTACCAGGTACGTAAATTTCGAGGGCAAAATTTCATAAGAATGGGAGATTGTAAGACCCAGAATTTTATGAAATGAAAGTATTCAATTTTCTTATAATTATTATTTAGTAAATGGTTAAATTGATAAAGGTTAAAGTTAAGGGTGATATTTGAAAATTTTGCAAAGTAAGCAAGTTGATATAAAATATTCGTTGTTTCAGGGAATATTCGTTTTAACAGGAAATATTCGTACGACGGCATAATCATTGGTGGACCCCACAACGGAAGTATTGTCGTAGTTAAAAAATGACAGAAATATCTTTTTATAAAAATAACGGCAAAAGTTTTATCGTTGAACTACTCGGTAGTAAAAGTACAGTAATATTCGTGGTTGCATAGTAGCACACGGTATTGATTAGTGATGCTTACGTGAGAAGTCACTCAGTTATACTCAATTATTGCTACAATAATTGTTACATCATATCTCTCATATTATTGATTCAATTATTGTCACAGTATCATCTGCATAATATGTTATATTATTAAATCAGTAATTGAGACGACAAAGTTATTCATATTATTATTTACAATATTGACAATGTCTAAGAGTTCTGTGAAAGAAAGGTTTGGTCACCTAATTGCGCGCCAATAAAGAGATATCCTTATCGAAAAATCCCCTCTTTCCTGGGAACGACCTGATTGTTAAATATTATGAGTTATAATATTAATGATGAATTCGTGTTGATTAAAGATGAAATTGATAGTTTCATTGTGTTGGGATTATTAGTGTTAGTGGAAATCGACATTTATTTCGATAATAATTGATGTCTGGAAGTTATACTGACCAATAGGATAATTAATCAGATAAATGAGCAATTAATTGCTATTAATTCACATGCTTATAACTATTTATTCACATATGTGTACTATTAATTCACATTCATATACTATTAGGGGAGGTGGTGCAAGATTGATAATACTTACATGACTAAGTTAAAAATAGAGGTATAGATGGAGGTACTATACTGTAATTTGTATTTTCACATGTATAGAACTATTGATTAACATAATTGAACTATTGATTCACATGATGTATTATTAAGGGAGGTGGTGCAAGTTTGATAATACTTGCAGGACTAAATTAAAAATAAAAGAATAGATGGAGGTATTATACTGTAATATTTCGAACCCCAAAAAGTGCAATTATCGAAACTATATTTTCCTATAAATAGAAGCTCATTCTTCCTTCATTCTCACCAATTCACTAAGTCTCACAAGTGCAATTATTATAGAGAGAAATTATGGAGAGAAAGAAGAAGAGAAGTCTGCTACCTCATTATTCTAGTATCCAGTCTTCTTCTGAGGTAAGGGGTATTATTTCTTTCGTATTCATGAAGAGAGTTATTTTCTTTCAATACTCGTAAGGGTTATTATTTATTTATATTCTGAAGAGATATTATTTTTCGTATTCGTATGAATATTATTACCGTTCAATATTCATTATATTCGTTTAATATTCACAAAGAATATTATCTTCGTTCAATATTCGTACGAATATTATCTTCGTTGAATATTCGGTAGAATATTATTTTCGTTCAACAGTTGTAAGAGATATTATTTTATTTAGTGTTCATAGGAATAATATTTTCATCCATACTCTGCAGTATGTGAGTAATATTATTTCGTCTCGTATTCCTGATTATACACTCATTCTATTGAAGTATTGTTTCTATACTCCATGAAATTAGTAGAATATCATTGATATTTGTGCTTCATCCAGTATCTTTTCATGGAAATATTATTATGAGCTTTCTTGATAATTATTGATCTTTTCATACCGGAATACTATTCGTGAGTTACTATTTATGGGTTACTATTTACCCGATTACTATTCACTCTAGTATTATTCACTCAGGTATTCGGGGCACTTTTCAAGCCAGAGTACTATTCACGAGTTACTATTCACGAATTATTATTCACCCAATTACTATTCACCCGAATATTATTTACTCGGGTATTTGGGGTACTTTTCATGCCGGGATACTATTCACGAGAAGTACTATTCACACGGTACTATTCACAGGGTACTATTCACCCGAAAAATATATTTCTTTTTTGTCCAAAATATTTTTGATACAAAAATATTATTCTTGAATTTTACTCTATAAAGCAGTATCATGTTGACAATTTGGATATTATTAAACTCTAGATAAATTTAAAGTCTTTAATATTTATCCTTGATTTCGTTTGATTATTGCTTATATCATTATCATCATCCTCATGCTTATATTGTGATGAAAGTCATCTTTGGCTTACGTACATAGATGGACTGTTGATTGGTATGATTATGACTAGGGATCATTCGGTATAATCATGACTCGTAATGTTACAAATGATGTGGTAAAAGTCCTCATTGTCCCGTAGTGCATTGATGGACAGTTGTTGGTATGATTATGACCAGGGATTATTCGGTATAATCATGACCATTGATGATTACATGAATATCCTTGGCCCGTAGTGCAGGGATGATTCGATGATGTGGTTTATTTATTAAGCTGAGTCTCAGCGATAAAGTTGATGAAAAAAATTTTAAATCATAGAAGATAGTAGATATCATGCTCTACTTGAATCTTCTAATGGATGGCTTGTTCCGCTGCAGTTGTTGTTCTAAAAACTTGTTGTCTATTATATTATATCAGTTGTTATACTGTTGAAGGCTATGGATAATTTATTCTGCGTTATCTTAGTCATAATATTTCTTACTGGACTAGTTGAGCTCATCCTTTTCTTTCATTGTTCTTTTCAGGAAATGAGAATATAGCTGGGAAGAGTCGGGAAATGGAGTGATGGTCCAGGATAAGTGGCTTTAGTAGTCCTCACTATTCTGTGAAATAGTGTGATAATAATTGTAATGAGGACTCCATTGAGAGTGGATATTGTCTAGAAGGTAATATTCTTGTTTAAACTCTCAGCTATGTTTTGTCGTATATTACCCGATAGTTGTATAATTAAGTTTGTATTTGATTTATGTAGTGTGTATCTGGCGACTCAAGATGGGTGATGCATACTTGTTTTGGAGGCGTCACAGTTGGTATCAAAGCTTAGGGATATGATCCATGGCTGAGATATGAGACTAGAACTAGGAGGGGAGAGACGGGTAATTCATTCGCTAGTATGACCTACCTAAGTTACTTGTTATTTAATTGGTCGGTCAGAATATAGGGATAATATGTGGCATGTCAATTAACCTTTAGTTTGAAACTATATTCTAGAATGATATCTGAAATACAGGAAATGAGAAATGGGAAAATCATGATAGAGAGGAAATAACATGGAAGGTACAATCCTAAAATAAAGTAAGGTATTCTCATCTCCTCAAACTACTAGGTACGTAAATTTCGAGGGCGAAATTTCATAAGGAGTGCAGATTGTAAGACCCCGAATTTTATGAAATGAAAGTATTCAATTTTCTTATAATTATTATTTAGTAAATGATTAAATTTATAAAGGTTAAAGTTAAGAGTGATATTTGAAAATTTTGCAAAGTAAGCATGTTGATATAAAATATTCGTTGTGTCGGGGAATATTCGTTTTAACAGGGAATATTTGTACGACGGCATAATCATTGGTGGACCCCACAACGGAAGTATTGTCGTAGTTAGAAAACGACAGAAATATCTTTATATAAAAATAACGGCAAAAGTTTTACCGTTAAATTGTTGAACAACCCGGTAGTAAAAGTACAGTAATATGCGTGGTTGCATAGTAGCACACGGTATTAATTAGTGATGCTTACGTGAGAAGTCACTCAGTTATATTCAATTATTACTACAGTAATTGTTGCATCATATCTCTCATATTATTGATTCAATTATAGTCACAGTATCATCTACATAATATGTTATATTATTAAATCAATAATTGAGATGACAAAGTTATTCATATTATTATTTGCAATATTGACAATGTCTAAATGTTATGTGAAGGAGAGGTTTGGTCACCTAATTGCGCGCCAATAAGGAGAAATCCTAATCGAAAAGCACCATCTTTCCTGCGAACGACCTGATTGTTAAATATTGTGAGTTATAATATTAATGATGAATAAGTTCGTGTTGATTAAAGATGAAATTGATAGTTCCATTGTGTTGGGATTATTAGTGTTAGGGAAAATCGACATTTATTTCGATAATAATTGGTGTCTGGAAGTTATACTGACCAATCGGATAATTAATCGGATAAATGAGCAATTAATTGCTATTAATTCATATGCTTATAACTATTTGTTCACATGTGTGTACTATTGATTCACATTCATGTACTACTAGGGGAGGTGGTGCAAGATTGATAATACTTGCATGACTAAGTTAAAAATGAAGGTATAGATGGAGGTACTATACTGTAATTCGTATTTTCACATGTATAGAACTATTGATTAACATGATTGAACTATTGATTCACATGATGTATTATTAGGGGAGGTGGTGCAAGTTTGATAATACTTGCATGACTAAATTAAAAATGAAGAAATAGATGAAGGTATTATACTTTAATATTTTGAGTCCCAAAATGTGCAATTATCGAAACTATATTTTTCTATAAATAAAAGCTCATTCTTCCTTCATTCTCACCAATTCACTAAGTCTCACAAGAGCAATTAATATAGAGAGAAATTATAGAGAGAAAGAAGAAGAGAAGTCTGTTACCTCACTATTCCAGTATCCAGTATTCTTCTGATGTAAGGGGTATTATTTCTTTCGTATTCATAAAGAGAGTTATTTTCTTTCAATACTCGTAAGGGTTATTATTTTTTTATATTCTGAAGAGATATTATTTTTCGTATTCGTATAAATATTATTATCGTTCAATATTCATTATATTCGTTTAATATTCATAAAGAATATTATCTTCGGTCAATATTCGTAGGAATATTATCTTCGTTAAATATTCGTTACAATATTATTTTCGTTCAACAGTTGTAAGGGATATTATTTTATTTAATATTCATAGGAATAATATTTTTTTCCATACTCTGTAGTATGTGAGTAATATTATTTCGTCTCGTTTTCCTGATTATACACTCATTCTGTTGAAGTATTGCTTTTAAAGTCCATGAAATTAGTAGAATATCCTTGATATTTGCGCTTCATCCAGTATCTTTTTATGGAAATATTATTATGAGCTTTATTGATAATTATTGATCTTTTCATACCGAAATACTATTCATGAGTTACTATTTACAAGTTACTATTCACTCGATAACTATTCACTATAGTATTATTCACTCGGGTATTCGGAGTACTTTTTATGCCGAAGTACTATTCACGAGTTACTATTCACATATTACTATTTACCTAATTACTATTCACCCGAATATTATTCACTCGAAAATTTGGGATACTTTTCATGTCGGGATACTATTCACGAAAAGTACTATTCACAGGATACTATTCACGGGATACTATTCACCCGAAAAATATATTTTTTTTCTGTCCAAATTATTTTTGATACAGAAATATTATTCTTGAATTTTACTCTACAAAGCAGTATCATGTTGACAATTTGGATATTTTTAAACTCTAGATAAATTTAAAGTCTTTAATATTTGTCCTTGATTTCGTTTGATTTGATTTCGTTTGATTATTACTTATACCATTGTCATTATCCTCATGCTTATATTGTGATGAAAGTCATCTTTGGCTTACGTATATAGATGGACTGTTGATTGGTATGATTATGACCAGGGATCATTCGGTATAATCATGACTCGTAATGTTACAAATGATGTGGTAAAAGTCCTCATTGTCCCGTAATGCATTGATGGACAGTTGTTGGTATGATTATGACCAGGGATTATTCGGTATAATCATGACCATTGATGATTACATGAATATCCTTGGCCCGTAGTGCAGGGATGATTTGATGATGTGGTTTATTTATTAAGCTGAGTCTCAGCGATAAAGTTGATGAAAAACTTTTTAAATCATAGAAGATAGTAGATATCATACTATACTTGAATCTTCTAATGGATGGCTTGTTCCGCTGCAGTTGTTGTTCTAAAAACTTGTTGTCTATTATATTATATCAGTTGTTATACTGTTGAAGGCTAAGGATAATTTATTCTGCATTATCTTATTCATAATATTTCTTACTGGGCCAGTTGAGCTCATCCTTTTCTTTCATTGTTCTCTTCAGGAAATGAGAATATAGCTGGGAAGAGTCGGGAAATGGAGTGATGGTCCAGGATAAGTGGCTTTAGTAGTCCTCACTATTCTGTGAAATAGTGTGATAATAATTATAATGAGGACTCCATTGAGAGTGGATATTGTCTAGAAGGGTGAGCACAACTAGCCCAGTAAAAAATATCATAACTAAAGATAAATAAATTATCAATAGCCTTCAACAGTAATAAATCAGAGACTTAGAACATATGGTAGATGATAAAAATTTTCAACCATAGGTGCAACGGAACGAGCAATCCATTAGAAGAGTCAAATAGACCATAAAGTCTATTATCTTCTCCACATTAAAAGTCCACCAACAATATTTTATCCCTGTAATATTAATCAATAGTTCCTTTCCACAATTATATGAATAACTCATAATCATAATTGTAATTCTAAATTTCTCTTCGCATCTAGGACGAAGATAATTTTCATCACATGTCTTTACCTGAAACATCAAAGACCATGGTTATACCAAATCACAGTTCCTGTTTATAATCATACTAACAATTTCATCTTTGCACTACGGCCAAAGATATTCATCAACAGACCATCTTTGCACTACATGCCAAAGATATTCAACAACAGCTCATCTTTGTACTACGGGCCAAAGATATTCATCAACAATTCATCTTTGTACTACAGGCCAAAGATATTCCTCAACAGTTCATATTTGCACTACAGGCCAAATATATTCATCAACAGTTCATATTTGCACTACAGGCAAAATATATTAATAGCTCAAAGAAATATATAATCATTTCAGAATTTATATAAACAATAATTATAACCATGTTGATCATTTCACCTTTGCACTTAAGCTAAAGATATTCAATTATAAATTCAATGATCATGATAATACCAGTCAACAATTCAACTTTGCACTACTAGCCAAAGGGAACCCATAGTCATGATCATACAAAAAATATACCCATCTTTACACGCAAGTCAAAGAGAAATATCATTATTAGGGTTATAAAAATGTTATATATGATAGTAAAATCAATATAATCAAAACATCTAAATTTAATCTCAAGAGTAATATTCATAAATCAACTATAATTTGGTTAAAAAAAGAAACTAATTTTATCATGAATAGTAATTCGTGAATAGTAACCCATGAATAGTAACTTTGTAAATAGTAACTCATGAATAGTAATTTATGAATAGTAAACCCGACACAAAAAGGTAGAAATTTAACAATAAAATCCATACCAATATTTCGGTATAATGATATTGAAATAACATTTCTTAAACTTATAAACAATTTATTTTAATTATTTACACTTTACTAAATAATGTATTTAATCATCCTAAAATTCCAAACTCATAAGATTTCATCACCAATAACTAAAACCCTCATCAAAAATCTGCATATACCTCATATAGGATTCTCAAGCCATAAAATCCTATTTTTCAATTTTCTTACTTCACATAACATATTTAATTCATTTACTCATAACTAGTCTATTTTCATGAAAAATACCAAATCAGTACAAACAAATTTTTTTTTATGAGATTTAGTAGAATATAGTTCCATATTGAACATATATTTTTCTCATAATTTTTAAAAATTATTTACTATTTTTCATATGGCCAAAACAGCCGAATATTTAAATATTTATCAAAAATTGTTCTTTTATCCAAAAATTCCTAAATTTACAGAGTATACTTCTATCATATACATGTACTTCTAATAAAAATTTCACCAATTTTGGAATTAACCACAAAGGAGTTGCAAGCGGTTACTTTTAAAATAATCTTTTCTCATAAAATTCACAACTCTTAATCTATACATCCAAAAATCGCCATTTTTGGACACAATCAAGAAAACTCATCAAATTATCATTTTAAATTTTTCCCGAATTTTTGAAGGTCAGAAAAATTACGAAACTGAAAAATATAACAACCCTTAAAATCCCTTAGTATCCCTTACCTCAAAAGAGCAGCACTTCTGACTGGATATCGGATATGACACTGAAGGAAATTTGTACTGATGAATAGCAACTCACCAAGTATCTAAATACTCACAAAATACACTCGATAATCTAGAGAGAAAAGGAGAGAAAACTTATGAATTTTGGTGTAATTTTCAATTCTAACTTAGCCCTCTATTTATAGAAAAATGTTAGCACGTCGAAATATACTTGACCTGTTACCTGATGGCTTTACCTGCTACTATTCCACCCATCAAAAATTAGCCATCTTCCCTAACAATCAAAAGTAGGGCCCACCCATTTCTAGCATTTTTCACTAAAATCATTTATAAACATAATTTCTGAATCAGTCACCTCTTAAAATTCATAACAAATCATTCGTTCATTTTTAACAGTTCAAAATTTGTAAACATATACTCAACTTATATATGTATAACATATCCAGAAATCACAACCATCCAACGGTCAGATTAAAAATTATAACTCACACAATAAAGCTGTAAGAACACTGATTTGATCTTTTAATACCTCCAATCCGACAAAATACTAATAAAATACCTCAACATTAATTCCTTCATTTATAACCACATAAATAAATCCATCATTTATATCCACATCAAATAAATATTTCATTATCATATAGATCAATAATTAATTATTCATAAATAATATTACAGAATCAAAATAATGACAACCAGGCAGTTCCCAGGAAAGAGGGGGCTTTCTGATAAGAATTTCTCCTTACTGGCGCGCAATTAGGTGATCAAACCTCTCCTTGACAGAACTTTCTAGACATTGCCAATAATGCTATCTAATAATATTATTCAAATAATATGAATTATTGATCTGATAATGGAGATACTTTGCAATGACAATTATTGAAACAACAATAATATAAAATATCAACGCAGCAATTATTGATTCAATAAAATAAAATATTGAACAGAAATTACTGTAACAATTATTGAGTAGTGTCTTCTCACGTAAGAATCAATAATTTAAAAAATAATGTGCAATACCGTGTGCTACTGTGCAACTATGCGTATTACTATATTTTAACCACCAGGTATTTTAAGAGTATTAGCGGTAACAACTACGCCGTTATTTATAAAAACTCAAATTTATCATTTTCTTCATCCGACAGATATTCTATTATGGGGCCCACAAATGGCTGCGTCGTCGTACGAATATTCCCCGACAGAAAGAATATTCCACGACTAAACGAATATTCCCCGACAACAATGAATATTTTATAACCACTTGCGTATTTTGAAAAAAATTTCATATATCACCCTTAACTTTAACTTTTATCAATTTAACCATTTACTGAATAGTAATTATAAGAAAAATTGAATACTTTTATTTCATAAAATTTGAGGTCTTACAATCTCCCCTCCTTATGAAATTTCGTCCCCGAAATTTACGTACCTGATATTTCGAAAAGTTGAGAATACCTTGCTTTTATTCCAGATTCTATCTCCCCGGTCACAATGATTTCTCCATTGCTCATCTCCCGTGATAACTTCATTTGGGTTCCTTACTTATTGGGAAGTCATGACAACCGCTATCCCTTGAACTACTCGGCTTTGACTTGTCTAGGGCAGCATTTGGTGTCATCACTACCGTTGGAATATACTTTTCTATATGGCATATTCCACCCTCAACTGCTTCGTCGTACTCCTGATTCATGATCTGAATCATCAATCTTCGATCCATATCGAATTCAGGTTGACCGCTCTGTACAGGGTAATTTAAAACTCGATGTTGGGTTCTCCCAATTGCTGTCCAAAAAGAGAAATACATATAATCTATTTTAGCCTTCTTAGATCGGACATCTCTTTCCACAATATCAATGCATCGTGCGGCTTTTTCCCATGCATTACTCACTCTTACTCGTTCAGTTTTTTTCTTCTTTTAGCTCAGATTCCAGCTTTATCATCTTATACTCTGCCAAACAATGCTTTTGTTCAAGCATCACATATCGGGTAACACAAGCTTGAATTGTTGCATCCTTTTGCTCCACGACCGCCTGTCGTTCTTCAGCCTGCTCTTCTAACTCATGAATGCGATTTTACAATTCTATATTTTGATCATATAATATCTCTAATAAATTCTCCTCAAGTACCTCTTCTTCCTCTTCTTCCTCACTCTCAGCTGTTACCTCTGCGACCATCTCGGGTGCAACTATCAATTCTTCACTCACCACATGGATTCTCTAATTCCTTCTTCGCTTGACATCACATTATCCTGGTTGGTGATTAGAGGTATCCCCATGGTCTCATTCACTCCATTGTTAACATTCTCAGCAGCCAATCTCAAATACTGCCATAAAATAAGGGTTAATTAAATAAATTAACATATCACATAATATCCCGATATTATGACTGACCAATAAATAAGCTTAGGTAGGACACACTAGCGAAGGATTTACTCATCTCTCCCCTCCTAGTTATATTTTCCGATCCCGCCAGAGACCATATCCCTAAGCTCTGATACCAACTGTGACAACCCCAAAATAGGTCCATTCCATCCAACCTATTCTAAGTCGTCAAATACATGGTACAGAAAACAACTATAACTTTATTACAACAATTGTCGTGCAAAATACAACAACACATATGCTGTGAGTTTGGATACAAATATATACCAAATGTGACTCATGTCCCAACCGTGGACAGCACCTCACAATGACACCTTACATAAAGGTATAGTAAAAAACTATTTTAGAAATTAGAATATTTGGGAAGTGCTCAAGGAAACCTTCGTACATGGGAGGCCATGCTTTTAGGATATGATAGATATCATATGGCCACAAAATTATCCTTGGTTGACCCAATAGACCCCAAAGAAAAACGAGAAGATTACTATCATATTCTTCCTAATGGGGAGTATTCTCTTGACATATCATTATCTCCACTGTCTCTAATTAAGAATTATACTTCAAACAAATACCAAGATTATATAGGTAGTGCTCATAAATATACTCAGCAAGTGGATGAGCACATCCATGTCTTATGATGACACGAGGTTGTATATCATTAGATATCTTGTATGATAGTGGCAAAACACCCTTCCAACGTTGGGTTCGCCTCACCCTATTGGATTCATCAAATATAACTACTAAATGATGACCACCGTTCTATTCCCCTGTTACCCCCGCTCGACCCAGCTACACTCGTATTACCTGAAATGAATTTTGAAATAGAAGGGTGAGCACAACTAGCCCAGTAAAGAATATCATAACTAAAGATAAATAAATTATCAATAGCCTTCAACAGTAATAAATCAGAGATTTAGAACATATGGTAGATGATAAAATTTTTCAACCATAGGCGCAGCGGAACGAGCAATCCATTAGAAAAGTCAAATAGATCATAAAGTCTATTATCTTCTCCACATTAAAAGTCCACCAACAATATTTTATCCATGTAACATTAATCAATAGTTCCTTTTCACAATTATATGAATAACTTGTAATTATAATTGTAATTCTAAATTCCTCTTCGCATCCAGGACGAAGATAATTTTCATCACATGTCTTTACCTGAAACATCAAAGACCATGGTTATACCAAATCACAGTTCCTATTTATAATCATACTAACAATTTCATCTTTGCACTACGACCAAAGATATTCATCAACAAACCATCTTTGCACTACAGGCCAAAGATATTCAACAACAGGTCATCTTTGCACTACGGGCCAAAGATATTCATCAACAATTCATCTTTGCACTACAGGCCAAAGATATTCCTCAACAGTTTATATTTGCACTATAGGCCAAATATATTCATCAACAGTTCATATTTGCACTATAGGCCAAATATATTAATATCTCAAATAAATATATAATCATTTTAGAATTTATATAAACAATAATTATAACTATGTTGATCATTTCATATTTGGACTTAAGCTAAAGATTTTCAATTATAAATTCAATGATCATGATAATATCAGTCAACAATCAACTTTGCACTACTGGCCAAAGGGAACCCATAGTCATGATCATACCAAAAATCTACCCATCTTTACACTTAAGTCAAAGAGAAATATCATCATTAGGGTTATAAAAATGTTATATATGATAGTAAAATTAATATAATCAAGATATCTAGATTTAATCTCAAGAGTAATATTCATAAATCAACTATAATTTGGTTAAAAAAAGAAACTAATTTTATCATGAATAGTAATTCGTGAATAGTAACCCATGAATAGTAAACCCGACACAAAAAGATAGAAATTTTACAATAAAATTCATACCAATATTTCGGTATAATGATATTGAAATAACATTTCTTAAACTTATAAACAATTTATTTTAATTATTTACACTTTACTAAATAATGCATTTAATCATCCTAAAATTCTAAACTCATAAGATTTCATCACCAATAACTAAAACCCTCATAAAAAATCTGCATATACCTCATATAGGATTCTCAAGCCATAAAATACTATTTTTCAATTTTCTTACTTCACATAACATATTTAATTCATTTACTCATAACTAGTTTATTTTCATGAAAAATATCAGATCAGTACAAACAAATTTTCTTTTATGAGATTTAGTAGAATATAGTCCCATATTAAACATATATTTTTCTCAGAATTTTAAAAAATCATTTACTATTTTTCATTTGGCCAAAACAGCCGAATATTTAAATATTGATCAAAAATTATACTTTTACCCAAAAATTCCAAAATTTACAGAGTATACTTCTATCATATTTATGTACTCCCAATAAAAATTTTACCAATTTTGGAGTTAACCACAACGAGTTATAAGCTGTTACTTTTAAAATTGTCTTTTCTCATAAAATTCACAACTCTTAATCTATACATCCAAAAATGGCCATTTTTGGACACAATCAAGAAAACTCATCAAATTATCATTTCAAATTTTTTCAGAATTTTTGAAAGTCAGAAAAATTATGAAACTGAAAAACATAACAGCCCTTAAAATCCCTTACTATCCCTTACCTCAAAAGAGCAGCACTTCTGACTCGATATCAGATATGACGCTGAAGGAAACTTGCACTGATGAATAGCAACTCACCAAGTATCTAAATACTCACAAAATACACTCGATAATCTAGAGAGAAAGGGAGAGAAAACTTATGAATTCTGATGTGATTTTCAATTCTAACTTAGCCCTTTATTTATAGAAAAATGTTAGCACGCCGAAGTATACTTGACCAGCTACCTGATGGTTTTACTTGCTACTATTCCACCCACCAAAAATCAGTCATCTTCCCCAATAACCAAAAGTGGGGCCCACCTATTTCTAGCATTTTCTACCAAAATTATTTATAAACCTAATTTCCGAATCAGTCACCTCTTAAAATTCATAACAAATCATTCGTTCATTTTTAACGGTTTAAAATTTGTGAACATATACTCAACTTATATATGTATAACATATCCAAAAATCACAACAATCCAACGGTCAGATTAAAAATTATAACTCACACAATAAAGCTGTAAGAACACTGATTTAATCTTTTAATACCTCTAATCCGACAAAATACTGATAAAATACCTCAACATTAATTCCTTCATTTATAACCACATAAATAAATCCATCATTTATATCCACATTAAATAAATATTTCATTATCATATAGATCAATAATTAATTATTCACAAATAATATTACAGAATCACAATAATGATAATCAGGCAGTTCCCAGGAAAGAGAGGGCTTTCCGATAAGGATTTCTCCTTACTGGCGCGCAATTAGGTGACCAAACCTCTCCTTGACAGAACTTTATAGACATTGCCAATAATGCTATCTAATAATATTATTCAAATAATATGAATTATTGATCTGATAATGGAGATACTTTGCAGTGACAATTATTGAAACAACAATAATATAAAATATCAACGCAACAATTATTGATTCAATAAAATAAAATATTGAACAGAAATTACTGTAACAATTATTGAGTAGTGTCTTCTCACGTAAGAATCAATAATTTAAAAAATAATGTGCAATACCGTGTGCTACTGTGCAACTACGCGTATTACTGTATTTTAACCACCAGGTATTACAACAGTGTTAACGGTAACAACTGCGCCATTATTTATAAAAACTCAAATTTGTCATTTTCTTCATCCGACAGTTATTCTGTTATGGGGCCCACAAATGGCTGCACCGTTGTACGAATATTTCTCGACAGAAAGAATATTTCACGACTAAACGAATATTTCCCGACAACAATGAATATTTTATAACCACTTGCGTATTTTAAAAAAAAATTCATATATCACCCTTAACTTTAACTTTTATCAATTTAACTATTTACTGAATAGTAATTATAAGAAAAATTGAATACTTTTATTTTATAAAATTTGGGGTCTTACAGTGTATCTGGCGACTCAAGATGGGTGATGCATACCTATTTTGGGGGCGTCACAGCAGGGGTGTTAGAGGTGGATGCAATAACGACTTTAGAAGCTCAGATGCCAACACTCTCGAAGAAAAAGGATGCAATTGCAGGTGCAAACATTCAACAAGTAGCATTTATATATGAGTTGTGTGCGGGGGCACATCCAACTGAGCACTGTGCGATCAACCCAGAAGTAATCTAGTATGTGAGTAGTTACAACCATCCACCAAATCCATATCAGAACAGCTATAATCCAGGGGTAAGGAACCATCCTAATTTTTCATGGAGCAATAATCAAAATTAACAGCAGGCTCCACAGCCATCATATCCTCTGAGTTTCAAAATTAGCAGCTGCAAGCTGTTCCACAACTAGAAAAGAAGTCAGATTTGGAAGAGTTGTTGTTAAAGTATATTGCTAGTAATGATGCGATGATGAAAAATCAAGCAACTATTATCCTAAATCTTGAGAATCAAATGGGCCAAATGATTAATATTTTGACTACTCAACCCAGGGAGCCCTACCAAGTAACACATAAGTTAATCAAAAAAATGATGGGAAAAAGTACTGCAAAGTTAGTACACTTTGAAGCGGAAAACAATTACTAGAGGGTAGCACAACCGCGCCCAATTTGAATTGGGAGGCAGCACGACTGAGCCCTTCACCAGTCCCATGAATTGAGGAAAAGGCAGAGGAAAAAAAGGAAAAGGTATAAGCAAAACTAGTGGTAAAGAAAAAGGTAGAGAAATCAGTAGACACTCCACCAGTACCATTTCCACAAAGGTTCCAGAAATAGAAATTAGATCAAGTTACATTAGCATTTACCGGATTGTTTATTAAAAATTGCATTTTTGGGTCAAATTGCCAACTAGCGCTGCAGCGCCCCAGTTTGTACAGAGAATCGGCGCAGCAACGCTGGTATGGCGCTGTCGCGCTGAACAAAGGCCCTAGACAAGTGTTACCACATTGTGTCGGTGCTGCCGCGCTGCAGCGTTGGAACTGTGCTCTGGACAGGCGATGCAGTGCCTCGGCACAGTTCCATGTCGTTCAAGTTCGCGAAGAACACAAAACAAAGCCAAATAATCCTATTTTCATCAATATAATAGTGAAATAATTATACCCAGACACCATAAATCATATATAATCATAACTTAACATACCAAACTTGATTTTAACCACATAAACAACAAACTAAAGCCTTTAAATTTCATTCTTTTTGCTATTTCTTCACTTTTAGACATTCTTAGTGAAATTAATCACTGTGAATTCGTTTTACAACCAAAACAGTCCATTTAAGACACATTATTTTCATTTCTTCATGTATTTACACAATCAACAATCAATTTACACACCATAATATGAATTGAACACCAATTTTAGTATCCAATAAGCCATATTCATATATTTTACATTGTAAAACTCACTATAAATATAATCTCTTCATATTTATCATGTTTTCATGGATTAAACAACTCTAAATCATATACAAATCACATAAAAACAGTTTATTTGCACAAATTAACATATGTAAGTCATATATTCAGCAATTATCATCAAAAAAATCAAATTATAGAGAAATAAAAATAAATTTTTCAATGAAGAGTGTAAACTGATAATTTAAAGTTAGATTACTACCGTCAAGTTCTTATTTAGACAACAAAGATGATAACAACCTCATTTGATTTTCTCAAACTCACAAAAAACTCTTCTTCTCTCTTTTCTCTCTACTTTTCTTCTTTCCTTTCTCTATATTATATGTTGTTTATAAAAACTGATATATAATATAAACTTATAACATATAATACATATTAATATATAATATAACTGATGTCAGTTACTTTTTTAAAAAATTAAAAAGCCACTAAGGCTTGTTTAGCAAAACTAAATTAGAATAAGGATTTAAAAGCCTTAAGCCTTGTTTGGTAAAAACTAAATTAAACTTCTTTTACTTTATTTTAATAATTCATTTACTATATAGTTTAATTGTTACACTTTATTTAATTAAATTCTAATATTCAAATTCAATTAAATTAAAGCTGAAAACAACTTATTAAATCAAAATGTTGCATAATTAAATTGCTACAAAATTATACTTTTTATTATAAATTATAATTTTATTTAATAAATTAGTAAATATCTAATTTAATTATAAAATTAAATTAGAACATTATAACAATTCATTTAATAATTATCAACTCACTAATTTAATTATTAAATTAAATTAGAATATTACCATTATGTAATATAATAATTAGTTAATACTCATTTAATTTAATTAGCTCATTAAATTAAAACTTCAAACCACAAAATTACCAAATATCAACTTAATTAATATATTTCAATTAATTAAATTAGACCACAATAATTTATAAATTATTTATTTAATTAATAAATAAACAATCAATCAAATATTTATTTAACCAATAATCACATCAACTAAAATATTTATTTAATTTAATAAATATTTTAAATTACATATAAAAATTCTTGATCGTTACAGTTAAGCATTTTACATTACCTTATCTTCATATCTTTCAACGTTCAGTCCATTTGACTCAGAACGTTATTCTGTTATTATTGTTAACTCGGCTTCTTCAATGTTTACATTATTCATTACTCTTCATTCTCTTACGTTCAAACCATATACGGTGGGTAAGGTATGAATGTTTAATATTATTATAGTTCGTTACTATTTTCTTGATAATTTCATATGTTACTTACTACCTTTGTCAACGTCTAAGTCATACAACCAATGTACGCTTAAAACGTTCGCTCGACGCGAATACGATTTACGAGGATCGTTTATGTATTCTGTGTTTATGTTGTTCGTCGTTTAAACATCCATTCAACTTTTACACAAGGTTTTAATTACTCTCTTCCGTGATCCATTACATAAACATCACGTTCATCATCATCTCTTAATGTCTAAGTCATATGGTTTGTTGTATACTAAGACAGATTGTCCATCGCAATAAATTTGCGTTCACAATGTTTATACGCTTTATACTTAAATTTCATTACGACTTTATAACATCGAAATGTTATAAGTCCTTATCTTCATTCAATGTCTAAGGAATTACAAAAATTGTAATTTCGAACGTTCGTTTAACGCTAATACGGTCTCCAGATATCGGTTACGTATTTTGCGTTCGCACTCATTGTCTTTTAAATTCGTTTAATCTTTCCGTTCAACCTTTACTAAAGGTTTAAATCACTTGTTTGAAGTGTTACATTATGTGAACTATATGTTCCTTATCTTTCCATACACGTTCCCCAAGAACTGAGTAGTTAAAAGCTCATTTTTGGGTTTTGCTCTACACCGACGCTGTGGCGCTGGTTCCCTTTATTTTTGATGGCGCTGCAATGCGAGTTAGCAGAACCTGGCTTCCCGGATATGCCCTGTAGTGCCCCATTCCTAATTCATTCTAGCTCTATGGTGCCGCTTCTGTTTCCCAGATTTTTCTGGAAAGCTTTCTAAGTGTTCTTCCTCGTACAAATCGCCTACTTTGCAATCTCGTAACTTATTCGTTATAACTCAGAACGAGGTCGTTGCAAAACCATTTTCTTACTTTCATTACATTCTCGGATTCCCCTAGACATAATTTTATCCTGAATCCATTAATGAGGTTTTCCATTGTGTTAAATTTCACTGTTCGTTAACTTTACGTTATTAAAGTTCTTCGTTCGTTCGTCCGTAATTCGAACTCGAAATTCGTCCGTTCTTGAGTCCACGACTCACGTTTTCAATGTTTTCCATCATTATTATGAAACCTTATTAATTAGGTTTCATTACCTTACTTTCTACTCTCGTTCGTCTTTTACGAAATTTTGCCATAACTTCGTTATAGCTAAGTTCAATTCGTTCTTCATGAACATTTCTCTAAATCTTAACCAAGCAATAAGAAACTAAATTATAAGCGATGGTTTTAAACTTTTCCAACAACAACAAGTTCTAATTATGATGGTTTTAAATTTGTCCATCAACAACGTTCTTCGCGTTCTTCGCGTGTTTTTCATTTGTTCTTCATTTTTAATCGATATTTTGATTATGATTTTAAATTTTCTTAGAATTTAGTGTTTTAAAACACCACTCCTAATTTATTTCACTGAATCATTCATATGATTCATTCGGATCGTTCAAATTCATAAAGCAAATAATAGTTTCTATGAAAGCTTTTAAGAAATTTTTATAACTAAACTTCAAATTCTTATTTCTTCATTTTCTTATGATTTCAACCATATGAAAATCATTCTTAATATCTTTTACTTCTATTTTCATTAAGTTATATGATGTCGATATAAAACCTTAAAGAAAACTTAGATTAAACTAGGTTTTAGGATTACCTTTCTTCATTAATCTTCTTCCGTTGGACAAAGTTTGCTCTCGAGCTAGCTTTTCCTCTTCCTTTCCTTCTTCTTCCCCATCCGAAATCTCTCTCTTTCTTTCTTTCTCTCTCTCAAGTGTTGGTTAAAATTTTCTAACCAAACAAATGAGCTTAAGGCTTGTTTATATAGAAAACCAAGGCTACTATTCGCACCTCCTTACTATTCACACCTTCTTACTATTCACGAAACTTCTCCTGGAAGCTTCGTTGTTAAGTCTTTCGGGATTTGTCTGACAGTTCAAAAAACTGTGATTCTCGAAATCCAAATATTTTTGGATATTCCGTCTTTTCTCTACCGATTAACTTTTACGCATTCTTCAGAAATTCCAAAAACTAAAAAAATACTTTTTGATGAATAGTGTTTTCCTTCACGTTTTCCTAAAACTTAGTTAAACGAATGAAATGTACATAATAGTACCTTTTGTTATTTTTATTTCGTTCGATTCCTGCACGTTTTTTGAGAAAAACTTTTATTGGCTAACATAAATTTTCACGACGTCAAGTCTTTTGATGGAATTTCATTTCGACATACCGAACTCTCAAAAAGGCATAGGTTATTCAAACCCTAACCCTTAGGGTTCGTCAGGTGAATAGTGCCTATTTTGTCCCTTTCTCGAAAATATTTTTATTCCCAGAAAACTCTTATTTTCGTCTTGAAAATTCTTATTCGTTCAGTTTAGCTCGTAGCTAGAATCCTTTCATTTTATAATCATCCTTGGTCCTAGAACGATTAATAAACATAACAAAGAATATTATTAATAAAAATCTATTTTATTAATTAATAATTCTTTAAACTTAAATTATGGACAATCCGATTTTTTGAGTTGTCACAAAAATACCTTTCGAGCCATTGGAATATGTAGAAAAATCTTTAGTTTGTATGAAACCATCTATAGAGGGAACCATCTATAGAGGAACCTTTACCTAATCGCCTCATGTATGTATTTTTGGGTAATTCATCTACTTTGTTGGTTATTATTGCATCTGCACTTAACGACCTATAGGAAAGTAAGCTGTTACGAGTTCTCCGCGAGTACAAAATTGCTATTGGGTGGACCATGTGAGGTCCCAGAATTTTAAATAATACGATTTTTGCGAATAATTTTTTTATATTTAATATTGGTATTGATTATCAATATTATATTCAGTATCTGTGATATGAGCTTAGAAAGATGGTCAAACTATTTATTGACTGAGTAATATGTGTGAACGTATGATAAACAACTATTGAAAACCCTAATCCTAAATACGGATAGGGATTCGATAGATAATACAGTTATTATAATTGTATTAGTGAGTCTGTGATTGAACAGTATAGGCTTAATGATCAAGTGTTGATCAGATAAGGTTTAACCTTAGTAAACCCTAATAATATATTAGAAACCCTAATAGGTGATTAAGAAACCCTAACGAACAGTTAGGAACTCTAATTTTATTTTGGAAAACCCTAATTTCTTATTCGAGAACCCAAAACCCTAATTAATAAAGCCTAATTATGATTATCAAAATCTTAAGGGTTAAGATTAAAGGGAAGCATGTCAATTGACTAATATACGCTTAAAATCATGTGAAAATTAACCAAAATACCCTTTTGGAGGCAAAATGACTAAAATACCCTTTACTTAAGTTTTAAGCTAAGAGATATTGCAAATCTTGTGAGTCACCATTTTGGATAACACCATGTGCTTAAAAATATTAGCCAAATCTGATCCTTATTGACACCTTGCAACCTATAGATACATTGAATCAAAATATAAGAGATTAAAGAGAGAGAAAGCCAAAGTTATCTTCATTTGTGTCTAAACACTTAAGCAACACTCTCTCACTCTCAAAGCCATGAAATCCATAAGTATTTCAGTCCCTAGTAAGGTCCCTAGCACCTCAAGAACATATTAGGAAGCAAGGAATTAAAGCTTGTTTAAGTGAGGTAAAAACCCTAAACTATATTTGATCTTGTATGCTAAGATAGATTTGTTATTTTTGTGTTTATTTAAGTGTTATAAGATGTTAGTTAGTGGTCTATGATGTTATATCATAGATCCATAACATCAAAATGCTCAAAAATTAAGGTTTCAAAATTGTCAAGAACCCTAGTTTTATGGCCTGACAACCGAATGTCAGAGGCTATAGATTCACACTTGTTAATTGTTAGACTTGGTTGATGTAATAGACTTATAGTATGCTATGAGGGGAGTAATCTGGAAGTGGAATCATGTTCATAGCATGTCCAGATTCCAAGATATTCATGGTCAAAGTGGGTTGACCAGTCATGGGTTTGAGTTTCTGGGTAACCTAGAAATTCCCCAGGTAGGTCTGACAAGATTTTCCTGAGCTTAAATCTGTCAGATGTTATGTGTTTAGCTTCTGTAGATGTATCAATGTTATACTATGGTATATGGACTATAGATTCATGGCTTTAGATCACTTAAACAACAAACAAATTCAAAGTAGTGAGCAGTCAAAGTGAGTTGATCGAGCACAAACTTGGTTTTCTGGAATTTCAAGAAAACTCAAGAACACAATTTCTGACAAGGTTTGACCAGCTCAGATCTTGTGATTGTGATGTAGTTAGGCTACCTTAGTGTGGTGATGTTGTACTTTGACATGAGGACTACAAGATTTAATCACTTAAACACCTTAATAGACCAGAACCCAAGATTAATTGAGCCACAAAGTACCTACTTGGCACTGACTGGGTTTCTAGGTAACCCAAAAAACCTAGAAACCGTCTGACAGTTACTTTAGAGGCTTAGATCTTGAATTATAGTTTATCATGAAATTTGATAAAGTCTTGTTATTGATTAATGATTTATTCAGCTAATTTAAAGTCCTTTGAACATTGTTGAAGTCTTGTCGAATCCAGACTCTAATATTCTTAATTTATATCATTTATTATATGTTATAACTTACGGAGCAAACTTGTTGCTCACCTTTTCTTTAATATAATATTTCAACTAAGAACGAAGTAGCACGAGGGTCAGAGAAAGACAAAGGCAAGACCAAAGTGCATGAGTAGTTATTAAAAACTTTACTTATTATGTTGTTTTATGTAAACCTTTTTGTATATCTAGAGGTGTGTAAGTTATGTTAAGGTTAGATAACCTAGGATGATGTTATAAAGATATAAATTAATGATATGTATGTTTATATTCATAAATGAATGAGTAGTTAGATATTGGATCGTAAGCACCAAACCCGAGGGTTAGGTAACCCAAATTTAGGGGCGTCACAGACCATCACTGATATCAAAGGGATAAGCCCATTATTTTGTATGCATAAGATCCTCTTGGAAGATGATGTGAAACCCACAGTGGAGTAGCAACGAAGGCTTAATTCGATCATAAAAGAGGTGGTTAAGAAAGAAATTCTGAAATGAGTTGATGCTGGAATCATTTATCCAATCTTCGACAGTTCATGGGTGAGCCTAGTTCAGTGTGTACCGAAGAAGGGTGGTATGATAGTTGTGGCTAATGAAAATAATGAATTGATACAGATGAGGACATTGATAGGATGGAAGATTTGTATAGATTATAGGAAACTCAACAAGGCAACCCAGAAGAATCACTTCCCTTTGCCCTTTATTAATCAGATATTAGAAAGATTAGCAGGGTATAAGTACTATTATCTGTTAGATGGCTATTCGGGGTACAATCAGATTGCAATTGCTCCATGATTTCAAGAAAAGACAACGTTCACATGTCCATATGGTACGTTTGCATTTAGGAAGATGTCTTTTGGGATGTGTAATGCACCGATAACTTTTCAAAGGTGTATGATAGCAATCTTCTCCGATATAGTGGAACGAAATGTTGAGGTTTTCATGGATGATTTTTCAGTATTCGGTGATTCGTTTGACAGTTGCTTAGGAAATCTCATCAAGGTGCTGAAAAGATGTGTGAAAACCAATCTAGTTCTAAATTGGAAAAAATGTCACTTCATGGTTTAGGAAGGGGTCATACTAGGGCATAAAGTGTCAGCAAATGGACTAGAGGTAAACAAAGCCAAGATTAAGATAAATGAAAACCTGCCACCAACGACTCAGTTAAGGGAATTCGTAGTTTTCTCAGACATGCCGGGTTTTACCGCAGATTTATAAAGGAATTCTCCAAGATCACAAATCTTTTATGCAGTTTGTTGGAGAAGGATGTGCCATTTTAATTTGATAAGGAATGTTTGTCAGTCTTGGAGTAGATAACAAAGAAATTGATAACATCGCCTGTGATCGTGGCACCAGATTGGTCTATGCCTTTTGAGTTGATGTGTGATGCTATAAAAGATTTTTCATGCCATCTATTATGCTAACAAAACATTAACGGATGCCCAACTCAATAATACAACCATCGAGAAGGAACTACTAGTGGTCGTGTATACTTTTGGCAAGTTTCGTTCATGCCTTATTAGGACCAAAGTCGTGGTCTTCACGGATTATTCTGCTATATGGTACTTAATTTCCAAGAAAGATGTAAAACCAAGACTGATTAGATGGATCCTTCTACTTCAGGAATTTGACTTAGAAATCAAGGATAGGAAGGGTTCAAAAAATCATGTGGCTGACCATCTCTCGAGATTAGAGAATCCGGAGCAAGACAAGGGAGACAAAGTGTTGATCAACGAGTTTTTTCTAGAGGAGCAGTTATTTTTGGTTCGCAGCGAAGTTCCATGGTATGCCGATTTTGTTAATTTTTTGGTAAGCAATGTGTTCCCTCCGGACTTGACACGACAACAAAAGAAAAAGTTTATACACGATGTGAGAAGGTAAATGTGGAATGAGCCGTTTCTATTCAAGCAATGTGCTGATTAGATGATATGACATTGTATTCCACAAAGTTAAACTGAAAATATCTTACATCAGTGCCATGCCTCATTATATGGGGGACATTATGGGAGCGATAGGACAACCGTTGGAGTTTTACAAGAGGGATTCTATTAGCCCACGTTATTCAAAGATGCCCACCAATTCGTTCAAAAGTGTGATATATGTCAAAGGGTGGGTAATATCTCCAAGCGTAATGAAATGCCTTTAAATATGATCTTGGAAGTAGAAGTCTTTGATGCATGGGGAATAGACTTCATGGGTCCGTTTCTATCATCGTTCAGCAACTTGTATATTCTTTTGGTAGTGGACTACATCTCCAAATGGGTTGAAGAAGTTGCTTTGCCAACAAATGATGCCAAGGTAGTCTTGAAATTTCTAGAGAAAAATATATTCACAAGGTTAGCCACGCCAAGGGCAATTATCAACAATGAGGGGATTCATTTTTTGCAATAAGTAATTTTCAGTTCTCTTAGCTAAAAATGGAGTAACTCATAGAATTGCCACAGCTTATGACCCCCAGACTAGTGGCCAAGCGGAGGTGTCTAATAGAGAAGTGAAGAGAATTCTAGAGAAAATTATGAATCCAACACGAAAAGATCGGTAAGTGAAGTTAGCAGACGCTCTATGGGCGTATAGAACTGCTTATAAGACACGGATTGGCATGTTACCATATCAATTTGTCTACGGTAAAGCGTGTCACATTCTAGTTGAACTTGAGCATAAAGAGTATTGGGCTATCTGAAAGATGAACTTTGATCTAACAGCTGCAGGGGAAAAGAGACTTCTCCAACTCAATAAGCTAGATGAATTCCACCTGCAAGCCTATGAGAATGCCAAGTTGTACAAGGAGAAAGTTAAACGATGGCACAACCAGAAGATCATCGAGAGAAATTTCGAGCTGGGCCAAGCTGTTCTTTTGTTCAATTCCAGATTGAAACCTTTCCTGAAAAACTCAAGTCTCGGTGACCGGGTCCATTCCTGTCAAACAAGTGTTCCCGCATAGCACCGTTGAAATAGTTGGAAGAAATCAAGATGAACCATTCAAAGTCAACGGACAACGTTTAAAGAATTGTTGGGGTGGTGATTTCAATCAACAGAAGTCCTCAATCACTCCCACAGATCAAAAATAAAACAGGGAGTAATCAGGCTCAATGTAGCAGGACAAACTTAATTGAATCGTGATTTTGGGGACAAAATCCTTTTAAAGGAGAAAATATGTGACGAACGAGATTTTTGTAATTTATTTTAAATATTTATTAAATTAAATAAATATTTTTGTGACATAATTATGGAGTTAAATAAACATTCGATGAAATTTTTGTAGATTAATTTAATTAAATGTTTTACAATAATTAAATTAATGTTAGATAATGTTATAGTTCAAAGTGTGAATTTAATTGGGATAATTAAATTAAATGAGCTATTAAATAACTACGATGTTGTTCTAATTAATTAATGATGTATTGATTTGTTAGAATTAATAAATGAGAATTTTAATTATGTTAATATTTGATTTAATAAGTAATACTGCCTTTAATTTGATTGAATTTAAATAATATAATTTGATTAGTTAAAGTGTGACGAATAAACTATATAATAAATGAGTTAATTAAAATAAACTAAAAAGGAGTTTTTAAGTGACAAACCAAACATGGCCTTAAGAACATAGGAGTAGTTAGGGCCATGAAGCACTTAACCGCTACCTATGTTGCGCCAGTAAATTTTATACGTATAATTATATTAGCTTATTATCAGTATTTTTGAAAACACAAGTAAGAGAAATACAGCGAGAAAGGAAGAGAGAGTTTGAGAGAATTTGAGATTTAGGAAGAAGATTGGAGAATCAAAGGAGGTTTTCTATCATCTGAACAAGAAAGCAAGGGTAATTTCTTAATCTCAAACTTTAAATTTATGTTTTTAAGTTTTCTCTATGAACGTATATTTTAAGTTCTCTGTTAATTGAGTCTCATGATTAAATGGGTGAAAAGTTGTTTGTAATCATTAATATGCATGTATAATTTATTATATGATGTTTACAAACTATTTTAGAGTAATTAATCCATGAAATTATGTTTAAAATAGAGTTTTGAAATTTAAAGAGAAATATGTATGAATATGGCTTAAATGTATGAAATTTGATGCTTAATTTGTATATTAATTGGTAAATTGATGATGGGTTATGTTTATACATTAAGAAACGAAAAGAACAAAATTTGTATGGACTGATTTGATTGAAAAATGAGTTCATAGTAATTGAATTCGTAAAGGATGTATAAAAATAAAGTTTTTACAAAAATAGTGAATTTATGAGTTGTAATTTGGTTGTTTAAGTTGTCTAAGTTGTTAAAATCATGCTATAAAGGTTGGGTAATGATCATATATGAATTATAGTATATGAGTATGCTTAAATTGATGTATGAAAAAAGAAATTGGAAGTTTATGGCCCTGCTCTGTGTTTTTCACGAACTTCAGATTTTGGAACTGGCACATCGCGCTGTAGCGCCAGATTTAAGCTTAAAATCCGAGCTGCAACGCCAGCTGAGCTGCATCGTTAGACTTTAGCCTAAAGTCCGAGTTGCAGCTCCAGCCGAGCTACAACGCCAGTTTTAGTTCAAATGGTGGAGCTGCAGCGCCACTTAGCAAAACTGCCTGAAAAATTCTATTTGATTGTTCAAGTCCAGAAAATGTGATGTAAACCTAATCTAATGAACATGGAAGTGTATTAATCATATATTTAGATATTAAAACATATTGTTAACGTGTCAATGGCGATTTTATGTGATGATATTAATGTGTATTTAAACTCGTTTTTCGTGAAGTCTAATAATGTGTTTAAGAACTAATGTTTGTGATTTGATTAATATAATTAAACGTAAAGTTAAGTTAAGTTAAAAGAGAATTGAGAAGCGTGAATAGTAATTGTTTAAACTACGCACGAGGCAAGTTTTCTTACCCTATCTCGATTATAATTTCGCAAGTTGTGACGCCCCCAAAATAGGTATACATCACCCATTCTGAGTCGCCAAATACATGATACAGAACTCAAACACAAACTTAATTTATACAACTGTTAAGTGTCGTGCAGAATACGACAAAACATAAGCTGTTAGTTTTAATACAAATATTGTCTCCTAGACAATATCCAAACTCAAAATAAGTCCTCATTACAATTATTATCACACTATTCTTATAGAATAATGAGGACTACTATAGCAATCATCTTGGACCATCACTCCATTTCCTAACTAGTTCCAGCTATATTCTCATTTCCTGAAGAGAAAAATGAAAGAAAAGGGTGAGCTCAACTAGCCCAGTAAGAAATATTATGACTAAGATAATGCAGAATAAATTATCGTTAGCCTTCAATAGTATAACAACTAATAGAATACAATAAACAACAAGTTTTAGATCAACAAGTACAACGGAAACAAGCAATCCATTAGAAGAGTCAAGCAGAGCATAATATCTATTATATTCTATGATTTAAAAGTTTATCATCAGTTTTATCGCTGAGACTCAGCTTAATAAATAATTCACATCACTGAATTATCCATGCACTACGGGCCAAGGATATTCATTAGTATCACATCCACGAATTATCCATGCACTACGGACCAAGGATATTCGTGTTATCACCATTGGTCATGATCATGCCAAACAACAATTCATCTTTGCACCCTTGGCCGAAGAGAACGCATGGTCATGATCATACCAACATCTGTCCATCAATGCACTACGGGCCAATGAGGACTTTTACCACATCATTTGTAACATTACATGTCATGATTACACCAAATAATCCCTAGTCATAATCATACCAATCAACAATCCATCTATGCACTACGGGCCAAAGATGACTTTCATCACAATATAAGCATGAGGATGATGACAATTATATAAGCATTAATCAAACGAAATCAAGGATAAATATTAAAGACTTTAAATTTATCCAGAGTTTAAAAATATCCAAATTGAAAATATGATAACTGCTTTATGGAGTAAAATTCAATTTTTTTTCATGAATAGTACCCGGGTGAATAGTACCCTATGAATAGTACTTCGTTCGTATAAATAATACCGTACGTATGAATAGTGTCGTACATTTGAATAATGTCTTATAAATGAATAGTACCCATGAACAGTACTTAGGCATGAAAATCTTAAAAATGAAAAAGAATATTCAGAAAAATATTCTTGTGAAACGATACTAGATGAAGCGCAAATTTCAAGGATATTCTACTAATTTCAAGGAGTATAAAAGCAATACTTAATAAAATGAGTGTAGAATTCAGAATCTAAAACGAAATAATATTACTTACATACTACAGAGTATGAAAGAAAATATTATTTCTTACGAATATTGAACAAAAATAATATTCATTACGAAAATTGAACGAAATAAAATTCCTTACGAATACGAAAAATAATATCGTAAGCGAATATGAAATAAATAATACTCCTTACCTAAAAAAAAGCAATTTCGACTGGTATAGCAGATATATTCTTGAAGAAAACTTTCACTATTTTCTACACTCAAAGCTTCCTTAAACTCAAAAGAAATACGTTCAATCACTACAAAAAAATGGGCCTTTAGCAACGATTTTTTGGGCAACGACTTTATAAGCCGTTGCTAAAAGTATATGTTTAGCAATGAAATTTGTCCTTCGTTTCAGATTGTGTCAGGCTTTCACTTTTTGTAACGAAATTCATAAGTTGTTGCAAAATTTCGTTGCTAATTCATTGGCGGAAAAAAATTTCGTTAGAAATTCGTTGCAACATTTTCGGGCACTTGATTTCCCGTCATCGTGGCCTGTTGCTAAAAATTGGGTTTTAGCAACGATTTTTCAAGCAACAACTTTATAGGTCGTTACTAAAAGTGTATGTTTAGCAACGAAACTTGTCATTCGTTGTAGATTGTGTCAGGCTTTCACTTTTTGCAACGAAATTTATAAGTTGTTGCAAAATTTGGAAACAAAATTCGTTAGAAATTCGTTGCAAAATTTCTAACCACTTGATTTCTCTTCATCGTGGGCAACGAAAATTTTTTTTTTTCTATATTTCGTTGCCTAATATGGACCACATTCATTGGCAACAATTTTTATTTTCGTTGCATATCTTATACAACTTTTTGCAACGACTATTAAAATGTTACCTTAAATTAAGATAATCCCAATAAGCATGTTTTTGTAAGACCATATTCGGTATTCGGAGAATTGTGAAAAAATATTCATATTTAGTATTTAAAAATTATATTCAAATGCAAAACATATTCAAACCATTGACCTATCATTTGGAACTTTGGTCGTTTGACCGCTGGAGCAACACAAGTTATTTGTTAATATCTTGCAAGGATTAATATTTATATCAAAATATGAGATTTCCCCCATATATTCTTTTCTTCTCCTTCACTACATACCATTAATATAATCTCAAAAAGTTATACACTACAATAATAATAATAATAATAATAATAATAATAATAATAATAATAATAATAATAATAATAATAATAATAAAAATAAAAATAATAACAACAACAACAACAACAACAACAATAATAGTACTAATAACAATAATAATAATAAAAAATAATAACAATAACAATAATAATAAAGTTGTACTAATGGTGTGTAAGTTTTTTTTAATTCCCATTTTTCAAATTTTCCTTTTTCTTGACTTGTAATTTTTTTTATAATCAAATATTAATTTCTCTATATATCTTGTATTAGAGGGTGTTTAGCAATGACTTATAAGTTAGTTAAACTAAGTTATAAGTCATTTGTTATTATTTAGTGTTTGGCAATAGCTTAAATTTTAACTTTTTTTTACTTATAAGTCATTATTAAATTTTTTTTGTGATTCATGTGCTATATTTTTTTTATTATTACTATTACTATTACTATTATTATAATTATAATTATATTTATTATTATTATTATTATTATTATTATTATTATATTATTATTATTATTATTAATTTTCATTATTATTATTATTAGAATAATTATTACTAATCTTATAATTATTATTTTTATTATTATAATAATTATAATTATTACTATTATTATAATTTCTATTATTATTATTATTATTATTATTATTACTATTATTATTATTATTATTATTATTATTATTATTATTATTATTATTATTATTGTTGTTGTTGTTGTTATTATTGTTGTTATTATTATTACTATAATAATAATAATAATTATAATTATAATTATAATTATAATTATAATTATAATAATTATAATTATAATTGTTAGTATTAATTATAATTATTATTTCTATTAGTATTATTATTACTACTACTATTATTATTATTGTTATTATTAATCATTATTATAATTACTATTATTATTCCTATTACTATTATTATTATTATTATTAATTATTATTATTATTATTATTATTATTATTATTATTATTATTATTATTATTATTATTATTATTATTATTATTATTATAATGATTATTACAATAATTATAATAGTATTAATAATAAAAAGGTTGGCCCGACCCGTGGGCTTTTTAAAAAATAAAATAAAATAATGCTCTCCTTGAGAATTGAACTCTAGACCTCCCACTCTCTTTAAACAAATGCTCAAACCAACTAAGCAATAATAATTTTTTATTATAAAGTCAGTTATCCGACACTAAAATACTAAAAATACTAATTACATACTTACATCAAATACTAAAAATACTAATTAAAAATATACTAAAATACTAAAAAAAATTAAATTAAAAATATACTACAAATACTAAAATTCAAATTATTTTGTTAATTAATCAAAAGAACAAAAATTCAAATTACATCATTAAAATACTAAAATCATAACATATTTACATCATTTACATCATAACATAACATATTATCATATTTACATCATTTACATCATATTTACATCATAACATATTTACATCATTTAATCAAAATACTAAAATTCAAATACTAAATTGCTAAAATTTTACTCAAATACTAAATTTTTATCATAGTTGTATAACATATCAAAATACTAAAATTTTACCATAGTTGTATAACATATCAAAATACTAAAAGTCACTTACCCGACACTAAAATACTAATTACATATTCACATCAAATACTAAAAATAATAATTAAAAAAATACTAAAAAAAATCAAATTAAAAAATACTAAAATTCAAATTATTTTGTTAATTAATCAAAAGAACAAAAATTCAAATTACATCATTAAAATACTAAAATCATAACATATTTACATCATTTACATCATAACATAACATATTATCATATTTACATATTTACATCATTTACGTCATATTTACATCATAAAATATTTACATCATTTAATCAAAATACTAAAATTCAAATACTAAAATACTAAAATTTTACTCATATAGTAAAATTTTGCTATAGTTGTATAACATATCAAAATACTAAAATTTTACCATAGTTGTATAACATATCAAAATACTAAAAGTCATTTACCCGACACTAAAATACTAATTACATATTTACATCAAATACTAAAAATAGTAATTAAAAAAATACTAAAAAAAATCAAATTAAAAATACTAAAATCCAAAAAAAATAATAAAATTTAAATTATTTTGTTAATTAATCAAAATAACAAAAATTCAAATTACATCATTAAAATACTAAAATCATAACATATTTACATCATTTACATCATAACATAACATATTATCATATTTACATCATTTATATCATATTCACATCATAACATATTTATATCATTTAATCAAAATATTAAAATTTAAATACTAAAATACTAAAATTTTACTTAAATACTAAAATTTTAACATAGTTGTATAACATATCAAAATACTAAATTTTTACCATAGTTGTATAACATATTAAAATACTAAAAGTCACCTACCCGACACTAAAATACGAATTACATATTTACATCAAATACTAAAAATACTAATTAAAAAAAATATACTAAAATACTAAAAAAAATCAAATTCAAAAAATACTAAAATTCAAAATAATACTAAAATACTATAATTCAAATTATTTTGTTAATTCATCAAAAGAACAAAAATTCAAATTACATCATTAAAATACGAAAATCATAACATATTTACATCATTTACATCACAACATAACATAATATCATATTTACATATTTACATCATTTACATCATATTTAAATCATAACATATTTACATCATTTAATCAAAATACTAAAATACTAAAATTTTACTCAAATACTAAAATTTTACCATAATTGTATAACATATCAAAATACTAAAATTTTACCATAGTTGTATAACATATCAAAATACTAAAAGTCATTTATCCGACACTAAAATACTAATTACATATTTACATCAAATTAAAAAAAAAATACTAAAATACTAAAAAAATCAATTTAAAAAATACTAAAATTCAAAAAACACTAAACTACTATAATTAAAATTATTTTGTTAATTAATCAAAAGAACAAAAATTCAAATTACATCATTAAAATGCTAAAATCATAACATATTTACATCATTTATATCATAACATAACATATTATCATATTTATATATTTACATCATTTAGTATAATTGATATAATATGTACATCATTTACATCATAACGTACATATTATATCAATTATACTAAATGATGTAAATATGTAAATATGATAATATATTATGTTATGATGTAAATATGTTATGATTTTAGTATTTTAATGACGTAATTTGAATTTTTGTTGTTTTGATTAATTAACAAAATAATTTGAATTTTAGTATTTTTTAGTATTTTTGTATTTTTAATTTGATTCTTTTTAGTATTTTAGTATTTTTAATTAGTAATTTGATGTAAATATGTTATTTTCATCTATTCGGTTATTTTCTGAAATTCAATTGTATTCAATTTAATATCCAATTTTCGGATTTGAATTTGTTTTTAAAAATTTTGTTAACCGAATAAGAAAAAATAAAAATTAAAGCCTTAAAAGTTAAAACACAAAAACAAACACAGTAGTCTCTAAAAAATAATTAAAGCCTTAAAACATAAAGTTAAACATAGTATTCTCTCATCTCACACTAGTCGATACCCATAGGCCTCAGATCTCCCATCTCTCGACTCTTATCTAAGATCTCTCACTATCTGTCTATCTAATCTCTCATCTCTCACTCTCTGCCCTAGTGCGTCGTGACTCCGCCCTCTCGCATCCGGTGTCTCAGAACACAGAATTCAATCAGTCTCTATCTCCAAAAACCCTAAACCCCATCGATTCCTTATATTCCTCTGGTAAGCTTCAATCATTTTTTTAATATTGTTTATACAATCCCCTGCTCTCTCTCCCTCACTTCCGTCCCTCTACCTAGATTTTCATACTTTCAAAGCTACCAACACCAAACTTGTTTCAAAATTTTGTTACAAATCGTTAAGAATACTGAAGAGTTAAAGTTATCAACTAAATTAGGAGAAGAATTAGAGCAACCTATTCAACCAAAACAAGGTTGGAGCAGGAATTAAAGCAAGGATTCAAGAATACATCAAACAAAAGGTAATTCATATACTTTTTCTATGTTCATAGAAATTAGGTGGATGTTTATGTGAATATTGATGTAATTGTTATGCTTGGTTGTGAAATTGTTGTGATAATGAGATTGTACAATACTTGGAGTAATAAGGATGGAAAACAATTATGGCTAAACCATGTTCCAACATATAAGAAATATGGGTTTCTAAGTATTGGATTCAAGGTATTTGATAAAAACACCTCAAAGAGTTTATAGTGCTTAGAACTGAGAAATAGCTTTTGATTTGGACTGGTACTGAGAGAACTTAGTAATTATTTGCTTGAATTTGGAAATGGATCGTCACTTGTCACAATCTGGTTGAGGTTGAACTAGCCGGGTTCAATTTTCTTTTAATTACTCAAAAGAAAAAACTCATTCTACTGCAATATGGGGTTGTGCTAACCTAATATAGCTTATACTAATTCTGTCAATTTTAGTACAAGAAACTATACAAACATATGAGAAATATAGGGACAGTGAGTATGCCATTGTGGCTAATATGGTGAGAAATACTAACTTTTATATCTTATTTTATCTTTTATCATCTCATGCAGATTACCAAACTATCAAGGCTGAAGCTCTCGGACATAATCATCAAGTCCATAGCCTCTTTGAAGTCCTTGATGAGCCAATGCTTGTTCAGGTGAATTGTATGGACCTTATTGGAATAACAAGTGACTTTAAATTTATATAATCTATAGCATAAGTATGTCGATTGAAGGACGGTTAATTTACACATATATTGACAAATGAACATCCATCCTATACATTTTGCTTTGGAAATAGTATTCCATGTATATCTCATTCAGTTACTGGGCTATCATTCTCTTAAAATTACATTTATAATTCAAATGTGGTATATTTGGATGCAGGGACCAGAACTGAAAGCTGCAACAGAACTTATAAGAATTGATGGGGTATTTGATGCAATTCTTCGACACTTGAGGAAATCATAAGTTTTCATCTCTCATAAATCATCAATATGGAATTATTTCCCCTAAGTCAGTTGGGCTTAATGCCTTTAAAGGTCTTCTGGAGCGTCATGGCGTCATCTATAACTTAAATGTGCACCTGTTGAGCCTTCCATTATACCAAGTGATATTCCTCTTTCCCCTCTTCACAGCCAACATCTGATTCCCACATAACTTTGTTTAGTCTCTTCTTCATTGATGCCTCCATGGGTTGTCTTCTTTATTCCATTTATGGTGCAACCGTGCAAGTATGTTAAAATATGTTATCCAAGCATGTAGTAGTACATGTTTTTATATTTTATGAAGTATGTTAAAAGTACTTGACACAACAATCAGTGATGAGGAGCTGACAACTGAAGTAGCATGGGTGGTTGTGTATCTCTCTGTTATTTCAAGTGTTGCTACCACTATGCTGGTGAAGAGTGATCTCCTTCAATTGCTGGCAGAGAGATTGGCAACATCAAATAGTCTGCATTTGCTCATTCCGGTATGTGCAAATTAAGTGACTGAAACTTGCCTTTGTTTAACAATTTTGGTGTATGATTGCTCTGATAAATTTATTATTTAGACCAGCCAATGAATCCTATCAGATTATATGCATTTTTGGTGTCATATCGCTCTACTACTATACTATAATATTCTTGCCTTAGACTTGTATGAATCTTTTGGTTTTGCCATTTGCAAATGTTACGTCTCAGATTCAGTAGTAGAAATCTCATACTATTTATTGTAGGTTGAAATCCCATATGAGGATCCTGTGATGCATAGCAATGGACGCTAAACAAAAATAACTTGCTAATCAACTTTATTTTAAATGCCTAGGCCTGATGAATAGTAAATATGTTGTTGCTAGTGTCGGCTTAATATCTATCTTTGTTCAGGATTCCAGTTAGCGTTGTTGACTCCTTAGAGAAGTTGATAGGCAACTTTCTTTGGTTGGGAGCTGGTGACGAAAGGAAACTAATGCTAGATTACGGAAATCTGGTATGAATGTAATGGTGGATTATTTAGAGGGATTGCCTTATCTTTTAAGGTGTCAAGGGATATTATGATTTTTTTTTCTTATTTTGTTTTGCAGTTCTACTATTCAGCCTTTATGTATGTACTTCTGTGATTGTTTTGTTTTGTGTAGAGATTGGAAGATACACTTTTTTAAATGCTCTTTTGGTCATGTTTTTTCACGAGTCTGTGTGGGTGGGCTTCTTCTCACCCATTTATCGTATCCTGTCTTTTTTTAATATTATTTATTCTTTTTGCAAAAGAAAAATGATACTTGATTATTTGATATTAATCCAAAATGCATTAAAGGTGTTCTTTTCTGTTAGTGTATATTCGAGAAGTCTTTGGAGCAAATATTTGATTCGAGTTCAAGGTCAAAAAAAATTGATAGTGCATCTGACAAATTTCAAAAATGTTATTTTTGATGTAATGCTTAAACTAAAGCATTAAATACTTTTAGAAAAAGAACTACATATCTGTTTGTTTTATTAAAATATGCTTATCTGTTTGTCCCCATTTCTGTTTTCTTGGTAGCTAGTGTCCAAAAGGACAAGAGCTCAAAATTACTAGCAGAAGCTCGTGGATTGGATGATGTTGTCAAGGTCAGCTTGATAAGTTCAGAAAATTTAATTATGTAGAAACGTCCACTTCAAAAGTTATTTTCAGTTAGGTAGACACATGTTCAACAAGACAGTTTAAACTTTACAGTTTGTTTTACTTGCATGCTTGTTGGTTCTGAGAGAAACACTGCACCATCGTCACAGTGAGTTAGTTTCTTGAGGTGCATGTTTGTGAGTTGAAAAATTAGTTTATTGAGCTACGTGATTTTTAGGTCTAAGAGAATATATACAATGTATCCAGTAGCTACCTAGCTGTTTCCTATCAACTCATTTTTTTAAAACAAATTTATTTTGGTGATTTCAGATATTGAACGACATGACATGAAATCTAGATGCCAAAAAAGCTTGCACTGGAGCATTGAAACTACACAAAAGGTATCTTAAAAAGGTACAATTATTTTTTGGTGTTTTGTAATGGTTTCTTGGAATTATTGTTGTGTCCCGCAACTGAAAACTGAAAGAGATGCTAAAGTGGACAATTATTGATAGTGGTATGGTTTTTAGTGGTATAGTGGTATTACCTCATGAAGTTGAGATAATACATAATAGAACTTATCTTTCAAGTCAAGTACAGAACCCTGAGGTCCAACATGGGTCATGGACCCCTTTGTACTTGTTTTTTGAATTCTTTTGGGGATAAAATAAATGTTTTGTTTTTGAAAATTTTACACTAAGATCTATGTATGGGGTTTCAATTACTCCCCCCATTTAGTATTTTTAAGTGGAACCACTTGAGCTATTTAGTTACATAATTCTTTGTTATTATTTGTATCACTGATATGACTATTTCCATTCTCTAGCATAAAGGTTTTAGTAGTGCAACCTAATGAAAAAAGATTTAGCAATTATCTTCTTTTTGTATAATCTATAATGAAGTTTTTAGCTTTGCCACTTTGATAAGGTATAGCCTTCTAATACTTTTTTTCTAGTAAGTACACCATAACTTTGCTTATTCTTTATGATGGACTAGAAGTTCCTTACATAGCTTGATTGGTGGTTTGATACTCCTGGTACTGCTTCTTTTTGTAATTGAGTTACTGATTCTGTTATTGCATGTCTTTGGTACTTCCACTCTGCATTTATGTTATTTCTCTCGGTTATGTAGAGGATCACTTATGGATGACGCGATGATATTGCCTTGTGGGCATTCATTTGGTGGTGGTGGGATGCATCATGTTATTAGAATGACATTATATACATTCTGAATCCTTTAGAATATCTGCATACTCTTTTTGTGTTAAGTTATTAAAATCACATTATTGTATCAACCTGGTCACTAACTCTGGTGGTATGCTGACTTGAGATGCACCATGGCTTAAGTATCTGCAAATCAACTTTAAGCTACCAACATTAATGTATTCATTAATGTATTGTCTCTATATATGTAGATATATTCTTTGATTGAAGAACTGTGGTAGCTTTAGATAGTTAATTGTAAAGATAATGAATGATTATGTAGTGGATGATTTTATTAAGTTAATAATATTTTAATTTTTGTATTTTTGCAATTTTTTGCTATGGGGATATTGAGCCAGTCAGGTATACACAAAGAATGTCAAATCTTGATTTGGCAACAATATAATTCCGTTACCAAAGCATTGAACAAGTTTTAATATAGCAACAATCTTTATACATTTAGCAACAATTTTTTGTTGCTAATGACATTAAAAATATAATATTTGGTAATGAAAAATTAACTTAATAACAACGGAGAGGATATTGTTGCTAATACTAAAATAAAAGGTAATATTTTTAATCGTTGCAAATCATATCAACTTTCGTTGCACATATGAAGAAATGGCAACATATAATAATGTTGCTAATCGATGACTTTCATTGCTATTGAAAAATAATCAGCAACAATCATTTTCGTTGCTGATTCAGCATAATGTCGTTGCCAAATAATATAATCAGCAACGAAAATCATTGTTAAAAAGTTTACATTCCGCAACGAAAGCACGCTTAGGCAATAATTTTCATAATTTACTGCAACGAAAAATGTCGTTGCAAAAAGAGTTTGTTTCGTTGCCAATTAGAAGGCTTTTGCAACGAAATGAGCTTTCTAGCAACGAAATTTTAATTATTCTACAAAAATACATTTTGTTGCTAAAGGATCGATGTCTCTGTACAAAAGTCAAATTTCGTTGTAAAATGTATTATTTTTGGCAACAAAAAAAATACGTTCATTGCGGAACAATTAGCAACGCTCATTGCGCAACAAAAGACGCAAAGACAGTAAAGTCGTTGCCAAAATCCTTTTACAACGAAATTTGGCACCTTTAGCAACGAAAATCGACTGTTGCTGAAGCCCTATTTTTTTGTAGTGAATATTATAGAATAAAATTTCTCTGATTCTGGTGTGATTTTCTTTTCTTAACTGAGCATCCTATTTATAGAAGAATGGAAGGATACTATTTAAAAAATAAAATCGTGGATCAATAGTAACAATCACGGGCGAACGAATTCGTCTGATTTTTTATTTTCACTATTCATTACTGTGCAATAAAATATTCTAATAAAATAAAAATTTTAAATAAAATATAATATATTCTATTTATAATATAATAAAACAAAACTTATAATATATATATATATATATATAAAACTGAGATTACTTCTATCGATAATTTTGAAAAATAGATAAGTGGGGTCCATGTAATAAGTCAAATTTATAACAAATACTTCATAAAAATCCCCTCTATTTAGCTCAACTCATTTGGCTTCTCAAAACACATTTTAACAACATTTATTCATCATTATTATAACTCGTAATATTTAACAACCAAATCATTCCCAGGAAAGAGGGAGCTTTCCGATAAGGATTTTTCCCTATTGACGCGCAATTTGGTGACCAAACCTCTTTCCTCGACAGAACTTTCTAGACATTGTCAATAATGCAAATAATAATATGAATAACTTGTCATCTCAATTATTGATTTAATAATATAAAATATTGTGACAATAATTGAATCAATAACGTGAGATACTATGCAACAATTACTGTGGTAATAATTGAATAAAACTGAGTGACTTCTCACGTAGGCATCAATAATCAATACCGTGTGCTACTATGCAACCACGCGTATTAATGTACTTTTATCACTGGGTATTTCAATAGTTAATGGTAAAACTTTCGACGTTACTTTTATAAAAAGATATTTCTGTCATTTTCTAACTCCAACAGTAATTTCGTTGTGGAGTCCACCAATGATTGTGCCATTGTACGAATATTCCCTGATAAAATGAATATTCCCCGACCAATCAAATATTTTATAATAACTTGCTTACTTTACAAAATTTGTAAATATTACCCACAACTATAACATTATATCAAATCATCACCATAATATTAAAAAAATATATTTCAAGAAAATTAATCTTTATTCATAAAATTTGGGGTCTTACACAAGTTTCTTGTAGCGTCCCCAATTCCGAGTACTTTTTATCTCGAACCTGGTACATCATTTCTATAACTATTACGGAAGATATAAACATAAATTATTTATACATTAAACCTTTATAACATAATCCCCAAGGTCGATAACCTTAACTTAATACACACATTCATATCGTACATGACTTATAGTGTCATTAGCATCCAATACTATTACAAGTTTTAACTGCACAATAATCCAATGTTGGAATTATCTTTGACTTTACCTGTATTTGACTTGTCGTCTTAATCTGAAATGTTAATCATGATATAACAAGGGTGAGCAATAATTTTGCCCAGCAAGTTTAAGTTCAAAGAAAGATATATCATGATTGAAAAGAATAATAAGCTAGTTGACAAACTTTCAATAATATAATAATTGTGAAAGAACATAAATCAATTTACATAACTGAATGACCGAGACAATAATGATGAATGACCAACAATAAACATGAACAAATTTAACTGAACCAAATGGTAATGAAGGTGATCAGCCTTTCATACCTGATGAACATATGCAATATGCACAACGTGCGAATCAATAATCAAAGATGTGATATAATCATCAATGATTAATCACGAACATACTGTACAATAACAACTCGAGTTCGAGTTAGGAAACTTGCCTGTATAGTCGAATACTACTATGAAATCTATTTTAGCTTCATCTGAAGACCTAATATTGATAATATCGATCTCCCAATTAGAATAATATCATCACAAATACTACTGTTAATTATATTTATAAAATAACCTAAATACATTACCACATAATCCTAACATAGTTGAGTCCGGTACTATTTCGACATCCCGACTGTGTAATCGAATAATTATCGAGCCTATTTTCACTAAGACTCTGCTTAAACACTTTAATATTATTTAAAATATTTTATTTATTAGTCAAAATATTTTTCAAAAGCTCATAATAATTTTCAAGTAATTATTATCATTTATAATAATTTTTTAATCATTAATATCATTTTTATATGATTTAAATACCACAATATTCCATTATCATTAATATTTAATTAATTTTAAATATTAATGAAATACATGTCATAATATTATAAGTTATGTATAATATCTCAAAGTATTTTTAATACCTTAATATCACCTTTAAATGATTTTAAAACATTTAAAACTATTTTTAAATAACTACCATTAATATTAAAATATTAATGTATTTCATTACAAAATATTAAAAGTTATGTCTTATAACTTAAATTTTTTTTAAAACCTTTAAATCATTTTTATATGATTTTTAAAATATTAAAACTATTTTTCCATAATTTATTTAATACAATTATTAAATAAATTTATTATCATTAATATTAAATTATTAATGAAATACCTCTCAAAAAATTAAAAGTCATTCAAAATAAATTAAAATATTTTTTAACACTTTAATATATTTTCAAATGTTTTTAAAAATATTAAAATCATTTTTAAGTAATTTATTCAATATAGTCATTAAATAAATTAAATATCATTAATATTTAAATAAATTAAAATATTAATGAATATCTCAAATTATTGAAAATCAATTTTTATGCTTTAAAATAATTTTTACAAATTAATTGTGAATTTTTCATAATTATTTTCTATTTTATTCTAATTATTTAATTTAAATAATTTATTTTTTATTAAATTTGTCGCTAAAGTGGTCTATAGCGACAAAACTGTCGCTATAGGTGTTCTTGAGCCCCAAGAACATTCAAAATCAGTGTTTTGGGTACCTAGTTTGACCACATTTAATTCTATGCTCAAGATGTTTCCTGGGCATGTAAGGGTGTTAGTGATGTAGTATTGATGTAATACTACAAGCACAAACAAATTTCAGGGTCAAACTACAACACAAAAGTAAGTTATAAGCCTTTAAAAACCTTGTCAGAGCCGTTCTTCATTTTATGGGTTACCCAGAAAATAAGAACAGTGCAAGGGTCCTACTTTGGACCTTAATAACTTGGATCATGGGCTTACTCTAAGTGTCAAAGTGTAACACTTATGTAGTATGTAGGTCAAGGTACAAATGTAATACACTTTTGTAGCTTAATAACATCACAACTGAATTATCTTTGTTCTTTTTAATGATCTAAGTGTTCTAGTGTCATGGTTGTGTAGTCTATATGTCAGTCTACAAAACCTATACACTTACATGGCCTAACTACTTGACAACATAAAGATTCAAGCCTTGCAAAACCTTGCCATATAGTTTCTGGGGTACCCATATTTCCAGATTCTGTGACTGGTCAACCATGTTTGACCATGAATAACTTGTGATTTATAACTGTTATGGCCTTGATTCCACTTCCAGTATACTCTCCTCATGTCATAGAACATGAATGATACACTTATCCATCCTGACATCTAACATGTTAAGATCTATGACCTCTGACATTAGGCTGTCATACCTTATTTTTAGGGTTCATAGACAGTTTCTAAAATCCTATTTTCATGCACTTAGATGTTATGGATCCATGATGTAACATCATAGATCACTAAATAACATCTTAAAACACATAACTAAACAACAAATCACATCATTAACATAAATCTTAAGGATTTAGTAAGATTTAGGGTTTATACCTTTGGTTCCAATCTTTGATTCTCCCCTTTGATTTTGTTCTTGGCAAGCTAAGAGTTGTTCTTGGCTTTATTTTTGACTGACTTCCTCTCAAAAATTTGAGAGTTGAAAAGAGAGAAAGGGTCTTGGCTAAATGAGAACTAAAGTAAGATTTTTCTTACTTTAATTCACTAACCTTTGATTTTTCATGGCCAAGTGTTGCTATGTGGCCTAATGGCTGATTTGTGGTGAATTAGGACACTTGTCAAGCCTTCTTGGTCACTCACCACACTTAGAAAATATCTTTTACTTAAAAGTTAAGTAAAAGGGTATTTTGGTAATTTTGCACCTACTAAGGGTATTTCGATCATCTCCCCTACAATTTGAAGGGTAATTTGGTCTTTTCACATTTATCCCATAACTTTTAACCCTTAAGGTTTAATTCTTAACATTATGGTTCCCGAATTAGGGTTTTGAAATTCCCAATATGGATTTAGGATTCTCGGAACTGAAATTAGGGTTTCCAGAACAGGAATTAGGGTTTCTTAATTGAACATCGAAGTTCTTAATATAACATTAGGGTTTGCTAATGTTACACTTATCTGCTTAACGCTTGACCCTTAACCACATACTGTACACACATAATCAGTATACACAAAACCCTATAAGTTCTTCACAAAAATTTTAAATCCATACAAATCCTTCACAGAATTCTTATTCAATATTCTATTTCCCAGTCTAAGTCTTATTATTTAACCTTTATTCCATTATTTAAGATTTTATAAATTCTATAAATTCTTAGGTTGTCACATTTCTTAACTCTACTTTATATTGAGCAAGTTCCTAAACCTTACTTTTACATTTTACAAATTTCCAAGTTCATAAGTCCTATTCTTATTATTAGCATAGTCTTACTCTTGTTTATTCAAGTTCATGATTTCAATGAGATGTTCTACTTCTTCTAAAGTAATACTTCAGTTATACAATGTTTATTCAACTGTATACGTTTGAGATTCACTATTTGATTTAAGTATCAGTTATATTATTGAACTTTTAATGACTAGCAAACTATTATTGATTCGACTAGTCCATACTTGATGAGTGTTTTAAATTCTAGAACTTCTATTGAAGCTTATCCAAACCAAACTTCCTTTGGTGTGGATTCTGAGGTCAAAGTAAGATGAATAACCCTTTATAGGGGATTATATTATGCGATAACATTGAGATTTTGTGCACATTCATGGTACTAAGGGCTGATCAAACTAGGTACAAGAAGTAAGGTCCATATAGTCTTACGACTGTTAAAAGTTTAAAGTAGAAATACATGATAACTCGGGACATAGTTCTTGGTCTTGTGACCCTCAGATGTACTTTTGATTCTTATTTTCCATCTTGATTCAAAAGTCGAGCTTTCTATTATCCAGTATCCGTTGTTTACTCGCATGCTATTATTGTTATTATTATTATACTTGTGGGCAATTGTTGCTCAATCTTGCATAATAACATTACAGCTAAGGTTGAAAGGGTTGATGAGCCATCTACTAGTAAGGGAAAAGGCAAAGCAAACAAGTGATGAAGACTTGTTTATTATTATTTGAGAATGTTATTGTTAAGACTTATGATGTTATGTTTAAGACTTAATTATTTATGATGTTTTCGCATTTGATGTATTAAGGTCAAATAACTTGGGATTGATTTGTTTAAGATGTTGTAACCCTTTTATTGGGAGGATTTATATTTCATTTATGAGTTTATTTATTTATGGGTAGTTAGATGTGTAAAAATTGGACAGTGAACGCTAAATCCTGTGGAGTTAAAGTACCCGGATTTTGGGGTGTCACTTTGAAAGACTTAAATTCAAGCGATCGATGGTAGGCAACCCATCAATTTAATCATTTCATTTAAATCCATAATAGTTTTTTAGGATTTAATAGATTTTTAATAGTTTCAGTAGTATTAATAGTTATTTTCGGTGATTCGTAGGTACAACTCAGTTGCAATGTTGGTGACTGGTCATAAAAGATTGAATAACTAAGAGTATGTCATGGTACAAGGCAGCGCGACCGCACCCAATTTGCATGGGACGTCAGCGCAACCACGCCATTCTCCATGATTTGTTAGACATTGGTTTCATTCGTCCTAGTACATCTCCTTGGGGTGTTCCTGTTTTATTCGTAAAGAAGAAAGATGGGAGTATGTGACTTTGCATTGACTATCGGAAGTTGAACCATGTCACCATCAAAAATAGGTACCCGTTACCTCGCATTGATGACCTGTTTGACTGGCTGTAAGGTGCTAAATTCTTGTCAAAGATCGATCTTCGTTCCAGATATCATCAGTTAAAGATTAAAACTGATGACATTCTAAAGACTGCTTTCAGAACTCGGTATGTGCATTATGAATTCCTAGTCATGTCTTTTGGATTGACTAATGCTGCTGCTGCTTTCATGGATATGATGATCCGAGTATTCAAGGAATATTTTGGATCATTTTGTGGTTGTCTTTATTGATGAGTTCCTCATCTACTCCAAAAGTTGTGGAGATCATGAGCAACACTTGAGGCTGATACTCTAAAAGCTTCGTGAAAACAAGTTATACAGCAAGTTGAAGAAATGCGAGTTCTAGCTTGAGGAAGTAGCATTCCTTGGGCACGTGATATCGAATCATGGAATATCAGTTGACCGGACAAAGATTGAAGTAATACAAAATTGGGAGCAACCTAAGTCAGTAACCGGAGTACGTAGCTTTGTGGGCTTAGCTAGTTATTATCGGAGAATCGTGGAAGGATTTTCTCGAATCGCTACTCCATTAACTCAGCTGACTAGAAAAGATACAAAATTCGGATGGAGCGAGGAATGTGAGAAGAGCTTCCAAGAACTCAAGAGGAGACTCATTTCAGCAGCTGTTCTGACAATACCATTAGGTTCAGAGGGATTTGTCATCTACAGCGATGCTTCAGGCAGAGGTTTAGGATGTGTTCTCATGCAACATGGGAAAGTCATAGCCTATGCCTCATGACAACTCAAAGAATATTAGAGGAATTATTCTACTCATGATCTAGAGTTGGCAGCAGTCATTTTCGCACTAAAAATCTAGAGGCACTACCTGTATGGGGAGAAAGTGGAGATCTATACAGATCATAAAAGGTAACGATGCGAAAACGATGTTGGATCGAGCTTTTAAAAGAATACGACCATACCACTCAATACAATCCTGGAAAAGCGAACGTGGTAGCTGACACGTTGAGTAGAAGATCATATGCGGGTATGAGTGCGATAATGTTAATACAAAGACCCATTTTGTATGACTTACAAAGGATGGAGATAGAGTTAAAGACTCCAAGGACCCACGTTATAATGTCAAATATATAAGTATAACCGACTTTAATCGATAAAGTTAAAGCTGCTCAAGTTATTGACCCGGAGCTGATGAGTATGAAGAAGAAAGTACAAGAAGGTGTTATTCCAGAAGAAAAAATTGACGAAGAAGGAATACTTCGAGTCAACTCCAGACTTTGTTTTCTTAACGACTCTGATTTGAAGTACAAAATCATGATGGAGGCACACAATACACCGTTTACAATCCATCCTGGAAGTACTAAAATGTTTCGTGATCTTCAACATACATTTTGGTGGAGCAATATGAAGAGAGAGATCGCATAGTTTATCTCAAGGTGTTTAGCTTGTCAACGTGTCAAGGCAGAACATCAAGTACCAAAAGGTCCATTGCAACCACTTGAAATTATAGAATGGAAGTGGGAGCACATCAACATGGATTTTGTTACTGGTCTTCCCAAGTCATAGATGCAATTTGGGTCATTGTCGATAGATTAACCAAGTCTGCTCATTTCTTGCCTATACGAGAAACTTATTCACTTGAACGTCTTGCTCGTATATATATAAATGTGATTGTGAGATTGCATGGTATGTCAGTATCCATAGTTTTTGATCGAGACCCAAGATTAACTTCACGATTTTGGGTCAGCTTGCAGAAAGCTATGGGCACTGATTTACGATTCAGTTCCGCATATCATCCTCAGGCGGACGGGCAGTCGGAAAGGACTATTCAAACTCTTGAAGATCTATTGAGACTTTGCGTACTAGACTTCAAAGGAAGTTAGGACAAGTATTTACCATTGGTGAAATTTTCCTACAACAACAGTTATCAAGCAAGTATATGCATGGCTCCATTCGATGCGTTGTATGGATGAAAGAGTCATTCTCCAATATGCTGGGACGAAGTGGGTGAAGCAATGTTGTTGGGACCAGAAATGGTACGCATGACTACAGAAAAGATTCAAATGATTCCGCAACGTATACAAACCTCACAAGATCGACAAAAGAGTTATGTTGATCTTCATCGAAGGGACGTGGAGTTTAATGTTGGAGATCATGTATTGTTACGTGTTGCTCCATGGAAAGGAGTTATGAGGGTTGGAAAGAGAGAAAAACTCAACCCTCGATTCATTGGTCCATTTGAAATCCTCGACCGAGTAGGAACTGTGGCCTATAGACTCACCTTACCGCCAAGTATGTCTCATGTTCATAACATTTTTCACATATCCATACTACGTAAATATGTGAAAGACCCGAATCACATTATTGAATTAGAACCAGATGAGATAGCAGAAGATTTAACGTATGAAGAGGTACCTATTAAAATCTTGGATAATAAGGAACATATTTTACGCTTAAAGGTTATACCTCAAGTCAAAGTTTTATGGAGAAACTACGATATTGAGGAAATGACCTAGGAGTTAGAATCTGAAATGAAAACAATTTATCCTCACCTTTCCAACATACCAGGTACGTACATCAATTTTCTAGGAATGATCTGGTTATTAATATTGTGAGATTATAGTATTATTTATGAACAATTATTATGTGGTGAATATTGGTTCAATTTTGATATAAATGAAGGAATTTAGCACGAGATATTTGTTGAAAGTTTGGCAATTATCTTCTCCGATAAAATATTTATTCAAATATATTATTATAATATTACATTATTTATAATAATGGGATACTATAATAATATAAACTTTCTTATAATTTAAATGGTATTATTATTATTATTATTATAATATATACTTTTTTAGCATAAAAGTGGAGTGAAAGTTATTATTTTGGTTCTGAATTCTTTCCGTGCACTTATTCTTTCCTACCATCTCCTGCAATGCAATTCCTTTGTTCCAAAAAGTGTGGGCTCCAACCATTGGAAATGATAGGTTAGGCAAGGAAGAAAATGAGGAAGTTAGGCACATGGAAGAAAAAAAAAGTTAGGCAAACCTGCTTAACTTTTCTCCCTCCGTTGCACTATAAAAGGAAGGTTACCCCTCCTTCCTAAACACACCATTACAATATAAGAAATTCTTATTCTATAGTATTGTGAGTATTTCTTTTGAATATAAGGATACTTTGAGTGTAACTTTTTGTGCAAGATTTTCTCAGAATAATATCTGATATTCTTGTCAAATCTAGATTCTACTAGGGTAAAGAATATTATTTTATTTCAATACTCGTAAGAAATATTATTTTCTTTCATACTCCATGTTATGAAATGGATATTATTTAATTTCATATTCCTAAATTTAAACTAACTATGGTAAGTATTGTTTCTATAATTCCTGAAATGATTTAAAATTCCTTAAGTTTTGCACTTCATCTAATATCATTTCGTTGGAATATTGGTCTAAACATTCTTATTAAATTTTAATCTTTTCATGTCTGGTACTATTCATGTGCACTATTCATACGGTACTATTCACGAGTACTATTCACAACAGAATTTAATTCTGTTTTCTGTCTAAATTATTTTTGATACATGAATATCATTTTTGAATTTTACTTCGCAAATAGTTATCATGTTGATAATTTAGACATTTTTAAACTCTTGATAAATTAAATTAGAAATCTCTTATATTTATCTTTGATCTCACTTTATTGAATCTTTCTATCATTGTCATCATTCTCATACTTATATTGTGTTGAGAGTCATCTTTGGCCCGTAGTGCAAATATGGACTGTTAATTGGTATGATTATGACCAGGAATTGTGTATTGGTATAATCATGACCATTAATGTTATAGATAAGGTTTGTTGTGAAAGTCCTCTTTGGCCCGTAGTGCATAGATGGACATGTGTTTGGTATGATCATGACCACTGGTGATACTAACGAATATCCTTGACCCGTAGTGCATGGATAATTTGTAACAAATGAATTTATTGAGTTGTGATTCTGGGGACAGAATCCTTTTAAGGAGGGAAGGATATAATGAATGAGAATTTTATATGTAATTTAAAAATATTTATTGGGTTAAATAAATATTTGAATTGATTTATTTATTGAGGTAAATAGATATTTGATGAAATTGTTGTGTAATAATTTTGTTAAATGTGTATATTAACTAAATTAATATATGGTAATTTTATGGATTTAAGATTTACTTTAATGAAATAATTAAATTAAATAAGTTGTTTGATAATAGTAGTGTTGTGTAGTGATGATGTTCTAGTTTAATTTAATAATTAAATTAGATGTGAAATAATTTGTTAAGTATAATTATAATTATAGTGAAATTATAAATATAATTATAATTATTAGATAAGTGTAAATTTGACTTCATATAAATTAATTAAATAAAAGTGTGACAATGGAACCATATTATATAAGTATTATAAAAATAAATTAAAGGGGGGAGTTTTAGTGTGTAGCCAAACATGGCCTTATGGCCTTCGGCATATTATAACTGATGTAGCTCTTTATTTTTTTAACTGATAATTACATGGGTTATATGTGTATATTAGTTTATGTTTACGTATTATTCTAAGGCTAAGAAGAACAGAGAAAATACAAAGAAAGAGAGAGTGGGTTAGGGAGAGAAATTGAGAGAGAATTGAGAAATTAGAGAAGGGAAGTCAGGGAACAAGCTTGCTAATCATCGTTGCTAGTGAAAATAAGGAATTCAAGGTATACTATTTTCCTAATTCTAAGCTTTGGTTTTGCAATATCTATTCCCTATGATTTGGATTTCTTGTTGGATTAATGTTTAAGATGTTAATTGTATGTGTATAATCTGATAAGTTATCAATTCTTAGTAATCGAATTCATAAAGTTTTGTTTTAAGTTAGAAATTCAAGTTTACAAAATTATATGTGTGTGTGTGTGTGTGTGTGTATATATATATATATATATATATATATATATATATATATGAAAGTGGCTTGTTTAAGACCAAAATTGATGTGCAATTCTTATTATAATATGTTAATTGGTTATGGATTGTGTTAAGATGTCAAGAAACGAAAACAATGCAATTGAAATTGTTTAATTTGGTTAAGAAACGATGTTTTGGTGATTGAATTCGCTAAATGTGTTGAAATTGGAGAAAATAATAAAATCATGATTTTAATCCTTTAAATTTGGCTGTTTTTGTTGTTAGAGGTGTAATATGCATGCTTAGTAATGTTGTTAACAAATTTATAGCTTTTGGGTGTGTTAATTTCTGCTTAAATTGGGTTGCTTGAGAATGAATTGTGAAGCAGGGCATGTAACTGCAGTTTATGTCTGCATACTGGCGCAGCTACGCCGGTACCAAAGGCAGAAACGACACAGTTGCGCCAGCTGAGCATTCTGGGTTCGAGCACCAGCGTAGTTACGCCGGTGCCAGGGCTTGGCATATAATTTCTTTTTCAGTCCATAGCATACAATCGTAACCTAATCTTATGAACATAAAAAGATGTTAATCATATTATATGATATAATAACAAATTGTAGTGCATTGTAATGCCAAATATGAAGATTTTAAGTTATTACTTAACAAGTTATATAACAATTAAAACTTGATGTTTGTAAGAGTTAGAGATGAGAATCGAATGCTAAAGCTTTACCTTATATGTTAGTGAGTTTTCAGATTCGTGTTGTGTGGTTGACCAATATGGTTAGACCTTAAAGTTAAAGGTTATAACTTAACTAAGATGGTAACTAAGATATTGCGATTCTAATGGTTTATGTAGGGTATTTAACGAACGTGTGTTATAATTGTATAGCTTACGCACGAGGTAAGTTCCTAAACCTTAATCTTATATTGAGCAAGTTTCTTGTCTCTATTTTGTTTACAACTATGCAAGCTCTTGAATTTTAATTCTTTTACATTAAGCAAGTTTCATATTCTTAACTTGATATCGTTATGCGAGTTTCTTATCTTTAATCTTTTATTACGCAAGTTCCTAACTTTTGTTTCTTACTATTCAAAGCATAGATTGTTCAAGTTAATTGTTCCAAATAAGTTTTTCTAACTCTTTTGGATGTAATACTTTGGATATACAATGTTATTCAATTGTATATTGTTGACATTCAACCTTTGATTTAAATATCATTGATCAATCTTATATTATCGTGTTGAACCTTCGAATGGGTAATATACCTTTATTGATTTTACGAGTCTATAATTGATGAGTTTTCTAAAATTCTAGAACCACTGTTAAGATAATCAAAACTAAACTTTCTTTAGTATGGAAATCCTAAAGTCAAACTGAGATTAACAACCCTAATACAGGGGATTATGTACGTGTTAGCGTTTAGATGTTTGTGCACAATACATGGTACGAAGGGCTGATCCCCCTAAGTACTAAAGAAAAGGTCCATATAGTCTAATGACTATTAAAGGTTGAGGTAGAAATACTTAGTAACCTTGGGACATAGTTCATGGTCTTCAGACCCTGTGATATAAATCTCGAACTTGTTTCTTAATCTTGATTCGAAGAACGAGTTCTTAATTATTCAGTATTCATTTCTTACTCTCATGCTATTCCTATTGTCATCATTATATTAGTGAGCAATTGTTTGCTCACTCTTGCATTTAACACTGCAGCTAAAGTTGAGAAAGTTGATGAGCCGTCTTCTAGCAAAGGCAAGGGCAAGATGTCCAAATGATGATGACTTATTTGAATTTACTTAACTGAATTTATGTTGTGATACTTATTTAATTATGATGTATTCTGCAGACTTATGTAGTAAATTTAAGGTTAGATTACCTGAGAATTATTTTAAGATGATGTAACCCTTTAACGGGGAGAATTATTATTTTTGTTATTTATGTTATGTCTTTATCCTTGATTATGAGTAGTTAGATGTAATTGTTTTGGATAGTGAACACCAAATTATGTGTGATGAAGTACCCGAATTTTGGGGTGTCACATAATTCGTTGATTTGAAATATTTATTGATTGGCGTTACAAGGATAAAATATTGATGATAAACTTTTAAATCATAGAAGATAGCAGACAACATGCTCTACTTGACTCTTTTAATGGATTGTTATCTCCGCTGCAATTGTTGTTCAACAACTTTTTGTCTATTATATTCTATCAAATTTTTTCCCTGTTGAGGACTAAGAATAATTTGTTCTACATTATCTTAGTCATAATTTTTTTACTAGGCTAGTTGAGCTCACCATTTTCCTTTTGGTTTCATTGTTCTTCTTGGGAGGCGAGAATGTAGCTGGGACTAGTAGGGGAATGGAGTAGTGGTCCAAGATGGTTATTCTAGTGATCCTCACTATTTTATAAAATAGTGTGACAAGAATTGTAATGAGAATTTTATTTGAGTTTGGATATTGTCTACGAGACAATATTTGTATTAAAACTCACAGCGTATGTTTTGTCGTATTTTACACGACAATTATTGGTTGTATAAATGAAGTTGTATTTAATTTTTGTACTATGTATTTGGCGACTCAAAATGGGTTGTGTGGACCTATTTTGGGGGCATCACAAAGACTGACCCCAAGCGCGGCCGCGTCGCGATCTAGCCATAAAATGTTTTTGAAACCTGAATCAAGTCTTATTCTTCTCATTTTAAAAACCCACTCATCTAAGACTGATAAGTAGGGTTTATACCTACTTATCCGGTATCCATTATTTGAATTAGTTGCTTAAACCTATGTTTCGTAGTTACTTTTCATGCATTTTGTGTTCATTTTGTAGATTATATGCTTTGCATCTATGTGAGTGACTATTGGTATGAAAACACAAGGAAAAGCAATCTGGACATCATTTGGGCTTTCATGTTCTTTGCTTGGAACTTGGATTATGTTGTAGAGCTTCTTCTTAGTTTTCTGAAACATCTTGAATCATTCCAATCGGAGTTCGGATGCAAGAGTTATGACCTTTGTACCAACGGACGTTGAACTTCAATGTTTTGGGTGGCCCTTTTGCATACCAGTTACTTCCAACCAAATTTTGACCTTCATACGTCAGCTATTTCTCAATTCTCGAAAAATGAAAGATGTAGAGCTCGTCTAGAGCTTCGATTTGATAGGTGGTAGGTCCCGTAACTCCTCCCGGATCAAAACTTATGGTTGTTTTACCAGAGGACACTACAACAGAAAATCCTTGGCGCAGGCGCGCGGATTTCTAGTGTATTTTGGGCGCGGCCACGCCAGTCCCTGGACCAAAAAAATGCCATTTGCTACTTGAGCACAGGCGCACCCAACTTAAGGTCATTTCCAGAGCGGCCGCGCCACTTTGAAAGTTGACCAGAGATGACTTTGTTCACTAAACAGTGCAATTTGAGCGTAACTTGGAGAAGGGTTCAATTAGGGCTTATATATAGAAGAGATATCAGGATGTAAAGGGGATTCCACCCTTGGGGATCATTTTTACATTACATATGCTCTTTTCTTTTCTTTTAATTTCCTTATTAGATTAGATTAGAACCCTAGATTAGCTAAGATTTGGGGATTGAAACAATTAAAAATCCTCAAAAGTTCAGAAGTGAAACAAGAGAAGAAACTCAGATTTGCTATTCTTAATCCCTAACTCTCTTTACTTCTATTTATATCTTTCAATGTATATTCAATTGTGGATCATGGATTCTAATTCAACTATGAGTTAAACTCTATTTTGGGATTGCAATGGAATCTATTGCCTAGTTTATTTTAATATACTTCATTGTTAGTCTTATTGATTGTTATGAGATTGTCTATTAAGATTCGTGATTATTTGCTTAGTTGATTGGCCATCGATTACTATGATAATCCATATGAACTTAAAAGACGAAGTATGGGTTTAGATCTGATCTTGATAGCTTGTGTTTGTATGTTCTATATGGTGATTGAATGTATGATTCGTGCTTAGGATAGACATATACCGAAGCACCACTCGTAGTCAATTGAGGACTTGGGCTTAAACCTTATTTATTTGTAAATCACATAGACATATAGTGGTTTAGGTAATGTGGGTGTTCATGTGTATTCTATCAATTGTGGATTATATGTGATATGAATTTGGTACATCGAATGATGGCCACGTTTCATTTTCGTGTTCTCGACTAATAATCCGGTATAATTAATTAGGCTTAACAGGAAGTGTGTTGATTTAAATGATTTAATAGGTGAAAATGTAATCTCAAGTCTTCATTATCTAGTTTTATTATAGGGTTATTTAGTATTAGTTAATTTCATAGTTTTAATCACTATATTAAGTCATTCATTTAAATAAGACTGAAATGGTTATGGGCTAGTGCTTGGTGAACTGTATTAGTTAATTCTCTATGGGAACAGTGCTCTACTTACTTTTTATTACTTGTTGACCGTGTATACTTGCACGCATATATTAATCGGTAAAACGACCAACAGAGACCTTTCCCACTTCTTCTCTTGAGCTAACTGACAACACCCAACTCATTCTCTGGTGCTAACTAACCACCACCGAAGTTCTCCTTCCATCTTCTTCAACCTTTGTAACGATCCATAATTTTATATCTAATTTAAAATATTTATTGAATTAAATAAATATTTTAGTTGATGTGTTTATTGTTAAATAAATATTTGATTGATTTGATTATTTATTAGTTAAATAAATAATTCACGAGTTGTTGTGGGGAATTAACTTAATTAAGTGTAATATATTAATTAAGTTGATATTTGGTAATTGTGTGTTTTGAAGTTAATTTAATGAGTTAATTAAATTAAATAAATTATTGAATAATTATAATGTTATGCTAATTTAATTTAATAATTAAATTAGAGATTTACTAATTTATTAAATAAAATTATAATAAAAATTATAATTTTGTAGAAATTTGATTATGTGGCATTTTGATGTGACTTTCATTTAATTGAATTTGAATATGGGAATTTAATTAAATAAAGCGTGACAAATAAAGTATATAGTAAATGAGTAAATTAAAAGAGATTTAATTTGGTTTCACCAAACAAGGCTTAGGACTTGTTAATCCTTATTTTAATTTAGTTTTTGCCAAACAAGCCTTAGTGGCTTTTGAATTTAAAAAAAATGTAACCGACATTTTATTAAGTTGATATTATATTATACATCAGTTATATATTATATTCTCAGTTTTAGTTTACGTAGAGTTATATCATATATTACGTTAGTTTTTTAAGTCAATTAGTATAGAGAAAAGGAAGAAAAACAGAGAAGAAAGTGAGAGCTCTAGAGAAATTGAGAGGAATTTAGAGGTTTTGAGAATCAAGAGAGGTTATCAGAGCTATTCTCATCATCCAACAAAGCATAATCAAGGATTTAAGGTAGTAATTTAACCATTTTTGTTCTTGGTTCTCTGTGTTTTTGGGATTTTCATAAAAATTCTCTGTAAGTGAGTTTTGAGAATGATTGTTGAAAATATTGTGTTATATGTGTTAATGGGTGTTCATAGTATGTTTTATATCATTTATTCATGGTTTAGAGTAATCAAATTCGTAGAAATATGCTTAAAAGTGAAGAAAATAAATTACAATGATGTATATATGATATAGCTTATTTTGGAATCAAAATTTATGTCCAATTCATGTTATAATGTGTAAATTATTTTTTGATTGCGAAAATACATGAAGAACCGAAAACAATGTGATTTAAACGGATTGTTTTGGTTAAAAACGAATTTACAATGATTTGTTCCGCTTAGAATGTCTAAAAGGGAAGAAATAGCAAAAATAGTTAATTTAAAGGTTTTATTTTGAATGTTTATGTAGTTTATATTGTTAATATCATGTTAGAAATAGTAGTTTGTGTTTTCGTAAAGTTTATGTGAATTATATGTGCACAATTTATTGTTTAAGCGAAGTTTTTAGGCCAATTTGGCTTTATTTTTTGTTCTTCGTGAGCACTGTCTGCGTGATACTGTGCCGAGGCGTCGCAGCACCTATTCTGTGAAGAAACAGAGTGTTGCAGCGCCACTCAGTTCATGTTGACGATTACAAGCGCTGCAACGCCTGTTCTGTGAGTAAACAGAAGCGCTGCAACGCCGAGACCGAGCTGCAGTGCTGGTTACAAGCTTTTCTCTTGCGCGGCAGCGCCGTGCCAGAGCTGTAATGCCTGCTGCAGTTCATTAGGCATCGTTGCAGCGCCACATGGCAGAAATTGCCAGAAATAGCTATTTTAATGTATAAATTTTGGGATGTTAATCTAATTATATGTAATGATAATGAAAGTGAGTGAATCATGTTATGAGATGTTTAAACAGATTTTTAACAAGTAAAGAATGGTTGTAAGTGGTTGATTAATATGATTAAATGTGAAGTGGAGCCCGTTGTCATAAAGTGTGACAACATGCTATGAGTTATGAAGTTAAGCTAAAGAGAAATGAACCAATTATGGTAATTGTATTGCAATTAATTGGTGTTGTGATACTAAATGGTGTATGATTATTTGGAAACGTGAGTAGTAACTATATAGCTTACGCACAAGGAAAGTTTCTAAACCCTACTCTTATATTAAGTAAGTTTTTTACTTTACCTTGTTTATGATTCAACAAGTTTGCTATCCTTACTTGTTCAATCTCATTAACTTTAATCGTTAATGAGCAAGGTTTCTAGCTCTTGTTTCTCGGTATTTAAAACTTGAACTATTTTAGCCTTTGACTTTAAATGAGGCTTTCTGATTCTTTCGAAAGCATTACTTTAATGTACATTATTATTCAATTATGAGTTATTATTGTTTAAACATTTATTACAAATCATTGTTCGAACATATATTGTTATCGAACTGTTTAATAATTAGTGACCCTTTGCCGATTCAACTAATTCCTAGTTAATGAACATTTTGAACTCTAAATTACCCTTGAAGCTAATCTAAAGTAAACTTACTTTGGTATGGACTCGTTAGTTAAAGCTGAGATGAACAACCCTATTTTAGGGATTATTTACGCGAAAACTCTAAGATGTTTGTCCACATTACATGGTATGAAGGGCTGATCTCCCTAAGTATGAGAAGGAAGGTCCATATAGTCTAACATCTAGTAAAGGTTAAAGTAGAAATACCTACAACCTGGGACATAGTTCATGGTTTTGTGACCCTCAAATAAATTCTAATTTCAGTTCTTGACGATCAATAATAGAGAATGTTATTCAGTTCAATTGAGCTTATTCATTGCCAGTTATTATGTTATCTCAAGTGAGCATTTGTTTTTCCCACTCTTGCATATATATAACCATTGCTGCTAAAATTGAGAATGTTGACGAGCCAACCACTAGCAAAGGAAAATGCACGATGAACAAGTGTTGAAAACTTGTTAATTAGTTATGGTTTATGTATTCAGACTTAAATTTTAATTATGTGACGTAATCAATTTTTCAGCATTTGATGATTGTATTAAGGTTAGAAAACCTGGGATTTATTTGACTATGTTTTGTAACCCTTTAATGGGATGGTTTATTGCTTAAGTTTTATTTAATTTGGGTAGTTAGAAATGAATGTTTGGATAGTGAACACCAAATCTTGTGGGAATGAAGCACCCAGAATTGTGGGCGTCACAACCTCTCCCCCACTACATATATGTCCACACTTCCATTACCAAACCCCATTCTCTCTCCATTCATACATAATCCCTAATTACTAGTAACCACAACCCCAAGGTTCCCGCAACTAAAACCTACTCAGTCAGTTACTACCCCTCTTAATCTCCACATAAACATTATATAAACCCTAATTACCACTCATTCTCATATAAAGCCCTAATTCACAGCAGAGAGAAAGAGGTCATCTTTGGGAGGGCTACAAGAAATTGCTCACCACCTGTTCGACAGAAAGTCTGAGAGAAGTCCTCTTGAGGTTCAGTTAGACAAATTTGGGGAAAACAAAGGCAGAGATCCATAAGGACCATATCCATGCTTGCATTTCACTTCAGATGGCACCTAAGCGGATTTGTAGTTCTTCTTCATCTAGCAGTTACGTTTCTGACTAAGCAGGTGGAAGCAATGTACTTAATGAATCAAAGTTTGTGAGTTTAGAGGCTCATAACCATTACCATGACGTACTGCTTGCCAAACCGTTTGTGCTAGAAAGGGGATTGAAACCAAATGGAGACGATGGCCATATGTTAAGATGATCAGACGAAAAAGCTGGGCATTATTTGTTTCTACACCTCTGGCAGACCCCTATTGCAGTTGTTAAAGAATTTTATGCTAATGCTAGGGAGACAAAGAATGAGATTGCAATTGTGTGAGGAAAACAGGTGTCCTACTCACAAGAAAGTATTAATGATCTATTGCATCTGCCCACCATTCCGGATAATGAAACTAACTGGGTAGATGACCTGCGAGATGGAACGGAGTTGGACAAGATTGTTGAAGAATTATGCAAGCTTGGAATAGCTTGGCTTATAAGGCAAGGGACCACTCAGAGGCTTCACTTTTCGCACACTGCCTTTAGCCGATACGGGAAGGCATGATACAGTTTCATCTGTGCCAACTCGTCATTAAAATGACGTCACAAAGGAGTGGGCAATTCTACTATACGACATAGTGAAGGGAAAAACGATTGATGTGGGTTATGTTATCTATCAGTTAATTCAGTGTCATCTTAGAGGGAGTACATTGAGTGGCATCCCACATGCTTCTATTATTACCCGCCTGTGTGCTGAGGCAGATGTGGAATGGGATAATGAGTCTCTTCAGCTTCCTATAAACAACATCGACCATGCTGCTATCAAGAAGTACAAAGTATGGGATAGTGGTCAGTCGCATCCTAGAGGGGTTTGTTTCATTTCAGCAGACGCAAGTACAAGTGAAAGTGAAGATGAAGTAGTTCCCGAGAAAAAGGAGGACGTACCTCCTAGCCAAAATCAAGTTTTTCAAGATAGGATGAACCGTTTGGAGCGACACCTGAATAGACGGATGGATACTTTGCACTGAGACTTTTGGACCTACTCTACACAATTTTCTGAGTCGCTATCCCAAGCATTTGATCAGCTACGAGTCCAGGTTTAGTTCCTGACTTTTGAATCCGCCAACACTTATCCACAACCTGATACACCGTCTGATGATGAGGAGACGGGTGGCGACGATGATACTGCTTAAGGGAGTATTACTTTCACTTTTTCGTACAATGAATGCGTTGTCATTTTTAAGTTTGGGGGGTCTATGCTAGAATAGGATGCATGTTTAATTTAATTCATATGTTGCATTCATAGGTTTTCATTTGAGTTTAATTCATATGTTGCATTTCATTTGTTGCATTTATATTAAAAAAATTGAAAATCTTAAACAATCACATAAATATTTGTTTTATCTGTTGCATTTAGTTAGTTAGATTATATTGCATGAATCCAAGAATATCAGTAGTGTGCAATTCACCTGGCCTATGTTGAGATTGGAATTATATTATTTTTAAACAATTTTGATGACCGAGGAAGAGTTGTAGTGTTATATAATGATGTAAACCTTATCTTATTTGAAACTGATGTAATCGGATAGCACGTTAGGATAACCATTATGATTTACTTAGTCTAAATAATCATAAAATTATTTTCTGGTGAGAAATTATAGTTTTAATGAATGAAAATCGATTAACTAATAGTAAAGGTTAGGATGACGAAAAAACCAGGTGGTTAACCATCTTTCGAGATTAGAGAATTCGGAACAAGATAAGGGAGATAGAGTGTTGATCAACGAGTTTTTTTATGGAATAGCAGCTATTTACGGTTCACAGCAAAGTTCCATGTTATGCCTATTTTGTCAATTACTTGGTAAGAATTGTTTGTCAGACGACATTCGAACCCTTGATGCTGACATAAAGGGGGAGAATAAAGGGAAAGGAGAGAAAGGAAAAGGAAGAGGAAAAAAAATTACTCAATCCTCAAGGAGTCCTCCCACAAGACAACCTCGCTATCAAACTCCACGATCCGAACAACAGTAACACCAACCAATTCTAATGGCGCAACCGCTAAGGAGTCGAGGGCCATCGGATAGCTCACAAGGAGTAACCAGTACTGGCCTAAACATGCCAGTTGGAGATCCCGCCTTTATGAACAGACATGACCATGGAGAATGGCTAAGTCAAAGTAAGATGGAAGACTTTACATGGAGAGATGAAGCTAGCAGAAGAAGGAGAGCTGCAGAGCAAGCCAATCCTCCATGAAACAAAAGGCAGAAGAAATAGAGATAAGTTGAAATTTATTTCTTATTGATGTAACTATGCTTTATTATAATATATGTCTTTACAAACATCAATAAATTCATGCTTATTCCCTGAAGATTTTAGCTGCTCACTGAAACACTAAGTCATATTTAACTTCCAGCAACTGTATTTCGAAATTGATACAAATCTCCTTGGTTATGTCAACATCAAATAGGGGGAGATTATTGGGTATGACATATTTAAATTTGATGTTGAAAGTAAATAATCATGCTTATATGTAAAGTCCTTCAAAGAACATATGTACAAGGACTTAGATGATAGATCAAAATTGTTAGGTTGATATGTGCTTGATGTTTATCATTCTGTAAATGAATGTATAGAATAAAAGATCAAAGATGTTAGTATGATCTATTTTGAGATGTAATAGATAGGCATCAACAGAATTGTAGTCTGTCGAGCCAGCCGAGGGATTGCATAAACCAAGGCAGAATCGTAGAGTATCAAGAAAGTTGCTATAAAATTGTAGTTTGCTTTGGAGGGCCTCACTCAGAATTGTAGAGTTGATCCAAACGCCTGTCGAGCCAAATCAAGAATCGTAGTCTGTTCTCGGAAGCTTAGAGCCTGCACATCAAGCAAGCAAAGATCGTAGTCTACCAGTGCTTAAGAGAAATCGTAGTGTTCTCCTCTATTAGTCTGAATCAAATAGGAATGTGACAAGACACCACGATCATGATCGTAGTGCATCATCTGTCTGCATCAGAAGCATCGAGCTTTGTCCAGTTATTGAAGAATAAAATATAACAAATGAGGAAAGGATTATAGACGTTGAAACTCTCGGGAATCCCAATGACCTAACACTAATCCTTAATATATAACGAAGAAACGTATTGAAGAAGCTAAGGAAAGTTCTACATGTCAGTTGAAAACACCTTTTCAAGTGTTAGGTGAGATAGCAGTCTGCCGTGTCAGTGGGTTAGACGGCTGAACAGAAGATTTCTAGGATGCCTTCATCTGTGCTCAGAAATGTCAAATACAATTAATGCTTCAACGGATGTCTTCAAACGGACATATTTCAAAGGCACCTTATATACAAATTAGATGCAAATACAAGAAGGCAAGCAAGTACACAACGGAAAGATGAAGAACACTCAAATGCCAAACTTTACGATCTGTAAAGAAAGCTTGCTCAACTACTCAGTTCTTTCGAACACGAGCTTAATGTCAACTGAGTAGCACAACTCAAGAACTCAACTCTCATTAAGTGAAGTAAAAAGTTCCAAGTCTATTGGACTTGAAGAGTTCTAAGTGAACTAAGAAGTTCCAAGACTGCTGGTCTTGAAGGAATCTAAGTGATTCGAAGATTATAAAGACATCCTTAGTGGATTTCCTACTCGAACAATAGAAGAGTGGACTATGAGCCTTGAATGCTCTGAACCACTTAAAAATACTATGTCTTTTATATTCTTGCTAAAACTACTATATCTGTCATGACTGCTTATCACCTATTAACTTGGTTTATCTTAAAGGGAAATAAACAAATCTCAAATTCTGCTGTGATTAAATCATTAGCAAATCTGACAAGTATTTTGTAAAAGAAAATTTTAAAATATCTATTCAACCCCCCTTCTAGATAACTATTGTGCCTCTGGGAACTAACAATTGGTATTAGAGCAGGTTCTCTTAATCAGCCTACAAAGCTTGAGTAGATCTAATGGCACATCTGATAAACAAATCAAAGACTAGAGGAGGCAGCAAGCCACCAATGTGCAACAAAGACAAATTTGCAAACTGAAAAGTTCGTATGCAAGCCTACATGGACTCAGTAGATGAAGAGTTATATGAAACTTTTAAGAATGGGCCCTATATTCCAACAAAGCTTGAACAACTCTAGATGATCCAAATAGAGTTCAAATCAAGGTCAAAATAGAATGGACTGACAACAAGAAGAAAGCTGTCCCACCAGACAAAAAGGCCAAGAACATTTAATTCCAGTCCTTAGAAGATGATCTGTTCGAAAATGTGGTCAACAGCAAAACTGCCAAGGAAGTCTGGGAAGAATTGCTCATTATACATGAAGGAACTAAAAAAGTTAGAGAAAATAAGCAATCTCTTCTGACTCAACAATATGAAATGTTAGCCCATGTTTCAGGAGAAAATGTCACTTCCACTTATGAAAGATTCAAGGTTATGCTCAACTCTCTTCGAGCCTTTGGAAAGACCTATCCAAAAAAAGATCTGATCATAAAATTCATGCCAGCCTTACCAAGCAAGTGGGATGCCAATACCACTGCCATAAGAGAATCAAAGAATCTCCATGAAATGATTGTTCGACAACTCTATGGCAACCTTCTCACCTACGAACTGGAGCTAACTCAACGAGCAGAGACTCTATTCGAAGGAAGAAAGAAGGATAAAGGAGTTTCTCTCAAAGCAACAGAGGCCATCTCCAAAGCTCATACTGAGAATGACTCTGACTCTAAGGAAGATGATGACGAGAACATTGCAATGCTGGTAAGAAGACTCAAGAGGTTTATGCGTAAAGACAGAAGCAACAAACCTAAGAGATTCAACAACAACAACAACTAGGAGCAGATTAATGACTTATGATACAACTGCAAGAAGCCTGGACACTTCATTGCAAACTGCAACAAACCTCTCAGAGAAGAACTGAAGAGAAAAATAAATCCAAAGAAAGAGTTCAAAGGCAACAAGAGGCTCTAGAAGAAAGACAAAGGTCTTGTGGCCAGAGGATCATGGAGTGACTCAAACAACGACACAACTCCTGAGTCTGGAGATGATGAAGATCCTCAAGTAGCAAATCTGTGTCTAATGGACAAAAATGCAAAGGATAAGAAAAGCACTGACCATCATGAAGTAAGTATCGATGAGGTATTTAACTTTAACTCTCCTGATGTAGATATTGATGATTTAAGAACTGTACTACATGGCATAACATCTAATCTACATCAATACATGAAATGGTTCAGAGTTCTGTCTAAAGATTATTCTCTTTTTCAAAAAGAGAAAGAGAAAGTTGAAGAAGAACTGGAAACAACCCTTCTAAGTGCTAACTCTCTCTCTAAAGTTAAAGTTGGGAATAAACTCTTAAGACAGAACAATGAACTTAATTCACAAAGAGAGTCAAATCTAATCTCTAAGATTGAGGAACTAGAAAAGACAATATTAACGTGGAATAGATCCTCTTCATCCATGGACTCCCTGATCTCCTGTCAGAGAAGTACATCTGACAGAATAGGTTTAGGTTTTGGGGAATCCACCTCAGAACCATATGTGAAAAGGTCAAAGGAAACTAACACCAGTAGTGCTTCAAACTTCAATAAAAGCATTACATTTGTGAAAATCCTCACAGAAGAAAGAACCAGTCCATTCCTGCTCTGCTGATCCAATCTATGCTCCGAGGCATAATGGATCTCATGTTGGCCTATGGTTCAGAAAAGAGAAGAGTAACTTAATCACTACTCTCCAACCTCGAAGGATCGTAGAGTCGAGCAAAATCAACTCCACGAACCAACCAGGTAGGAATAGTAGAGTTAAGTTTCACTCTTCACAAATCATTAATCACAAGGATACATGGAAAAAGAAGAATCAGTATAAAGGAAGGACTACAAAAATCCACATATGTCTAAATGGAGAAAGAATCCACACACACACACAAGCATGCATCATGCTAGATGTTTTGTATGTGATAAAATTGGTCATAAGGCTGCAGTATGTTATAATAATCTTCTGCATATTAAACCCAAAATCAAACAGATTTGGGTCCCCAGGGGTACTAACAAGATAGGACCCATGCAAGTATGGGTACCAAAATGAGAACTTAAACCTCACTACAGGAACAGAGCTCCACGATCACAACTTGGTATCTGGACAGTTGATACTCATGAAACATGACAGGGAACAAAGCCCTTCTGTCTAACTTCATAGAGAATGAGGGTCCAACAGTCATCTTTGGAGACAATGGCTCTGGCAAGAGTAGAGGTTATGACTCAGCCGGGAATGGTGCAATGTCCTTCAGCAAAGTAGCATATGTGGAAGGCCTAAAGGACAATCTTCTAAGCATAAGTCAGCTCTACGACAAGGGTCATCAAGTTATCTTCCTCAACAATCAAAGTTAAGTCAGAGATCTGAAGACCTCTTCTATGAAGCTGACCAGAACAAGAGAAGGGAACGTCTACATTGTTAATCTTGATCAACTAAGTTCTGAAGAAACAATTTTCTTTCTTGCTAAAGCCTCTGAAGAAATGAGCTGGCTATGACATAGAAGGTTATCTCATCTCAACTTCAAAAGTATGTCAAAACTAGCCTCCAAAGATCTAGTAGCATGATTACCAAAGCTCAGTTTTGTCAAAGAAAGACCATGCAACGCCTGTCAACTTGGGAAGCAGACTAGGAGTTCCTTCAAAGGTAAGACGATCAACTCAATTGATAAGCCCTTATAGTTACTTCACATGAATCTCTTTGGGCCAATTCTAACAAAAAGCCTTAGAGGGAAGAGATACTCATTGGTCATAGTGGATGACTACACTAGATTTACATTGGTGTTCTTTCTGAACTCTAAAGATGAAACAAGCTCCCAACTCATCAAAATGTTCAAACTGGTAATGAACGAAAAAGGAGAGAGAATCAAGGCTATAAGGAGTGATCATGGTAGAGAATTCAACTTCTCTGAGATGGATCAGTTTTGCATAGACAATGGCATTAGTCACAACTTCTCAGCTCCACGAACAATACAGCAAAACGGAGTGGCTGAAATAAAGAACATAATGTTGATTGAAGCTAGAAGAACTCTACTAGCAGTAGCTCGTCTACCAGAATACTTCTGGGCAGAAGCTGTCAACACTACGTGCTACACTCAGAACAGGTCTCTTGTGCACTCTACATTAAAGAAGACTCCCTACGAACTATGGAAAGGAATAAAGCCAATTGTCAGTTATTTCCATGTGTTAAGTTGTTCATGTTATATTCTCAACAATGAAAAACAATATCTGACTAAATTTCAACCCAAGTCAGATGAATGAATCTTTCTTGGATATGCCATAGATAGCAAGACCTATAGAGTGTTCAACAAAAAGACGCTAAGTGTTAAAATCTCTATTCATAACATCTTCGATGAAACAGACTTAGACAAAATTGTGCCTCAAGACACTACAATCGACAACTCAAACACTACGAATGAGTTGGTCGAGCTCGACACCATGATCGTAGCACCAGAAGATGAAATCGTAGAACCTAAATAAGAGATCGTAGAGATAGCTACACCAGACGATAAACCTCTACATCAAGAGTCAGAAGTTGATCTTGAAGAATTCAGACAAGAAGGCACTAGAACTGATGTTCCAACAGGGAACAAATGGGAAAGAGATCACACTCAAGACTTGATCATTAGAGATCCAAATTCAAGAGTTAAGACCAGATCTGCCACCTATAATGAGTGTTTCTACTTAAGCTTTCTGTTCCAAATGGAACCCAAAAAGATAGAAGATGCTATGGAAGACTCGAGTTGGATAGAAGCTATGCAAGAGGAACTAAATCAGTTTGAAAGAAACTAAGTATGGAGAGTAGTTCCAAGACCAAGAAGTTACCAAATTATTGGCACCAAATGGGTCTTTAGAAACAAGATGGATGAAGATGGAGTAATCACAAGGAACAAGACAAAACTAGTAGCCAAAGGTTATTCCCAAGAAGAAGGCATTGACTACGACAAGACATTCACACATGTTACCAGATTAGAAGCCATCAGGATATTCCTTGCTTTTGTTGCCCACATGAAGTTTAAAGTTTTCTAGATGGATGTCAAGAGTGCATTTCTGAATGGTGAACTTCAAGAAGAAGTATATCTGGAGCAACCTCCAAGTTTCATCAATCCAACTCTCACTAATTATGTCTATAGACTAGACAAAGCCTTATATGGACTTAAACAAGCACCTAGAGCATGGTATGAAACACTAACTAACTTTCTTATTAAAAATGGTTTCACTAGAGATAGAGTAGATACCACATTATTTCTTAGGAAGCACAAAAATAAAGTCTTATTGGTTCAGATATACATAGATGACATTATCTTTGGTTCTACTAATGAAAATATGTGCAAGAGATTTGCCAAGCTTATGCAGAGCAAGTTCGAAATGAGTATGATGGGTGAACTGAATTTCTTCCTTGGATTATAAGTAAAGCAGACTGATGAAGGTATCTTCATTAACTAAGCCAAATACATTAACGACTTACTTAAGAAGTATGGCATGGAATCATCCTCTCCCATGAAAACACCAATTGCTCTAGCAACCAAGCTTGACAAAGATGAGAAAGGTAAATGTATTGATATTACTCAATACAGAGGTATGATAGGCTCTCTTCTGTACCTAACTGCCAATAGACTAGGCATAATATTTGCAACATGTATATGTGCTAGATTTCAAGCTAATCCTAAGGAATCACACTTAACTGCTGTAAAGAGAATTTTCAGGTATCTCAAAGGCACACCTCACTTGGGACTTTGGTATCCCAAGGAGTCCTCTTTTGAACTGACAGGATATACAGATGCTGATTTTACAGGCTATAAAATCGATAGAAAAAGTATCAGTGGCACTTGTCAGTTACTAGGAAATAGGCTTGTGTCCTGGTTTAGCAAGAAGCAAAATTCAGTATCAACCTTAACAGCTAAAGCTGAATACATTGCTACTGGCAGCTGCTGTGCTCAAATCTTATGGATGAAAAATCAGCTAGCAAACTATGGGTTTGATTTCAAATTTATACCTGTTCATTGTGATAACACAAGTGCCATAGCAATAACACATAATCCTGTCATGCATTTTAGGACTAAGCATATAGAGATAAGATATCATTTTATTATGGATTATTTCCAAAATGAAACTATATCTTTACAATACATCTCTACTAAAAATTAACTTGCTGATGTCTTTACGAAACCTTTAGATGAATCCAGATTCAATAAATTGATAAATGAGTTAGGTATGTTAAATCTACAACCACAAAACTCTATGCTGTAGTTTGTGATAACCATGTAGATAAAAAGGCTATGTTAAAATCATAGAGATGACTAAAGAGAAACCACGATCGTAGAATAGACTCGACATAGTAGAGAAGCATCATGCGATGACATCATTCCTATCAAATCTAGGAAACCCGTTTGATAAGCGCCTCAGGGACAAACCTGACCCTTAGTTCAGTCTAAGAGGTTGGCCCTTCCTAAGCTACCTTAACCTAGAGGGAATGCTAAGTCAGAGTTCATCACAAGGATCAGGAAAAAAATGATCGTAGAGTAGAATCAGAAGTGAACTCAACAATCGTAGAGTAGCCTTGACTATCGTAGTCTTCCCAAACGGTACACTAGCTCAAGGGGAGCTAAGGGCAGATCAGTATTTTCCACATTATTTAAAATCGTGGAGCCCGGTAGAACTCGACACGTGCCCTACTATGCAGATCGTGAGGAGGGAAGTTACAAATACAGATTGAAAATGTTTTTGAAAATTCACCTAAGAATTTCAAAAGCTTATCTCTCTCTCTCTCCCTCTCAAAAGAAAACCTAACTTTCAGAAAGATTAACCAACCTCTGTTCAAGAAAATCAATGTCTACTTCCAATGTTATATCTGGTTACCAACGATGCTTCGACGAATTCAAGACAGCTGACCCTCAGTTCCAAAGGAATCTATCTCTTCTAAAGAAAACTGGTCTTGAAGAAGCTATGAGCACCAGCACATGGATCTACCTGAAGGGGGTGAAAGAGTTATACAGCAATGGAGTCCTTGAGGACAATTATCACTACAAGTGTCAAGGGGGAACAAATTAAACTTAAAGCTAAAGATATAAACCTAGCCCTAGGTTTCAAATCAAAGGGACTCGTATCTATGGATGTCATCGACTTCCATGAAGGTCTGAAGAAGATGCACCACACGAAGTTTCAGAACGTCAAGGGGTACAAGGATAAAGAGTTTTCCCATAAGTATGAATTTCTAGCTGACATTGTTGAGAAGTGCATATGCTGTAAAAGCTCTAGCCACGACTCTGTGAATGAAATTCAACTAAAGCTCATGACAGCAATCTGCTTTAGAATTTAACTCAAGTATGGGGTTCTGCTCATAGATTGGATCAGGAAGTGGATGCTCAGCTCCAAGAAGACAAAGAGCTCTGAAAAAATGCTCCATGGGAGGTATATAAGCATAATTCTGCAATTAGCTCTGGGTGACAAAATTGGGGACAAGGAAGGTGAACCCATAAATCCCAACAGAAGAATGACCTAGGAACTGTTTCAAAACTGGAAAAGAAACCCTACAGAAAATGTAAAAATGATGTCTAAATCAAGTGGAAGAACTGGTGAAGCAAAGGTGCCTGAACTGCCAGGAAACATGTAGGTTATGAAGGAAGATGATGATGAAGAAGAAATTAATCATAAAGAACCTATTGCTTTGATCAGAAAAAAGCAAGGGTAAGAGGAAAATGAAAATTCAAGCAACAGAAGAGCCTCAAGGCTCAACCAATGATGCACCCTAAGAGAGTTTGGGGTCTAAAATTCTAAAAGAAATGAATAGGAAAGAGCTGCAGTCTGAAGAGGAAGAAGACAGAGCCACCATCTCTCAGCTGCTTAAAAAGGAAAATGCAACCACAAGATAAAGAAGTCTTCACTCTCCTTGATCGTAGAGTCATTACCGATCATAGAGTCCAAACTTACAATCACTCAAGAAATGGATGCTACAACAGTATCTCAGCCTGAACCAACTGTCAGTGCTGAAGCTGAAGAGAGCATCGAGGCTGTAGCTCAACCCAGAAAGACAAGGAGAAAGTTTGTCAAGAAATATGTTCTTGAAAATGAGAACGCCTTGAAGGAAGAAGAAAGAAAAATAGCTTCAGAAAAGGAGCTTATTGAAATTCCTATACTAGTAAGTGCTCCAGCTGAGGGGGAGCTACCTGAAGAACAAATGAATGATCAGATTGAGGGGGAGAATCTTGAAGTCCCTATGCCAAAAAGTGGTATAGCTAAGGGGGAGATATAAGAAGATATGGAAATCGAAGGCGCGAAAGCCATGGAGGGAGAAAGGGTTACAGATCAGACAAGAAATGAGGAGATAATTGAAGTGGTGAAAATTTCAAATGAAGAAAATGAAGATCGGGAAGAAGAAGAGGATGATGAAGTTGAGATTATATCAGTGGGCTGGGATGGATATAGGAGAGAAAACTACAATCAGATGTTCTCCTATTTACCAATGATGCCCTATCACAGAGCCCAAATTCTCAACTCCTGGGATCACATGTTATGGACTTTAAAGCCTATCTAGCAATCTCAGTGCTAGCTCATGGATTCCCAGGCAACTTCACGTTTGCTCAGAAGCTGATCACTAACCATCCTTCTTCAAAAACTAGGCTAGCGGTACAATCAATTCCCATTTCTTTTAGAGTTAATCACTTTCCTCCATCAAATTTTAACCAATTCTACGAATTGCCAAGATGGCTTGAAGTGATTCTTCACCCACTAAACCAATTTTCAGCTACAGAATTCCAACATTCTGTAACTGATGAACCAAATATACCTAACTTTAAATTGATATAATCTCCCACCATTTCTCACTCTACAAATATCGATCCTACTCAAATCATAGAGTCACCCACTCAACCAGCACCGACAGCCTCTCCTCCCATAACCCAAACCCCAATATCTGCACCTCCTTCATATATTCCTTCCTCCTCAACCAATAATCATTTTGATCTTGATCTTGCTCTCTACAATCTGCAAAATCAAAATACAAGAGCCTCTCCTCAAGACACTCAACAAATTCTTGAGCTTCTCTCAGATCTTCCTACCAAATCTGAGCTGACTAGTGCATCACAGAAAGTGACTAAAGATATTCAAGAAGATCTTGAAACTCACTTTCTACTTGTTCATACAAGGTTGAATGACTTGATCGATGCTACCAACACTCGTCCTCAAAATCTGAGTTCTGAGCTCACAAATAAGCTTAGGGAGATTATCAAGGAAATGATCCACAATATTAATGAAAGGAATCAAATTCACTGTCAGTCTACCTAAAAGTACAAGCAAGCAGTTATCCTTCTGCAGAAGACTCAGGAAACTCAAAATAAACTTGTTATGGAAAGTCTCTCAAGTCTACGATCTTCCATTAAAGAATTCAAAGATTAGTCTATGATTTTGATACAACAAACATACACTATCTTTGCCATTCTACAAAAGCACAACTCTCAAACTGACTCTTTGGTTAAAGAAAATCGTGAAGACATTACTCAATCCAGGAATCAGCTCCACGAACTTATCCAATGCATGAATCATTTGTCAGATGACATTCGAACCCTTGATGCTGACATAAAGGTGGAGAATAAATGGGAAGGAGAGAAAGGAAAAGGAAGAGGAAAGCAAATTGCTCAATCCTCAAGGAGTCCTCCCACAAAACAGCCTCGCTATCAGACTCCACGATCAGAACAGCAGCAGTGCCAACCGATTCTAATGGCACAACTACTAAGGAGTCGAGGGCCATCAGATAGCTCACAAGGAGTAACCACTGTTGGCCTAAACATGCCAGTTGGAGATCCTGCCTTTATGAGTAGACATGATCATGGAGAATGGATAAGTCAAAGCAAGATGGAAGACATTGCATGGAGAGATGAAGCTAGCAGAAGAAGGAGAGCTACAGAGCATGTCAATCCTCCAAGAAGCAAAATGCAGAAGAAATAGAGAGAAGTTGAAATTTATTTCTTATTGATGTAACTATGCTTTATTGTAATATTTGTCTTTACAAACATCAATAAATTCATGCTTATTCTCTAGAGATTTCAGTTGCTCACTAAAACACTAAGTCATATTTACCTTCCAACAACTGCATTTAGAAATTGATACAAATCTCCTTGGTTATGTCAACATCAAATAGGGAGAGATTGTTGGGTATGTCATATTTAAATTTGATGTTAAAAGTAAATAATCATGTTTATATGTAAAGTCCTATAAAAAACATATGTACAAGGACTTAGATGATAGATCAAAATTATTAGGTTGATCTGTGCTTGATGTTTATCATTCTGTAAATGAATGTATAGAAGAAAAGATCAAATCTATTAGCATGATCTAGTTTGAGATGTAATAGATAGGCATCAATAAAATCGTATTCTATCGAGTCAATCAAGGGATTACAGAAACTAAGGCAGAATCGTAGAGTATCAAGAAAGGTTTTACAAAATCGTAGTCTACTTTGGAGGGCCTCACTTAGAATCGTAGAGTTGGTCCAAACACATACCGAGCCAAATCAAGAATCGTAGTCTGACTTCAAAAGCGTAGAGCCTACAAATAAAGCAAGCAAAGATCGTAGTCTACCAGTGCTTAAGAGAAATCATAGTGTTCTCCTCTATTAGTCCGAATAAAGCACGAATGTGACAAGACACCACGATCATGATCGTAGTGCATCATCTGTCTGCATCACAAGCATCGAGCTTTGTCCATTTGTTGAAGAATAAAATACAACAAATAAGGAATGGATTATAGATATTGAGACTCTCAGGAATCCCAATGACCCAACACTCATCCTTAATATATAACGAAGAAACGTATTGAAGAAGCTAAGAAAGGTACTACATGTCAGCTAAAAACACCTTTTCAGGTGTTAGGTGGGATAACAGTCTGCTGTGTCAGTGGGTCAAACGGTTGAACAGAAGATTTTCAGGATGTCACCATCAGTGCTTAGAAATGTCAAATACAATTAATGCTTCAACAGATGCCTTCAAATGGACATATTTCAAAGGCACCTTATATACAAATCAGATGCAGATGCAAGAAGGTAAGCAAGTACACAACGAATAGCTGAAGAACACTCAAATGCCAAACTCTACGATCTGTAAAGAAATCTTGCTCAGCTACTCAGTTCTTTCGAACACGAGCGTAACGACAACTGAGTAGCACAACTCAAGAACTCAACTCTCATTAAGTGAAGTAAGAAGTTCCAAGTCTATTGGACTTAAAGAGTTCCAAGTGAACTAAGAAGTTCCAAGACTGCTAGTCTTGAAGGAATCTAAGTGATTCAAAGATTGTAAAGACATCCTTAGTGGATTTCCTACTCGAGGAGTAGAAGAGTGGACTAGGAGCCTTGAATGCTCTGAACAACTTAAAAATATTGTGTCTTTTATATTCTTGCTATAACTGCTATATCTGTCATAACTGCTTATCACCTATTAACTTGGTTTATCTTAATGGGAAATAAACAAATCTCAAATTTTGCTTTGATTAAATCATTAACAAATCTGAAAAGTATTTTGTAAAAGAAAATTTTAAAATATGTAGTCAACCCCCCTTCTAGATAACTATTGTGCCTCTGGGAACAAACATCTTACATCAGTGCCAGGCCTCTTTATATGGGAGACATTATGGGAGCAATAGGACAGCCGTCAATGTTTTACAAGCAGGATTCTATTGGCCCACATTATTTAAAGACGCCCACCAATTCATTCAAAAGTGTGATAGATGTCAAAGGGTGGGTAATATCTCTAAGTGTAATGAAATGCCTTTAAATATGATCTTGGAATTTGAAGTTTTTGGCATTTGGGGAATCGACTTCATGGGTCTGTTTCCCGTCATCGTTCAATATATTGTATATTCTTTTGGCAGTGGACTATGTCTCTAAATGGGTTGAGGCAGTTTCTTTGACAACAAATGATGCCAAGGTAGTTTTGAAGTTTCTGTAGAAAAACATCTTCACAAGGTTTGGCACTCCAATGGTAATTATCAGCGATGAGGGGAGACAATTTTACAATTAGTACATTTCTGCTCTCTTAGCTAAATGTGGAGTAACTCATAGAATTCTGACAACTTATCAACCCCATAATAGTGCCCAATCGGAGATGTCTAACAGAGAAGTGAAGAGAATTCTGTAGAAAATTATGAATCTAACCCGGAAAGATTGGTTAGTGAAGTCGGATGAAGCTCTTTGGGTATATAGAACTTCTTATAAGATCCCGATTGCCATTCCACCATACCAGCTTTTCTATGACAAAGTGTGTCACCTTCCAGTTTAACGTGAGCATAAAGTCTATCGGGCTATTTGAACGATGAATTTTGATCTCACAGCTGCTAGGGAAAAGAGACTTCTCCAACTCAATGAGCTAGATGAATTTCACCTGTAAGCCTATGAAAATGCCAAGTTGTACAAGGAGAAAGTTAAACGATGCCATAATCAGCAGATCATCGAGATAAAGTTTGAGCTACGCCAAGTTGTTCTTTTGTTCAATTCCAGATTGAAACTCTTTCCTGAAAAGCTCAATTCTAGGTGGTCGGGTTCATTTATCGTTAAACAAGTGTTCCCACGTGGCGCCGTTGAAATAGTTTGAAGAAATCAAGATGAATCATTCAAAGTCAACGAACAAATTTTAAAGCATTATTAGGGTGGTAATTTCGATCGCCAGAAGACCTCAATCACTCTCACCGATCCAAAATGAAATAGGGAGTAGTTAGGTTGAAAGAATTAAATTTAAGCGCTCGGTGGGAGGCAACCCATCCATTTAATGCTTTTATTTCAATTCATAATAGTTTTTTTTAAGAATTTAGTAGATTTTTTATGTTGTTTCAGTAGTATTAATAGTTATTTTATGTGTGCTAGGTGCAACTCTGTTGATACTGTAAAGCCCCGAAATACGGTCTATTTTCACACCTAGATTCCGTACGTCACGGTCCCACTTCTTACCAAACATACATCATTATATACTGAAATATAACAACATACATTCTCAAATCCCAGGTTCTAAAAATCTTATGACCTCTTTCATTACAAATAATGATAAATACATTATTCATTCCATCTTACAAGAGTGACTTTTATCCGCCACCAAGGATACATAACAGTTCATTAAACTAATCTATAGTTCAATTAAACTATTCTACATTTATAAATCTTCGCTTGATCTTCTCGCTCATTCACATTCTGAATGGCACTTCATCTGGATACCGTCAGCTTTATCTTTACAGGATCCTTAAGTCCTTCTAACATCGTTCGCTGAAAATAGTTTTCATTTAAAAGCAAGTGTGAGCATTCAATTGGGTAGCAAGTCATAACAGTTGAACAAACAACTTCAAGAATTCAAACATTCCTTTAGAACTTCGATAACCGAACAAAGGTTATGAAGTAGCTTGAATAATAGGAATAATCTCGATTCCTATTATTTTAAAACATTATTCACATTCACTTTGAAATACTTCATTCTTATACCTTTTTCATACACATCATGTTTGGCTAGAATCATTAGCACAGACTTAACAGTAACGGTTCATGTATAAACAGAATATACTTGTATTGAACAACTCAATCATAAAATAGTTCATCTCATAGAAACACCGAAGTGTTCAAATTGTGGCACAAGGCCTCATACATACTACCACCCTGTACAAATAGCGCACATAGACAATACTTCTTAAGTTCAACATCTGAGAAGTTTAAGAAACTAGCATTCATGTAAAATATGAATGAAGTTAGGAAACTTGCCTTACGCACAGCTACAGTTTACGCTGAACTGCTCATTCCAATTCCTATATAACACATTAGGAAAACATAAACGCCAATTAGTCATATACTTGACTTACGCATTGGTTTACTTAACTTTACTTCTTAGGGTTCGCGTTCTTGCAATATAAGTTTACGCGACTAACTTTCATTACCGATTTATGGCTTCATGATATACGGAGATGTCTTACTCAAAACGTTCATCATCTTTGATGATTTACATTCTTATCTTCTTGTTATAACTTCTATAGGACTCAGCACACATCGCTTATCTGCTAGTAGTCAATATGGTACTCTTAGTGGTTTCCCACAAATAACCAACAAACAAGTTCTCATCTCATCTACACTGCCATCACAGTAAGTTAGATCGGTTGCCAGTTTCGTATATACATTCGCTCTCTGAAGGAATTGTTTAGCCCAACTCCCATATGTCAACCATCAAAGGTTACGATTGTACCACAACCTAACTTATCGTAACTTATCCGAACCATTAACTATAACGTTCGTTAAGTCAATTTCTTACTCCTTACGGCTTTCTGGCAACTAAATGCCATACCTCAGGATTCATTCTTTATCGTCCAAGTCATACAATCTTTCGTATACTCAGAGTGATCATTCAGGTTAATCATTAATTAGGTTTTGTTACATTAATGTCACTGTCTTAATTCAGTTATTTACCATTTATGGTTTAATCATTAATCTTCATTATCTTACGGTCAAACCATACACGGGGTGTAGGTTCCATCCGTTTAGTATTTGCGTACACTCAACCTTCACATCGGTTATAGTGTTCAACACTTACATTTCATTCTATCATTCTCCATCTGAATCACTATCGGCTTTCATTAATCTTATTACCGTTCGTTATAGCTTTCTTGATACCATTCGTATCTTACTTAATATTTTCGTTATCCATTACATGAACCCCACGTTCATTATTCGTTCTTAGTGTCAAAGCCATACCGATCGTTGTATGCTAAGACCGATCGTTCATCGCAACAACGTTGCACTCACAGCGTCTATACGTTTTACACTTATCTCTCATTACCACAACATAACATTAAAATGTTATTCACCACTCTCGTCACTCAACGTCTAAGGAATCACAACCATAGCAATCCCCCACGTTCGTTTAACGCGCCTACGGTCCCCGAACATTGGTTCTGTAACCCGTGTTTACATTCTTTGTCCTTTAATCTTGATTAATCTTTTCGTTCAACCTTTACTAAAGGTTTAACTTGCTTGCTTAAGTGTTATTTTAGGTGAACTATATGTTCATGCTTATTTCTTTCACATCCCCCAATAACTGAGCACTTAAAAGCTCATTACTGGGCCTTGCCCTGCAGTGGCGCTGTGGCGCCGGTTCCCTTCCTTCCTCTCGCGCTGCGGCGCGAGTCTTCAGCAACTACCTCCCTGGCCTAGCGCTGGGGCGCCGAGTCCTTCACTAACTCTCTCACTGCAGTGCCAGTTAATAGTGCATGGCATCCCGGGATGGTGCTGTGGTGCTGCCTCCCAAGGCTCAGCTGGCACTGCGGCGCCGAGCAAGAAACCTAGAAAAATCTCTAAGTCTTTTACAAGCTTGAATCGCTTACTTTGAAATTTCGTAACTTATTCGTTATAACTCGAAACGAGATCGTTCTAAAGGCATTCTCCTCCTTATCTTACGTACTTCAATTCCCATCAGACAGAAATTCATTCTAAATTCGTTAACATGCCATTCGATTGGCTTAATCTTCACCCTTTGTTCATTTTTACGCTTTTAACGCTCTTCGTTCGTTCGTCCGTAATTCAGTCATCCAAACTCAAAACTCATTCGTTCTTGAGTCAACGACTCATGTTTACTACATTCTCTTACTTCCTTATGAAACCCTACTCGCTCGGGTTCATTTAAACATTTTCTATTTCTCAATCGTCTTTTACCAAAAATTTTCCATAACTTCGTTATAGCTCAGTTTTAATCTGTTCTTCATAAACGTTTCTACCGTTCCTAACCAAGCATTAAGCATCTAACTTATATGCGATGGTTCTAAACTTATCCATCAACAACAATTATCCTATGATAGTTTTAAATTTGTCTATCAACAACGTTCTTCGTGTTCTTCGCGTGTTCTTCGTTCGTTCTTCATTTTTAATTGATATTTTGATTACGATTTCACCTTTTCTTGGAATTTGATGTTATAGAACACCATTCCTTACTTATTTCACCTACTCATTCATATAATCCACTCGGATCGTTCTAATTCATTACGAATCTTACACTTCCTTAAGAAATTTATTTACTAAACTTTAAATTTCTTATTTCTTCTTTTCTCATAATTTCAACCATATGAAATCATCTCTAACCTTATCTACTTCTTATCTTCATTAAGTTATGTTTTTAAACATAAAAACTTAAAAAAATTTATAAGAGATTAGGTTTCGGATTACCTTTCTCCTTTAATATCTTTCTGTCAGACAAAGATTGCTCACGAGCAAGCTCTTCCTCTTCCTCTTCCTCTTCCTCTTCTTTCTCCCATCCGAACTCTTTCTCTCTCTCTCTCACAAAGTATAGGATTTTCAAAATCCCAAAACAATGAACTAAGCTTCCTATTTATAGAAAACCAAGGCTAGGGGCGTTTTAGTCATTTTGCCCCCCAAACCTCCTTACTATTCAAGTCTTAAACACTAAGTTTACTTGGCCTCCGTATTTACTTAGCCATTAAGTCTGCTTGGTCATTACATAACTTATCTCTTGCTTAGCCATTAAGTATAAGCACTTTACTTAGCTATTAAGTTTTCTTAGTCATCACATAACTTATCTTTTACTTAGCCCTTAAGTTTACTTGCTCATCTCTTCGTATATAGTTCGTACGATATTCGTATTATACGTCGTAATAATCTTCTTACTATACTCGTATAATAACTAGTATCATACTCGTATTTCTCACGCATAATAACCCTAATGATTATACGTAATCATTAAATACTCGAAACTTACTTTTCCTAACCCTTAGGTTTTAAGTCCTCAGGCGAAAACTTTGTTTTTGTCATAACTGAAATATTATTGAATATTCCATTACGTCTTAGAATTCTATCATTATGCATTTCTCAGAAATTCAAAATAAATCTCTGAGAAAAAACGGATGAATAGCGCCTATTTCGTCTTTTTTCCCGGAAATATTTTTGTTCCCGAATAAATTTTATTTTCGTCTTGAAAATTCTTACTCGTTCAATCTAGCTCGTAACCAGAATCCTTCTGATTTATAATCATTCTAGGTTATAGAACGATTAATAAACATATATCACATAATAGTATAAATAAAAATTCATTTTATTAATAACTAATTCTTTAAACTTAAATTTTGGACAACCCGAATTTTCGGATCGTCACAGATACAATGATGAAGGGTCAAAAAGAAGCGAAAAAAAAAACCAAAAGTTTCCAAGTTGCAGGGTAACACGGCTATGCCTAATTTGAATAGGGGTGCAGTGCGGCCGCGCCCTTCTCTAGTCACAAAAAAAGCTACTGCCACTCAGCGCGGTCGCGCCCAACCAAGGCCTAACTCAAGTGCGGTCGCACCTCGATCAAACTTCAAATTTTTTTTAAAACATACTTCACCATCCACTAATGTTATTTCACAATCCACTCGGTTGAGACAAACAATACCCTCCCTACTCTCTCTCTAGTGCTAACTAACCACACCACCCAAGATTTCCCTCCATCTTCTTCAACCTTACTTCCACTAATCGATGAGAGTCTATATATATATATATATATATATATATATATATATATATATATATATATATATATTTTACTATGTTTAAATATCTGTTTTAGCTTTTCATTCAATATAAATCCATAATATTTAAATCTATGAACTAAATTTATCTAAATCTAGTCATATCTAACTTTTAACAGTTCAAAAGTTGCAAAACTGGAACCGTTGAGCTAGAATGGCTAAGATTTATTTAAATCTAGTTTTCTTTCTAGTATTTTTGTGTGAGCCTAGGAGCCACGCGATCTAAGATCCAGCTGACGGATCTAGATGTGGTTCCCATTATGGACCATTTTCAGCTGTACAATTAGCTTGTAAATCATATTTATGGTGTTTGGACATCCATCGATGACTTTTATTCCCATAAGGAGCCCGACACTTATAAATATATTATTTTGTCGAAGATGCTTCACATCTTGAGAATAAAATCAAATCAAGTCGAATACGGAATAAAATGGAAGTATCAAAGGCCTCAATTACTATGTGAGCATAAGGGTTTGAAAATCTATTTTCAAAACATCATTTCTATATATATATATTGCTTTAAATTGAACTTTTATGCAAATTAAACCCTTTGTATATAGGTGCAAACGAGGCATAACACTACTTCCAAATAATGCACTTAAGCCCAATTAACACACACACACACACACACACACACACTTCAAATAAATTAGAGAATTGAAAAGACGCAGTAACCATGTTTTCAAGGAAGTCAGGGGGTACCTAACACATTCCCCCGCTTAATCAAGCCCCCGAACTCTATGAATCTCGGTTTCCAAGGCCTGTTAAACATAGTCCAATAATTGGGCCTTTGTGTAAACATTTTTAAATTTGGTTAAATTGGTACAACCATTTCAAAACTACCAACTGGTGACTCTAAATTTTCAAATTGTCGACATTTTGTATTAGACTCTTTTTAAACTCGCCCTTTCAAATAAAACTCAACACATAGAAAACGTAAAGGGTAAAAAAAGGAAATTCAAAGAAGAGAAATTTTTCCTGACGTCGACAACCATTTTGCCCTTGGTCTTGAATTCCTACAAAGTTGGAAAACCTTAGGGGTGAAAACCTAATATTTGAAACTTAAGAAAATATCTTAAGGAATATACTAAGGAATAAAGAATATTTAGATAATATTCTAAGAATATGCTAGGGGGTGATTTGAATGCTTTTAAAGACGAGGGGGAAGATTAGATAAGACTTAAGTTGGGTGACCAACTTATAAGAAATTGAAAGTAACTTTTATATAAGCACATGTGGGTTAAATTTATTTATTTTACTTTAGTTGTTCACCAACTACCCTTGTGTATCACCTTTTCATTTGGCCACCTTATTTTTTTTTTGCTAAGATTTACAAGTAAACTAAAGAGATAAGAGAGAAAAGAAGTTGGGAGATATTTCATATATGTATATGTTGTAAGTATACATTTTATAGTTATATAAAAACCTCCCATAACATTTCTTATCAAAACTTTACTTTCCATTTATGCACAAAAGGTAAAAGAGAGAAAGAGAGTAAAAGAGAGAGAGAATTCGTGGGTTACCAAAGGAGAAGGAGAGTTTGTGTTGTTCCATCTCCATAACCAACCTTGGGAAGAAGAAGAAGAATAACATAAATAAAAGGTATAACATCTAACTATATATAAACTAGTTTATTTAATTTGTTTTTGATGAAATAAAGATCTAAGGTTTTAAAACTCAAAAAACTTAGATATACATGTTAATGAGTGTTTTAGGTTTAGATATAACCCTTTTGAGTGTCAAAAGTTGGATTAAAAGTAAGAAAATAAAAACAATGTTCGTAAGGGCTAGAAAACCCTAACTTTCTACTACTTTGAAAGGTTATAATTTAAGATCTACACCTCCTAGTTGCGATCCGTCAAAGAGGGGTGCTAGATGTGTAAGTTAACTAGTAAATCCAAGTGATATCACTTAAATATGATGATTTTTCAAGCCATGGAGGTTGTTTTAAGAAAAACTGTCCAGGAAAAGAAAAAGGGGGGAAATACACTGTTTTGGGTAGTCCATTGTAGGGATAATTTCGTCCGATTTTTTGCTCTAAAAATTCTGGAAATATTTGAGATGATGATATGATGATTTAACTATGTTTAGTAAAAAGATGGTAATTTTTGGATGTGTAGGATGAAAGTTATGGATTTTATGAGAAATGACTACTTAAAAAGTAAAAGGGAATAACTCTTAGTGTGTAACTCCAAACATTGTGAAATTTTTATAGAAAGTACATATATATAACTTGAACATCTCTGGAAAGTTTCGAAAGTTTTGGACAAAAACTCGATTTATGATAATTGTTGCAAGATCCGGCTATTTTGGAACATTTAAAAATAGTAAATTAAATCCAAAAATTCCAGAAAAAATATATGTTCATGAGGGGACCAGAGTCGAATGTTTCGCAGAAAAGAAGAATTTTCAAAACTGTTTTGGTAGTTTTCATGTAAATAATTGAGTTATGAATAGATGAGAATAATAAGTTATGTGGTGTTATAAATAGTAAAATTGTAATTTTATGTCTTAGAAACCCTAAATATGATGTAATCAGATTTTTTGAGGGTATTTTGGTCATTTTTTATAAGATGTTATATTTATAGCATTTTAGGTTTATTAAATAAATGAAATAGAAAAGGTAAATAATTAAATTACATTGTTTATGAATTTATTAAATGATTAAAATATTATTAAATACTTAATAATATTAGATTAAGATATTATTAATGTAATTAATAATATTAGATTAAAATATTATTAATAGATTAATATTATTAGATTAAAACATTATTTAATGCCTAAAAACATTATATTAAAATATTATTAATATAATTAAAAATATTAGATTAAAATATTATTAAATAATTAATAATATTATAATGTGATTAAAATAATATTAAGTGGTTAATAATATTTAAGAATGGTTAAAATATTATAAAATGATTAATAATATTATAAACTAATTGAAATATTATTAAATAAATGGTTAATAATATTTATAAATGATTAAGAATATTAAGTGAATCAAATATTATTAAAGGGTTAATAATATTTGTCAGTAATGAAGATACTATTAAATGATATTGAGAAGCGAATTAAAATATTATTGAATGATTAATAATACTAGACAATGATCAAGACTTTGTTAATTGACTAAATATTATTAAACGATTAATAATATTAGTAAGTAATTAAAATATTATTAAAAGATTAATAATATTTGAAAATGATTAAAATGTGGATAAATGACTAAAATATTATTAAAATATTAATAATATTTGTAAACGATTAAGATATTATGAAGTGATTATTATTAAATAAATAAAATATTATTAAGTGATTAATAATATTAGACAGAAGTTTTAAGATGATGAATTAAAGTGATTTAAGATATTATCAAAAGACGATAATATTATTAAGTTAAGGATTTATCTAATGTTTGACTATGTGGCTAAGTGTTAGATAATTTATTTACAAAAAATTTGTATTCTGAGATAAGATACGATATGTTGATTGAAAAATCAATCTTATTATTAATGATAGGTCTTCCATAAGAAATTATAATAGATTGCGTAGCAGTAATCGATGAGAAAAACAAGTTTCTTAACTCAAACTCGAGTTATTATGTTTCAAGCATGCTAGTGGATTAATTATTGACAATTATTCCACATATTTGATTATTGATTCATACTTAGTGCATGTTGCATATGTTTATCAGGTATGAAAGGCTGATCACCTTGATTACCATAAGGTTCAGTTAAATTTGTTCATGGTCATTATTTGACCACTCATCATTATTGATTGAGTTATTCAATTATTGAAATTTGATTCATGTTCTTTCACAATTATTATACATTGTTGAAAACTTGAAAGCTTATTCTTTTTCAATCATAATATATCCTTTTTGTATTTAAACTTGCTGATCAACATAGTTGATCACTCTTACTATATCATGATAATATTTTCAGTTAAGACGAATGTTCGAAGAAAGACAGAGGCATGGACAAGTACAAGTATAAGAGCAGATTATTGTGCATCTTTAACTATTAAGTTATTTGATGTAAATTATTTCTGTAAACTTTTTGAAGATTTTAAAGGTACGCATGTAAGTTAAGGTTGTTAGACCTTAGGTTATGTTGTAAGAGCTTATTGTATGAACAAATTAATTTTATAATTCCGCATTAGTTTATAAAATATGTATGAAGATAATGTATCGTGACGCACCAGTTCCGAGGTTCAAAAGACTCGAATTTGGGGGCGCTACAAATACTTGTAATAAATGCAAATATTCAATAATAATCATAGATGTTGAATAATTAACAATATTTATCCACTAACATGCTGGATAAATAATAACTCGAGTTTGAGTTAAGAACTTGTAATAAATGCGAATATTCAATAATAATCATAAATGTGGAATAATCAACAATAATTACATGCTGAAAAAATAATAACTCGAGTTTGAGTTAGGGAACTTGCAATAAATGCGAATATTCAATAATAATCATAGATTTGGAATAATCAACAATAATTATCCACTAACATGCTAGAAAAATAATAACTCGAGTTTGAGTTAGGGAACTTGTCTCGGTTGATGACTACTGCTACATAATTTAATATAACTTCTTATGAAAGACCCATCATTAATAAGATCGCTCTCTCAATTAGTATCACATATTATAACTCATAACACCACTACTTTTATACTAAATTATTTAACATGTAATTATGTAATTAAACATTCAATAATACATTAATACCTTACTCATTAGGAATATTATATGATAATATTATTATCATATAATCATTGTCTTAAACTCTAATTAATATCAAATATTATTTTATTTCTTTTTCCATATTAGTAACCACATAATAATATTCAAATCAGTCATAAATATTATTAATCATTTAATAATATCTTACTCACTACATAATATAATTAATCATTTAACAATGTCATATTCACTTCATAATATTATTAATTATTTAATATTATTTTAATCTTTAACTAATATTATTAATAATTTAGTAATATTTTAATCCTTAACTAATATTATTAATCATTTAATAATATTTTAATCTAATATTATTAATCATTAAATAATATTTTAATTTTAATTTAATCTAATATTATTAATTATTTAATTATATTTAAATTTATATTTAATCTAATATTATTAATCATTTAATAATATTTTAATTTAACTTTAATCTAATATTATTAATTATTTAATAATATTTTAGTCTAAATATTGTTAATTACTCAATAATATATTAATTTAATATTATTAATCTGTTAATAATATTTTAATCATTTATTAAACTAATAAACAATTTTTTCTAATTGTTTACCCTTTACTAATTACTTTATTTAACAGCCCTAAAATGCCATAAATATAACATTTTATCAAACATTACCAGCATACCCTCCAAAAATCTGCACACATCATTTTAGGGTCCTTAAGCAATAAAATTACATTTTTACCCTTTATGACATCACATTCCTTATTTTATTTATTTATTCATAACTCAACCATTTACATGAAAAATACCAAATCAACCCCAAAAATATTTATTTTCTGGGAAATATCAATATATGGTATCACGAGGAACATATAATTTTTCTGGAATTTTTGGATGTCATTTACTATTTTTAAAATGACCAAAATAGTTAGATCTTGCAACATCTTTCATAAATCGAAATTTTGTCCAACAATTACGCAATTTTTAGGGTATGCTCTTTTCACGATACTCTACCTCTAGTAAAAAGTTCACAATTTTTGGAGTTACACATAAAAAGTTATTATAGTTCTCTTTTAAAACAGTTCTTACTTGTGAAATCCATAACTCACATTCAACACATCTAAAAATCTCTATCTTTGAGCTGGATGTAGATAACTTATCATACTATCCTCCCAAAGTTTTCCAAAATTTTTATAGCAAATTAAACGGAGGAAATTTCCCCTGGAAGGGACTGGCCAGAAATAATTCCCCCCCCGTTTTTGTTCTAGTTGGATAGTTTACACTAAAATAGATCCTACGGCTTGTAAAATCAACAATTTTGAGTCCTACCATTTGGGTTTAAAAGTTAACTTACATATCTAGTACCCCTCCTTGATGGATCACATAATGGATGTGTAGATATCAAGTTATAACATTTCAAAGTAGTAGAAAGTTGGGGTTTTCTAGCCCTTAAGAACATAATTTTCATTTTCTTTCTTTTGATCCAACTTTTGACATTCAAAATGGTTAGATCCATACATAAAATACTAGAAAACACGTAGATAAAAGGTTTTAGGATTTGAAAAAATTAGATCCTTACTTCCTAACAAAATAACTTAAATAAAAGGAATAAACTAGTTTATATATAGTTAGATGTTATACCTTTGCTTATGATCTTCTCTCTTCTTCTTCCTAGATTGATTATGGAGCTAAATGGCTTGAAGATTTCTTTTCCTTCTCCTCTCATCTTTGGACCGAATGCTCCCTTCATTCTATCTCTCTCGCTCTCTATTTTTCTCTTTTTCTCTCTCTTTGAAAGTTTAGCTTTTGTTAGATTTTGGGGAGACAAATAAAGAAGCTTACTTGCAAACTTGGTAAAAGAATGCGGCTTAATGAAATGGTGACACACGGGCTTTAGTTAGTATAATAAATCTTACAAAATCTTGTCCAAATGAATTTCACTACATGCTCTTTTTAATTATTTTATTAATTTAATCAAATGTTCTAAAAGTTCCTTACCACATGGGATAAAACTTGGGCCATTTAATTTATTTGGGCTTTCTTAATTAATTGCTTGGGCCATGGAAATTATTATAGTCCAATACTTTCAATTTTATCTTACCCTAATTATGTAATTAGGGTTTCTAATCCCCTCATTTGAAATTTAAATAATTACTCATGTACATTTAATTTTATAACCCAATTAAACTTGCTTTAATTAGGTTTAAAATAAATAATAAATTGAGATAATAAAATTAATCTCTTAGGTTAGTATACATTTTAAATACTAGAATTTTTCAATACCATAACCCTTAAGTTATTTAATTTCCATACCTAAATTATAATTAGGTTATGAGACTTTCTTTTTAATTCACTATGATAAATACATATACACATCTACATATATATATATATATATATATATATATATATATATATATATATATATATATATATATATAGTCACATACATCTACTACATATGTCATAACATATTTATCATCATTGATAAATATTTATACTTATTTATTGGCTTTTCTTTTTGTTCCATTGATTCTTAAACTTAATTAGCCCTAATTAGCTTAATAAGTTATTACACATCTATTCTCATATTCGTATAATCACTTTACATTAGTAATACTAATTAATTATAAATATTTTTATTTACCCATCAATGCTAACATTCAAGCTATGTTAAATTTTTAACATAACTTATCTTACTCTTCCTTAATCAAATTGATTAAGTATTCATCTTAAAATAAATAAATAAACTATCTTGCTTAATTTACATATTCACTTATATGGTCCATGTAATTTTTTAAAAAAAAATTATATATATAATCATATAAAATTCTCGGTCCTTACAATTTTCTAATTTATTCAAGTTGTAATTCAATTTAAAATGTTTTTATCATTGGCCAACACAAGGTTTCATGCTTCATCATGCTTAAGTTTTAACATGCTAACACAATGCAACTAACATATAATCACAGAACTAAAAATTAACACAGCTTGAATGACAAACAACCTATCATGACATGCAAACCTACAATAAAAACTACCCCCAAACTTAAGTAGAGCAATGTCCTCATGCGAAAAATAAAGAAATTTAAAATGGAGGACTCCCCTAATTAGGCTAATCGTCACGATCGACATCCTCATGGAAATTGACTAGGGTCCATTATGAGATTCATTCGAATAGTTTGGATGGTTTGGAAGTTGAACTCTTCCCTAGTTGATGTTTTACCAACATCCTTGCAACCTCTTTTCTTCAAGCTTCCTTATCCCTGAAAGAACAATTATGGCAATGATTAGTCTACCAAAAAATAAAAATAAATAAAATATACAATAAAATAAAGCATACTAATTGACCTAAACTAAAGAAATAAAAAAAAATTGGGTTGCCTCCAAATAGCGTTTGGTTTATAGTCGTTAGCCCGACTTTCCTGCATTTCTTAACCTGGATCAAATTTATGCTTGAAGAAATGCTTCACCATCCAACACTTGGTTTTGGACTTATCCCGCTTGACTTTCTTGTAAGATTGGATCCCTCCGTATTTGAATTGATCCGCCTCGTTTAGTTGAACTGAGTTTTTCCCATCTTTTTCATCCTTGAGTGCACCTACAACTGTAATAACCCGATATTTTCAATATAAAATAAATAAGAAATTTTGCATATAAATTTTTATTTATTTATTTTAATGATGAGAATAAGTGTCTAGTAATGTGTATGATAAATACAAATATATTTAGTACCAGAAAAATTATAAATAATTTTAGAATTTTTGATCATTACAAATTATATTCTGATAGTAATTAATTTTTGTAATCATAAATGTTTTATTAATTATTTTCCATAAAAACATGATTTTATATTATTTAAATAACATATGAAATGATTATTAGAATTATAATAATAAATATTTTATTATATGAAATTGTTCAGAATATTTAAGTTAATTATTTTAGCTTAATTATTGATGTTGCATATGAAGGATAAATCAGATATAGAATCCAAACCCTAATTTTAGATTTTTATCAAAGGATGAGAATAATAATATAATATTAATTATATTTTGATTTTTCAGTGCTATAAATATGTACTGTAAATGTGTAGACTGATAATGATTGGTCAATTACGGTAAATTATATCATGACCCTTATATCATGTTATTAAACCCTAATTGTTAAACTCAGTTATGAGTTCGAGACTGTGTAGTAATTGTGTATATGAATTTTACTGTGTATTGTAGAATTTCTGTAATTAGGAGAAACCCTAATTATTATTTGAAAATCCTAATTTGCTAAAATTAGAAAGCCTAATTATTATTTTTGTAAATTATAATGATAATTAGAAAACCCTAATTGTTAATTTGGAACCCTAATAATATTAAGGAACCCTAATTTAAAAAACCCTAATTTTCTATTAAAAATCCTAATTTTAAATTAGTGTGTTTTAATTAATATTTTATTATACTTTAATTTTAATTTTTCAGACCCTAGAAATTATTTGGGAAACTTTAAGATGTAAAATCTAGTGATTAAACCCTAGATTCAAACACCTTGGACAAGAATACCCTTGAAATTAATAAACAAATTACTAAAGTACCCTTTTTGTCCCATTATTGCATTATTGTTGGCCAAATCTTATCAAATCTTGCAAGCCACCCTAGTCTATAAGCTATGAGCCTACAAGCTACAATATCAGCCATGTGATCAACCAAGTTCATTGCATACATGTTTTATATAGAATTCAAAAGAGAGAAAAAGCCTCATTCAAGCTCATTTTGCACAAACACTCATCCAAGACTTTCTCTATCTAAAACCCACGAAATTTTAGTGTTAAATCAGTCATAAATCAAGCCTCAGTAACACCAATATCAAATCAGAAGCATAGAAATCAGATTTGCTCACTTAAAGGTATGAACCCTAAAGAGAAATCTGATCTTGATCTACATGGTAAATGTTATAATTTATTATTAAAATATGTTGTTTATGGTGTATAATGATGATCTGGGTTGATAGATGTTAGATCCATAACATCTATAGGCTCAGATCTAGAGTTTTTCAAAATCTGGAAATTTTTGTTCTTGAGTCTGACAGTCAAATGTCAGTCCTCATAGATCCTTGTATGTTATGTTTTTTTGTGGTTTAAATGTTTAAACATGTAGTCTGTTATGTTATCTTTCATCTGGAACTTGATTTAAAGCCATATCTGTTGAAGAGTGAAAGTTATTGATGGTCAAAGGTCGTTGACCGACCATGACTTTACTAATTCTGGGTAACCCAGAAATGGGTTTTCAGCGTCTGACATGAGTTTTGAAGGACAAGATCTGTAGGATGATTAAGGGTTTGAGGTGGTTTTTCTAACTAGATTGTAGCTTGCGATCTGGACTTTATATCATGACCTTTATATCCCCTAAACCAACAACTGATTGAACGTAGTGAGTGGTCATACTTGGTCACTCGATCATGACTTGCATTTTTGGGAATTTCCAGAAACGTGAAGAACATTTTTCTGACATAGGTTGACCGGATTAGATCTTTTAACTATGATGTTGATTTACTGATTTGTTGTTATAATAATGTTCCTTGTGATGTATGCTATATATTTAAACCATTAAACGACATAAATCATGAACAGAACATAAAGGAAATCGAGCATGAAAGTGATAGGTTAAACTTCTGGGTTTTTGGGAAAACCCAGAAACGTTCTGACAAGAATTTGTTGAGCCCAAATCTTTTTGGTTAATTATTTTTAGACTTGAACATGGCTTGAATCGTGTTCTCTGTTAGTTTTACTTCAAGGCCCGACGTGTAGACCACACATAGCATGAACAGATTGATAGATATAAAGCCACGAAAAGCGTTGACCGGCCACAACTTTATTTTCTGGGTAGCCCAGAAAACGTCAAGAACAGCTCTAACAGCTTATTCTTGAGCTTAGATCTTGCAGATGATGTATGTTTAGACCATGTTTGTTGTTAGATTGTGTAGTATTACATCAGTACTATAAGATCTAACCATTTACTAGACCAGAAACATATTACACAAGGAATGATTGAAGGTCAAACTAGCTCACTCGATCACTGACTTTGAATGCCTGGGTTTCTCAAGAACACCTAAGGCGACAGATTCTGTCGCCAAAGGGCTTTAGCGACAGACATATTAAAATTAATTAATTTAATTTCTAAAAATCATTTAAAAATACTAAATAAATTCTAAAAATTACAAAAAATGATTTAAAAATTATTTTAAATTATAAAAATTAACTTTTAATAATTTAACATATTTTTCATAAATATTAATATTTATTTGAATAATATTAGAATTTAAATTATTTAATAAATGCATTAAATAAATTAATTAAAAATTATTTTATTGTATTAAAAATTATTTTAAATAATAATAAGGTATTTAATAATATTTTAAGTTATAAAACATAACTTTTAATATTTTAAGATAAGTTTCATTAATTATTAAATATTAATCATATTAGATTTATTTAGTAATTATATTAAATAAATTAATTAAAAATAATTTTAATATTATAAAAATCATTTTAAATGAAAATAAATAGTTTAAAAATATTTTAAGTTATAAAATATAACTTTTCATATTTAAAGGTAAATTTTATTAATAATTAAATATTATTGATATTAAGTTTATTTAATAATTATATTAAATAAATAGTTTAAAATGATTTTATTGAATTAAAAATCATTTAAAAAGAAAATAAATGAATTAAAAATATTTTAAGTTATAATCAATGACTTTTAATATTTTGATAAATAATAAATTAATATTCTAACATTAATGATAATTATTTAAAATGATTTTAAATATTTTAAAAATCATTTAAGGGTAATATTAATACTTTATAAATATTTTGAGTTATTATAAATAACTTTAATATTTTGGCAATGGCTTCATTATTAGTTTAATATTAATTAAATATTAATGATAACAGTATTAGTAAATATTTAAATCATTTAATAATGATTCCGATATTTGAAAATTCATGATAAATTATAATAAACGTTTGAAAATTATTATAAGTCATTTTAAAAATAATGTGACTGATATTTTCAGTTACTGAACTTCAGGATAGAGTTTTAGACTCGATAAGTACCCGATAAAGCTGTCGGTACACCGAAATATTTCAGAAATTGATCTGAACTTAGATAATTTAACTTGATAAGTGGCTATTTGTGATTCAATGGTTGTTAAACATATGTGACAATGTGATTAGATAATGTGCTGACTGCAATAAGCAATGCTATGTGTTACGATATATTATTCTAATCGAACGAATGATCTTATTACTGATAGGTCGCTATATAAAAGATTAATCTAAGTTGCGTTATTGTAAACAGCAGATCAGGTAAGTATCTGAACTATCCTTTACATTGTGCAAGTATCATACCTTTGCATTTCCTTTATGCAATGGGTATGAGTAAGAATGTTTCAGAATTATATTATTATTGTACAGATTATTAACCCTATACTATATACGCTCATTGATTATCAACATGTTAGTATTTGATAATTTAGATACATATATTCTGTTCGTTAATTTCTATAAATGGTTATACAAGTGTCCCTACTTGGATAATCATTATATTTAATCACATGTTGATACACCTTTGTTAATTACCGTATATATATATATATATATATATATATATATATATATATATATATATGTTGAATTATAGATTATTGTTGAAGAAGATAAAACTTTTGGTTTGGAACCCGACATGTATGAACATCCCGTAAACGGGAAAACTTTTTATGCACCCAAGGTGGACAGAGTGAAGGATACTATCGTTATTGCATGTAGTATTGATCAATACAGCGCATAACGGGCTGATCACCCCCGTGCCCGTAAGTTATGACAGTTTGCAGATGAATTTCTGCTAAACCTATTCGAAAATTAAAAACAATGTTCATAGTATGTCACCTTAACCCCAATTATAGTCATTACGTAGTTTCAAAAATTTGATAGAGAGTTGTTATGTTATTATTAGCGGTTCAGATTACTTCACAACTATTGACTTGTTGTAGAAGAGTAGTACAAAAAAAATATTTAACCCTTTCAGCTAATGTTTATAATTGTTAATACTTGCTGGGCACTCAAATGCTCACTCATGCTTAAATTAAATATTTTCAGTTAAGTATGATCAACTCGAAGGCTCATGCAAGAACAAGGGGAAAGGAAAGCTGTTCGAATGAGATTTCTAATATGTTATGTAATAATTATAGTTTATTAATACAATGTTACTTATTATCTATGATGTAATCAATGTTTAAAGGTCTCGTACCTGGGAGTAAACTTTGATGCATATGTAAATTAAGCTTGAATTTTATATTATTGTTATTATTATTAGTATTATTAAGCTTATAGAAATGGTATCGTGAAACACCGAGTTCGGGTTTCAAGTACCCGAATTTGGGGGCGTCACATGTTGGTATTAAAGCCTTAGGGTTAGAAACCTTAGGTGGGATCGACCTTAGGTGATAACCTTAGGATAAAGGGAAACGTTGAAAATATAAATAACTCATATAGAGTTTAAAAGGAGATGAATTAAATAAATTCATCATTAAACAAAATAAAAGATAACTCTTATAGAACTATTGTTTGTTATGTGTATATACTACATGCTAATCAGGATAATTTATGTGTGTAGATGATTGGTGGAAAATACTTGTTATATGCTTATAGCATGGAGGAGGATCAAATCCATACACCCGAGCTAATATTGAAGCCAATAGCTAAAATAGAGGCTCACAATGAAACCAACTCGGATGAGGTGGTGGTATTAGAAAATGTAGTACCAGATCCAGAGATGTTAGAGCTCACAGATAGTGATACAGACACTAAAGTTGAAGCTAATCAAGCATCAACGGAGGTGCAGGATCTGAGGAATAAGGTTTCTTCTCTGGAAAAGTTGTGGGAAATAGAAAAGCTGCTAAATAGTCAACTGCGTCAAGCATTAATAGAAACAATGGAAGAACAAGATAAGCTTAAAATCCAAATTAATCAGATGGGAGCCACAAGCAACATACCATGCGCAACTCCGAGCAAGAAGGGGAAAAGAAAGAGAAAAGATGGTGACTTAGAAAATAAGTAGGATTAGTAGTTGATTATGTATGTTTGATAATGTACATGTGTAATGTAATGTTCCCAACTTTTGTATTAGTCAAGGTTGTAAATCCTGACTTTTGTAGGGATAGCAGTATGTGCTGTGTTATGTAAAGTACTTGGAATTAATAAATATGAATCTATGTTTGAGTAAAGAACCAAGTTTAATATATTAATCTTATATCGTAAGGTTTAGAATGTGAGTTAAATTTATGATTTTATTTAATCAAATAATGTCGCCAAGACGTCGAACACGAAATCAAAGGGCAGAAGAATCTGTCAACAACGCTGAGGGACAACAGCAAGACCCGATGCAAAACTTTGCGAACATGGTAGCTCAAGCTATGCAGCAGGGAATACCAGCTGAAGGGAACCAGCCAAACAATCACTTGGCAAAATTTAAAGACTTCAAGGTAGTAGGACCACCAGAATTCAGGGGATCAGCTGACCCTATAGAAGCCCAGACATGTATTAACGAGATAGAAAAGGCGTTCGTAATTGCTAGGGTAGATGAGGGGCAAAAGACCTCTTTTGCCACTTATATGATGAAGGGGGAGGCTAACTTTTGGTAGGAGGCAAATCAAGCTAGGGCAGGAGAAGGAGTAGTTACTTGGACTAGGTTTAAGACTTTATTTTTTGAAAACTATCTCTCAGCTAGCATGCAGGCTAAGATGGAGGTAAAATTTCTGGAGTTAAAGCAGGATAACATGAATGTTGCAGAATATGCCGCAAAATTCAATGAATTGGCTAGGTTTGCTCCATATCAAGTTGATACGGAGGCTAGAAAGGCAAGAAGGTTTGAGCTGGGCTTAAAACCCTGGCTCTACACTAAGGTGGCAGTGTTGTAGATCAATACTTTTGCAGCACTCATGAAAAAGGCTATTATAGCCGAGGAGGGAAGTGAGGCCATGCGCCTCTATAACAAGGAGAAGAGGAACCAAAGCAAGGCTGGAGGAGCTGTGAAGGTGGAAGGTAATAGTGGAAATAGGGGTGAGAAAAGAAAGGAGAATTTTTCTGGGAATGTTCAGGTGAAGTAGGAAGGTGTGAAGAAACAGACTGTGCAGGGTAAGAATTGCGGGAAGAATCACTCTGGTGAGTGTCTGAAGGGTAAGTTCGTATGTTACAAGTGCGAGTAGGAGGGCCATATCTCTCCCAACTGCCCCAACCCAAGGATGACCAGTGGGTGTTTTCTATGTGGATCGACTGAACATAAGGTGAAGGATTACCCAAAGAGGAAAATGGAGGCAAGGAGTGTAACCACGGGAAAAGGCAGCAGGACTCTGGCAACCACAGGACCGACTTCAGCCAACAAACCAACCGCACGAGTCTTCAATATGACGGTCCAAGATACTGTGGCAGCTGGGAATGGAACTCTAGGGATTATTCGAATGACTTTTATTTTCGTGTATATATATTTGATTTTCATATATATCGCAAATTATTTTATAAAGAAATTTTGAGGGAGGAATTTGAGTTCTTTTAGAAATCAAACTTCCGTTTAATGAGACAGACAAGCTTTATGTTGAATAGATAAAGATTTGTTCGATCAATTATGATCGAGATCTATTTGCAATGATTGTGTATGTTATGTACCCCTGTATGTATGAGTTTTAAAACGGTGATTTCGGAGACGGAATCCTTATAAGGGAGGGTGAATGTAATAACCCGATATTTTTAATATAAAATAAATAAAAAATTTTGCATATAATTTTTTATTTATTTATCTTAATGACGAGAATAAGTGTCTAGTAATGTGTATGATAAATATAAATATATTTAGTACCTGAAAAATTATAAATAATTTTAGAATTTTTGATCATTACAAACTATATTCTGATAGTAATTAATTTTTGTAAGAATAAATGTTTTATTAATTATTTTCCATAAAAACATGATTTTATATTATTTAAATAACATATGAAATGATTATTAGAATTATAATAATAAATATTTTATTATATGAAATTGTTCAAAATATTTAAGTTAATTATTTTAGCTTAATTATTGATGTTGCATATGAAGGATAAATTAGATATAGAATCCAAACCCTAATTTTGGATTTTTATCAAAGGATAAGAATAATAATATAATATTAATTATATTTTAATTTTTCAGTACTATAAATATGTACTGTAAATGTGTAGACTGATAATGGTTGGTCAATTACGGTTAATTATATCATGACCCTTATATTATGTTATTAAACCCTAATTATTAAACTCAGTTATGAGTTCGAGGTTGTGTAGTAATTGAGTATATGAATTTTACTGTGTATTGTAGAATTTCTGTAATTAGGAGAAACCCTAATTATTATTTGAAAACCCTAATTTACTAAATGTAGAAACCCTAATTATTATTTTTGTAAATTATAATGATAATTAGGAAACCCTAATTGTTAATTTGGGAACCTTAATAATATTAAGGAACCCTAATTTAAAAAACCCTAATTTTCTATTAAAAATCCTAATTTTAAATTAGTGTGTTTTAATTAATATTTTATTATACTTTAATTTTAATTTTTCAGAACGTAGAAATTATTTGGGAAACTTTAAGATGTAAAATCTAGTGATTAAACCCTAGATTCAAACACCTTGGATAAGAATACCCTTGAAATTAATAAACAAATTACTAAAGTACCCTTTTTGTCCCATTATTGCATTATTGTTGGCCAAATCTTATCAAATCTTGCAAGCCACCCTAGTCTATAAGCTATGAGCCTACAAGCTACAAGCTATGAGTTTAAGAACTTGTCCTAGTCAGACCTTTGGCGTCCATTCGCTGAGGGGTTCATAAATATTTCATATAATTATGAGTCACGAACATACCATAAGTATGAGTTTTAAGAACTCGTACTTAACCTTATATTCTCTATCTATTCGTTATACACATGAGAAAAGAATCACCTTATCCACATGCATATAACAAATAGCGCGACATTAGGTTCCAATGATTATCAATGTAAGAAACTAAGTGGTTGTCAAACCAAACTCGGCCACTAATCAATATAGGAAGCTAAGCGAACAATTCCCCGCCCATACAAAGAATCGGTCAACCTAACCACTATATCGACCAGGAAGCTAAGTGATTCTAACACCAAGTACAAATTCCCTGCCCATACAAGGAATCATACAACTCAGCTGCTGACATGAGTCCTCAATTGAAATCCCTCACCATTCTAACTTTCTCTTTTCTTAATACGAATTTTCTTTAATCCGCATCTTAACATTTACCACTCTTTTCTGAGTTTACATTGTACCATTTCATAGTACCTTCTCTTAATAGCGTCAGGCTATATCATACCAATCACTTAACATATCATATGTTATTCAATAATTTAATCTGATCACGTCGTGATCTTATTTCCTAATCATTTCACCTTATACTTACGATCGTTTTATATTACGATCTTCTTATTCTTCTCTTTAATCATATTATATTATGATTTTATTAACACTTCTCATCTTATAGACATAGTCTATTTATTTTTACTTTTCATCATTATTATTGGAGTCAGGTAACTCCAGATTTTTATCCTTATAGCTCTTCAAGATTCTTCTTTGAATCTTAATTATCTTCCTCTTTACTTTAATGATGAATTTCTTAAATTCATCTCTTATCCCTTAAACTCGATCTAAGTTTATTCCTTATCATCATCTCCACGGTTATAGCCTAAGGTACCCCTACCTAAGGTTTATAACCTACAGCTCTGATACCAACTGTAGCATCCCCAAATCTCGGTCCTAATCACCAAGGATCTGGTATACTATTTCTATAACTATTGCGGAAGATATAAATATAAATTGTTTATACATTAAACTTTTACAACATAAACCCCAAGGTCTACAACCTTAACTTAATACATACCTTCAATATCTTAGAAGATTTATATTAATATTTGCATTAGCAAATTTAATAGTTCTAACTGCATAATAGCTTAATCTTGGACTTTGCCTTCGCCTTTGTCTTTACTCGAGCTTTCATCTTAATCTGATTCGTTGACTACTGCTACGCAGTTTAAGTTAACTTCTTTTGGTAAGACCTTTGATCAAAATCTTCTTTCTTCTCTTTAATGGCTTCCATGGCCACTCTTCTTTCTCCTTTTCTCTCTCTATTTCCAGCCGTCCCTCTCCTCTCTCTCTTTATCATGGCTGCCGCCACTTCTTCTCTTGCTCTCCCTTAATTTCTTTTTGGTTAGCAAAAATAAGAGAGAAAAGAGAAAATGACATGATTTATGTTTGCCTAAAATATCTAGATACATCTCCCTTTTTCTCTTCTATAATTGACCGGCCATGTGGCCTTATATCTATCAAGTTTGGTTTAATTTTCTTTGTCCAAAAATGTCCCTCCTTTGCCTCTTCTTTTCCAAAGATGACCCCCTTTACTTGGATTAAATTTTGGGCTCTTTAAATTATTGATTGGGCCGACTCTTGGGCTAAAAATTGAGCCACTCCTTTAATTCTTTTGGGCTTTCTACTTAACATGTTTGGGCTATGTAATTTACATAGTCCACTACCTTTCCATCTTATCTCACCTTAAATATTTAATTAGAGTATCCATTCCAAATATATAGAATTTAAATCCTCACTTTAACACATTAAATTCTATAACCCAATTAAACTTGTTTTAATTAAGTTATAAAATTAATAACTTGAGATAAATAAAATATATCTCTTAACTTAATATTATTTTTAATATTATTGCTCTCCCACAAGTGGGTCTAGTTTGGCCCTTAATTAATCTCATTGAGCTAACAAATTTAATTGTTTTACTTACTAACAAAACTAACTAGGGCTTTCAATCCCTAATTAAATTGGGTCAATATAATACTTGTCACATACATAATATATTGGGCTAGATTAAATAATTTAATCGCCCTTAGACACTCTATCTACAAGTCCCATGTTTAATTAATTAATTGGGCTCGTTTAAATAATATAACTTCCTTAGTTCATCAAATTTAATTCTCTTGGACTCTAAATAAATTAATGGGCTATGATATTATTATAGTCCATTACTTTTAATACTATTTTACCCTAATTATTTAATTAGGGTTTTTATTTCTCACTCTAGAAAATAAATTCTTTACTCATGCATTTTTAATTTCATAACCCTTAAGTTATTTAATTCTTCATTCCTAATATATAATTAGGATTACACTAGTTTCTTTTATTTGATTATATAATAAACAAATATAAACCATCACATAATATTCGTATTCACATACTTCACATAATCATTAAATAAATTATGTCATGCTCCACAATTCTCTTAGATTAGGTCACTAGTATATATTTAATTACAAGGACCACTAAATAACAATAACCATTTAGGTTATTTAATTCTCATACATAATTTAAATAACTTATTTAAGTTATACAATTCATATTGTATACTTAAATTTAATTTCCTCCTCCTCTCCATAAATTGTTTTCAAACAATCTATTTATATATTAAATATATAATTTAATATATTCAATCATTTATTCAAATATAAATTTAATTTACTAACTACTTTGATATCAATATTCATATCTACATATTGGATCTCATCTCATATTTTAGTTTTACATCATTGGTATAATATTAAATATTATATCATTATTCATATAACATCTTTCACTTCTCACACTGATTTTGACTTTTCTCCATAAAAAGTCAACTGTTGACTTTGAACAAAAGTCAACCTTTACACACTTTGTGTTTACTGCCCATTTTGACTAATCTTGACGTTCCGGACGCAACCGAGCAGTCCATACTTCAAAATTCTATCTCTAACTCAAATTTTGAGTTTTAAATTACTCCTTTCATATTGCTAATCGTATAAATTAACGACTTTATATTTATTCAAATTATTATTTGCCAGTCAAGGCCAACGTTCAAGCTATGTTAATTACTAACATAGTTTTATCTTGATCCTTATATCACCAACTTAATTCAACATTCCTCTTGCTAAAATATTTATAGCACCTTACTAAGTATATATATTTATATACATATACTCATCTTCGTTTAACCTTACAACATCTCTTCATGTGAAATCTTATCTCCTTAATAAAATTTCCATATGTACTTATATAACATTTCTTAGACTATTCCGTTTACACCGAATTTACAGGTATCGTAATACCTTATTCTCGATATTCCTTCAAGTACATATTAATTCATTTCAAGGGTTTTGAAATTTTGTAACCCATATTTCTTTATTCTCATTCAATTAAGAAACCATATAGGTTCTTCTTAAAAATTTTGAAATCCTTAAAATTCTTTCATAGAAATGTCAATTCCATACACTTATTTTCTGTCTAGGTTAATCTTATAACCTTTAATCCATCATTTTAGGATTTTAATAATTATCTAAATTCTCGGGTTGTCACATTCACCCCTTCTTCTAAGAATTTCGTCCCCGAAATTAAAGCATACTAATCTCTGCTTATTCTCTTGATCAAAACTAGGTTTTTAACTTAACCTTTATAATTTTCTCCTTCGAGGATTTCTCATCTATTATCATATTTCACCATAACTACTCACTAGGAGTTTACATCTTCTAAACATTCAGCAAAACTAGGTTATCATAATAACCTTTATTCAATCATCTCAGATTCTACTCGTACTCAACGAGTTCACACTATTCATATCCATAATCACATACTACCCCAACATTACTCTGAGGAGTTTAAAATATTTTTATATCTGTCTGAGGGATCATAAAATCATGAACTTTGAGGTTTAGGGTATTTCTACCTGCTACCTCTTTCAATTAAGAAAGAAAGGTACTCTACCTCTGAAATATTTTATATTTGGTATGTTTACAATCACAAAGAAGGTAAACTACCGATGCGGGTACTTTAGAGGATCAGTCTGTTGTACCTTAGTAATCGAAACAACTATATGCGTTCTTAGATGGGAGTATTTTATCCAATTAATATATTCCCATTTTCAGGGTTGTTCACCTCAGACTTATCATAAGATTCCGTACCAAAACAATTTGGTTTGGCATAAGCTTTCAAAGAATACTTTGAATTTCATAAACATTTGTCTAGCTGAATCAAATAGCTTAGACGCATATCAATCATTCGAATTTCAATCGAAACATTTCTAGCCAAATTCAGTTGGCAATAAATTATCTTTAAAATTCTTAAAATCATTTTATGACTTCATAATACCGCACTGTATTTACAGTCCGTTTGAGGATTCCGTCATTGTGTGATTTTGTCATACTACATCATACCATAGTGGGCTGACGATCTTTAGATCACATACCACACTAGGTAATTCTGCATTGATAACTCCATCATTTTTATCATCTCTGCACCAGGTTGCATGATGCATTAATGATATAAAAATACATTTTGATAATTCAAATCATTTTCGTCTAGCCGAATCAATTAGCATAGACTCTTCTTTAAACCGTTCAAAAATCTTTGAAAATCATCTTTGGTGTCATCACGCCACAACAGGTAACAATGTGTTAGTAGTACGAAGCCCACTTCTATACAGTTGTAACCCTATGTTGAGGATAACAAAAATTCATTTTATTTCGAAAGGCACATCAGTGCGAATTTAGCTTGATGTCAAAAACTTTGAAGTCTAGCATAGCTAAAAGATTTGGAATACCTATGATTCCACCATCAACTTCAATTTCTCTACTGATCCATTTCTTAACAAGTCTATCTATTTTTATCATCTTCAATTCTCCATTCACAACTTTCTCATACCCAGTTCATCAAACTTACCACACATTATGAGTTCAGGAACTTTCTATAATCATATGAGTTTAAGAACTTGTCCTAGTCAGACCTTTGGCGTCCATTCGCTGAGGGGTTCATAAACATTTCATATAATTATGAGTCACGAACGTACCATAAGTATGAGTTTTAAGAACTCGTACTTAACCTTATATTCTCTATCTATTCGTTATACACATGAGAAAAGAATCACCTTATCCACATGCATATAACAAATAGCGCGACATTAGGTTCCAATGATTATCAATGTAAGAAACTAAGTGGTTGTCAAACCAAACTCGGCCACTAATCAATATTGGAAGCTAAGCGAACAATTTCCCGCCCATACAAAGAATCGGTCAACCTAACCACTATATCGACCAGGAAGCTAAGTGATTCTAAAACCAAGTACAAATTCCCTGCCCATACAAGGAATCATACAACTCAGCTGCTGACATGAGTCCTCAATTGAAATCCCTCACCATTCTAACTTTCTCTTTTCTTAATACGAATTTTCTTTAATCCGCATCTTAACATTTACCACTCTTTTCTGAGTTTACATTGTACCATTTCATAGTACCTTCTCTTAATAGCGTCAGGCTATATCACACCAATCACTTAACATATCATATGTTATTCAATAATTTAATCTGATCACGTCGTGATCTTATTTCGTAATCATTTCACCTTATACTTACGATCGTTTTATATTACGATCTTCTTATTCTTCTCTTTAATCATATTATATTATGATTTTATTAACACTTCTCATCTTATAGACATAGTCTATTTATTTTTACTTTTCATCATTATTATTGGAGTCAGGTAACTCCAGATTTTTATCCTTATAGCTCTTCAAGATTCTTCTTTGAATCTTAATTATCTTCCTCTTTACTTTAATGATGAATTTCTTAAATTCATCTCTTATCCCTTAAAAATAGATCTGAGTTTATTCCTTATCATCATCTCCACGGTTATAGCCTAAGGTACCCCTACCTAAGGTTTATAACCTACAGCTCTGATACCAACTGTAGCATCCCCAAATCTCGGTCCTAATCACCAAGGATCTGGTATACTATTTCTATAACTATTGCGGAAGATATAAACATAAATTGTTTATACATTAAACTTTTACAACATAAACCCCAAGGTCTACAACCTTAACTTAATACATACCTTCAATATCTTAGAAGATTTATATTAATATTTGCATTAGCAAATTTAATAGTTCTAACTGCATAATAGCTTAATCTTGGACTTTGCCTTCGCCTTTGTCTTTACTCGAGCTTTCATCTTAATCTGATTCGTTGACTACTGCTACGCAGTTTAAGTTAACTTCTTTAGGTAAGACCTTTGATCAAAATCTTCTTTCTTCTCTTTAATGGCTTCCATGGCCACTCTTCTTTCTCCTTTTCTCTCTCTATTTCTAGCCGTCCCTCTCCTCTCTCTCTCTATCATGGCTGCCGCCACTTCTTCTCTTTCTCTCCCTTAATTTCTTTTTGGTTAGCAAAAATAAGAGAGAAAAGAGAAAATGACATGATTTATGTTTGCCTAAAATATCTAGATACATCTCCCTTTTTCTCTTCTATAATTGACCGGCCATGTGGCCTTATATCTATCAAGTTTGGTTTAATTTTCTTTGTCCAAAAATGTCCCTCCTTTGCCTCTTCTTTTCCAAAGATGACCCCCTTTACTTGGATTAAATTTTGGGCTCTTTAAATTATTGATTGGGCCGACTCTTGGGCTAAAAATTGAGCCACTCCTTTAATTCTTTTGGGCTTTCTACTTAACATGTTTGGGCTATGTAATTTACATAGTCCACTACCTTTCCATCTTATCTCACCTTAAATATTTAATTAGGGTATCCATTCCAAATATATAGAATTTAAATCCTCACTTTAACACATTAAATTCTATAACCCAATTAAACTTGTTTTAATTAAGTTATAAAATTAATAACTTGAGATAAATAAAATATATCTCTTAACTTAATATTATTTTTAATATTATTGCTCTCCCACAAGTGGGTCTAGTTTGACCCTTAATTAATCTCATTGAGCTAACAAATTTAATTGTTTTACTTACTAACAAAACTAACTAGGGCTTTCAATCCCTAATTAAATTGGGTCAATATAATACTTGTCACATACATAATATATTGGGCTAGATTAAATAATTTAATCGCCCTTAGACACTCTATCTACAAGTCCCATGCCTAATTAATTAATTGAGCTCGTTTAAATAATATAACTTCCTTAGTTCATCAAATTTAATTCTCTTGGACTCTAAATAAATTAATGGGCTATGATATTATTATAGTCCATTACTTTTAATACTATTTTACCCTAATTATTTAATTAGGGTTTTTATTTCTCACTCTAGAAAATAAATTCTTTACTCATGCATTTTTAATTTCATAACCCTTAAGTTATTTAATTCTTCATTCCTAATATATAATTAGGATTACACTAGTTTCTTTTATTTGATTATATAATAAACAAATATAAACCATCACATAATATTCGTATTCACATACTTCACATAATCATTAAATAAATTATGTCATGCTCCACAATTCTCTTAGATTAGGTCACTAGTATATATTTAATTACAAGGACCACTAAATAACAATAACCATTTAGGTTATTTAATTCTCATACATAATTTAAATAACTTATTTAAGTTATACAATTCATATTGTATACTTAAATTTAATTTCCTCCTCCTCTCCATAAATTGTTTTCAAACAATCTATTTATATATTAAATATATAATTTAATATATTCAATCATTTATTCAAATATAAATTTAATTTACTAACTACTTTGATATCAATATTCATATCTACATATTGGATCTCATCTCATATTTTAGTTTTACATCATTGGTATAATATTAAATATTATATCATTATTCATATAACATCTTTCACTTCTCACACTGATTTTGACTTTTCTCCATAAAAAGTCAACTGTTGACTTTGAACAAAAGTCAACCTTTACACACTTTGTGTTTACTACCCATTTTGACTAATCTTGACGTTCCGGACGCAACCGAGCAGTCCATGCTTCAAAATTCTATCTCTAACTCAAATTTTGAGTTTTAAATTACTCCTTTCATATTGCTAATCGTATAAATTAACGACTTTATATTTATTCAAATTATTATTTGCCAGTCAAGGCCAACGTTCAAGCTATGTTAATTACTAACATAGTTTTATCTTGATCCTTATATCATTAACTTAATTCAACATTCCTCTTGCTAAAATATTTATAGCACCTTACTAAGTATATATATATTTATATACATATACTCATCTTCGTTTAACCTTACAACATCTCTTCATGTGAAATCTTATCTCCTTAATAAAATTTCCATATGTACTTATATAACATTTCTTAGACTATTCCGTTCACACTGAATTTACGGGTATCGTAATACCTTATTCTCGATATTCCTTCAAGTACATATTAATTCATTTCTAGGGTTTTGAAATTTTGTAACCCATATTTCTTTATTCTCATTCAATTAAGAAACCATATAGGTTCTTCTTAAAAATTTGAAATCCTTAAAATTCTTTCACAGAAACGTCAATTCCATACACTTATTTTCTGTCTAGGTTAATCTTATAACCTTTAATCCATCATTTTAGGATTTTAATAATTATCTAAATTCTCGGGTTGTCACAGACTAAACCCTAGATTCAAACACCTTGGACAAGAATACCCTTGAAATTAATAAACAAATTACTAAAGTACCCTAGTCTATAAGCTATGAGCCTACAAGCTACAATATCAGCCATGTGATCAACCAAGTTCATTGCATACATGTTTTATATAGAATTCAAGAGAGAGAAAAAGCCTCATTCAAGCTCATTTTGCACAAACACTCATCCAAGACTTTCTCTATCTAAAACCCACGAAATTTTAGTGTTAAATCAGTCATAAATCAAGCCTCAGTAACACCAATATCAAATCAGAAGCATAGAAATCAGATTTGCTCACTTAAAGGTATGAACCCTAAAGAGAAATCTGATCTTGATCTACATGGTAAATGTTATAATTTATTATTAAAATATGTTGTTTATGGTGTATAATGATGATCTGGGTTGATAGATGTTAGATCCATAACATCTATAGGCTCAGATATAGAGTTTTTCAATATCTGAAAATTTTTGTTCTTGAGTCTGACAGTCAAATGTCAGTCCTCATAGATCCTTGTATGTTATGTTTTTTTTTGTGGTTTAAATGTTTAAACATGTAGTCTGTTATGTTATCTTTCATCTAGAACTTGATTCAAAGCCATATCTGTTGAAGAGTGAAAGTTATTGATGGTCAAAGGTCGTTGACCGACCATGACTTTACTAATTCTGGGTAACCCAGAAATGGGTTTTCAGCGTCTGACATGAGTTTTGAAGGACAAGATCTGTCGGATGATTAAAGGTTTGAGGTGGTTTTTCTAACTAGATTGTAGCTTGTGATCTGGACTTTATATCATGACCTTTATATCCCCTAAACCAACAACTGATTGAACGTAGTGAGTGGTCATACTTGGTCACTCGATCATGACTTGCATTTTTGGGAATTTCCAGAAACGTGAAGAACATTTTTCTGACATAGGTTGACCGGATTAGATCTTTTAACTATGATGTTGATTTACTGATTTGTTGTTTTAATAATGTTCCTTGTGATGTATGCTATATATTTAAACCATTAAACGACATAAATCATGAACAGAACATAAAGGAAATCGAGCATGAAAGTGATAGGTTGAACTTCTGGGTTTTTGGGAAAACCCAGAAACGTTCTGACAAGAATTTGTTGAGCCCAAATCTTTTTGGTTAATTATTTTTAGACTTGAACATGGCTTGAATCGTGTTCTCTGTTAGTTTTACTTCAAGGCCCGACGTGTAGACCACCTATAGCATGAACAGATTGATAGATATAAAGCCACGAAAAGCGTTGACCGGCCACAACTTTATTTTCTGGGTAGCCCAGAAAACGTCAAGAACAGCTCTAACAGCTTGTTCTTGAGCTTAGATCTTGCAGATGATGTATGTTTAGACCATGTTTGTTGTTAGATTGTGTAGTATTACATCAGTACTATAAGATCTAACCATTTACTAGACCAGAAACATATTACACAAGGAATGATTGAAGGTCAAACTGGCTCACTCGATCACTGACTTTGAATGCCTGAGTTTCTCAAGAACACCTAAGGCGACAGATTCTGTCGCCAAAGGGCTTTAGCGATAGACATATTAAAATTAATTAATTTAATTTCTAAAAATCAATTAAAAATACTAAATAAATTCTAAAAATTACAAAAATGATTTAAAAATTATTTTAAATTATAAAAATTAACTTTTAATAATTTAACATATTTTTCATAAATATTAATATTTATTTGAATATTATTAGAATTTAAATTATTTAATAAATGCATTAAATAAATTAATTAAAAATTATTTTATTGTATTAAAAATTATTTTAAATAATAATAAGGTATTTAATAATATTTTAAGTTATAAAACATAACTTTTAATATTTTAAGATAAGTTTCATTAATTATTAAATATTAATCATATTAGATTTATTTAGTAATTATATTTAATAAATTAATTAAAAATGATTTTAATATTATAAAAATCATTTTAAATGAAAATAAATAGTTTAAAAATATTTTAAGTTATAAAATATAACTTTTCATATTTAAAGGTAAATTTTATTAATAATTAAATATTATTGATATTAAGTTTATTTAATAATTATATTAAATAAATAGTTTAAAAATGGTTTTATTGAATTAAAAATCATTTAAAAAGAAAATAAATGAATTAAAAATATTTTAAGTTATAATCAATGACTTTTAATATTTTGATAAATAATAAATTAATATTCTAATATTAATGATAATTATTTAAAATGATTTTAAATATTTTAAAAATTATTTAAGGGTAATATTAATACTTTATAAATAATTTGAGTTATTATAAATAACTTTAATATTTTGACAATGGCTTCATTATTAGTTTAATATTAATTAAATATTAATGATAACAGTATTAGTAAATATTTAAATCATTTAATAATGATTCCGATGTTTGAAAATTAATGATAAATTATAATAAACGTTTGAAAATTATTATAAGTCATTTTAAAAATAATGTGACTGATATTTTCAGTTACTGAACTTCAAGATAGAGTTTTAGACTCGATAAGTACCCAATAAAGCTGTCGGTACACCGAAATATTTCATAAATTGATCTGAACTTAGATAATTTGACTCGATAAGTGGCTATTTGTGACTCAATGGTTGTTAAACATATGTGACAATGTGATTAGATAATGTGCTGACTGCAATAAGCAATGCTATGTGTTATGATATATTATTCTAATCGAACGAATGATCTTATTACTGATAGGTCGCTATATAAAAGATTAATCTAAGTTGCGTTATTGTAAGCAGCAGATCAGGTAAGTATCTGAACTATCCTTTACATTGTGCAAGTATCATACCTTTGCATTTCCTTTATGCAATGGGCATGAGTAAGAATGTTTCAGAATTATATTATTATTGTACAGGTTATTAACCCTATACTATATACGCTCATTGATTATCAACATGTTAGTATATGATAATTTAGATACATATATTTTGTTCGTTAATTTCTATAAATGGTTATACAAGTGTCCCTACTTGGATAATCATTGTATTTAATCACATGTTGATACACCTTTGTTAATTACCGTATATATATATATATATATATATATATATATATATATATATATATATATATATATATATATATATATATGTTGAATTATAGATTATTGTTGAAGAAGATAAAACTTTTGGTTTGGAACCCGACAGGTATGAACATCCCGTAAACGGGAAAACTTTTTATGCACCCAAGGTGGACAGAGTGAAGGATACTATCATTCTTGCATGTAGTATTGATCAATACAGGGCATAACGGGCTGATCACCCCCGTGCCCGTAAGTTATGACAGTTTGTAGATGAATTTCTGCTAAACCTATTCGAAAATTGAAAACAATGTTCATAGTATGTCACCTTAACCCCAATTATAGTCATTACGTAATTTCAAAAATTTGATAGAGAGTTGTTATGTTATTATTATCGGTTCAGATTACTTCACAACTATTGACTTGTTGTAGAAGAGTAGTACAAAAAAATATTTAACCTTTTCAGCTAATGTTTATAATTGTTAATACTTGCTGGGCACTCAAATGCTCACTCATGCTTAAATTAAATGTTTTCAGTTAAGTATGATCAACCCGAAGGCTCATGCAAGAACAAGGGGAAAGGAAAGCTGTTCGAATGAGATTTCTAATATGTTGTGTAATAATTATAGTTTATTAAGACAATGTTACTTATTATCTATGATGTAATCAATGTTTAAAGGTCTCGTACCTGGGAGTAAACTTTGATGCATATGTAAATTAAGTTTGAATTTTATATTATTGTTATTATTATTAGTATTATTAAGCTTATAGAAATGGTATCGTGAAGCACCGAGTTCGGGTTTCAAGTACCCGAATTTGGGGGCGTCACATGTTGGTATTAAAGCCTTAGGGTTAGAAACCTTAGGTGAGATCAACCTTAGGTGATAACCTTAGGACAAAGGGAAACGTTGAAAATATAAATAACTCATATAGAGTTTAAAAGGAGATGAATTAAATAAATTCATCATTAAACAAAATAAAAGATAACTCTTATAAAACTATTGTTTGTTATGTGTATATACTATATGCTAATCAGGATAATTTATGTGTGTAGATGTTTGGTGGAAAATACTTGTTATATGCTTATAGCATGAAGGAGGATCAAATCCATACACCCGAGCTAATATTGAAGCCAATAGCAAAAATAGAGGCTCACAATGAAACCAACTTGGATGAGGTGGTGGTATTGGAAAATGTAGTACCAGATCCAGAGATGTTAGAGCTCACAGATAGTGATACAGACACTAAAGTTGAAGCTAATCAAGCATCAACGGAGGTGCAGGATCTGAAGAATAAGGTTTCTTCTCTGGAAAAGTTGTGGGAAATAGAAAAGCTGCTAAATAGTCAATTGCGTCAAGCATTAATAGAAACAATGGAAGAACAAGATAAGCTTAAAATCTAAATTGATCAGATGGGAGCCACAAGCAACATACCATGCGCAGCTCCGAGCAAGAAGGGGAAAAGAAAGAGAAAAGACGGTGACTTAGAAAATAAGTAGGATTAGTAGTTGATTATGTATGTTTGATAATGTACATGTGTAATGTAATGTTCCCAACTTTTGTATTAGTCAAGGTTGTAAATCCTGACTTTTGTAGGGATAGCAGTATGTGCTGTGTTATGTAAAGTACTTGGAATTAATAAATATGAATCTATGTTTGAGTAAAGAACCAAGTTTAATATATTAATCTTATATCGTAAGGTTTAGAATGTGAGTTAAATTTATGATTTTACTTAATCAGATAATGTCGCCAAGACGTCGAACACGAAATCAAAGGGCAGAAGAATCTGTCAACAACGCTGAGGGACAACAGCAAGACCCGATGCAAAACTTTGCGAACATGGTAGCTCAGGCTATGCAGCAGGGAATACCAGCCGAAGGGAACCAGCCAAACAATCACTTGGCAAAATTTAAAGACTTCAAGGTAGTAGGACCACCAGAATTCAGGGGATCAGCTGACCCTATAGAAGCCCAGACATGTATTAACGAGTTAGAAAAGGCGTTCGTAATTGCTAGGGTAGATGAGGGGCAAAAGACCTCTTTTGCCACTTATATGATGAAGGGGGAGGCTAACTTTTGGTAGGAGGCAAATCAAGCTAGGGCAGGAGAAGGAGTAGTTACTTGGACTAGGTTTAAGACTTTATTTTTTGAAAACTATCTCTCAGCTAGCATGTAGGCTAAGATGGAGGTAAAATTTCTGGAGTTAAAGCAGGATAACATGAATGTTGCAGAATATACCGCAAAATTTAATGAATTGGCTAGGTTTGCTCCATATCAAGTTGATACGGAGGCTAGAAAGGCAAGAAGGTTTGAGCTGGGCTTAAAACCCTGGCTCTACACTAAGGTGGCAGTGTTGTAGATCAATACTTTTGCAGCACTCATGAAAAAGGCTATTATAGCCGAGGAGGGAAGTGAGGCCATGCGCCTCTATAACAAGGAGAAGAGGAACCAAATCAAGGCTGGAGGAGCTGTGAAGGTGGAAGGTAATAGTGGAAATAGGGGTGAGAAAAGAAAGGAGAATTTTTCTAGGAATGTTCAGGTGAAGTAGGAAGGTGTGAAGAAACAGACTGTGCAGGGTAAGAATTGCGGAAAGAATCACTCTGGTGAGTGTCTGAAGGGTAAGTTCGTATGTTACAAGTGTGAGCAGGAGGGCCATATCTCTCCCAACTGCCCCAATCCAAGGATGAACAGTGGGTGTTTTCTATGTGGATCGACTGAACATAAGGTGAAGGATTACCCAAAGAGGAAAATGGAGGCAGGGAGTGTAACCACGGGAAAAGGCAGCAGGACTCTGGCAACCACAGGACCGACTTCAGCCAACAAACCAACCGCACGAGTCTTCAATATGACGGTCCAAGATACTGTGGCAGCTGGGAATGGAACTCTAGGTATTATTCGAATGACTTTTATTTTCGTGTATATATATTTGATTTTCATATATATCGCAAATTATTTTATAAAGAAATTTTGAGGGAGGAATTTGAGTTCTTTTAAAAATCAAACTTCCGTTTATAGGGACAGACAAGCTTTATGTTGAATAGATAAAGATTTGTTCGATCAATTATGATCGAGATCTATTTGCAATGATTGTGTATTTTATGTACCCCTGTATGTATGAGTTTTAAAACGGTGATTCCGGAGACGGAATCCTTATAAGGGAGGGTGAATGTAATAACCCGATATTTTTAATATAAAATAAATAAGAAATTTTGCATATAATTATTTATTTATTTATTTTAATGACGAGAATAAGTGTCTAGTAATGTGTATGATAAATATAAATATATTTAGTACCTGAAAAATTATAAATAATTTTAGAATTTTTGATCATTACAAATTATATTCTGATAGTAATTAATTTTTGTAAGAATAAATGTTTTATTAATTATTTTCCATAAAAATATGATTTTATATTATTTAAATAACATATGAAATGATTATTAGAATTATAACAATAAATATTTTATTATATGAAATTGTTCAAAATATTTAAGTTAATTATTTTAGCTTAATTATTGATGTTGCATATGAAGGATAAATTAGATATAGAATCCAAACCCTAATTTTGGATTTTTATCATGGATGAGAATAATAATATAATATTAATTATATTTTGATTTTTCAGTACTATAAATATGTACTGTAAATGTATAGACTGATAATGGTTGGTCAATTACGGTAAATTATATCATGACCCTTATATCATGTTATTAAACCCTAATTATTAAATTCAGTTATGAGTTCGAGGTTGTGTAGTAATTGTGTATATGAATTTTACTGTGTATTATAGAATTTCTGTAATTAGGAAAAACCCTAATTATTATTTGAAAACCCTAATTTCCTAAAATTAAAAACCCTAATTATTATTTTTGTAAATTATAATGATAATTAGGAAACCCTAATTGTTAATTTGGGAACCTTAATAATATTAAGGAACCCTAATTTAAAAAACCCTAATTTTCTATTAAAAATTCTAATTTTAAATTAGTGTGTTTTAATTAATATTTTATTATACTTTAATTTTAATTTTTCAGACCCTAGAAATTATTTGGGAAACTTTAAGATGTAAAATCTGGTGATTAAACCCTAGATTCAAACACCTTGGACAAGAATACCCTTGAAATTAATAAACAAATTACTAAAGTACCCTTTTTGTCCCATTATTGCATTATTGTTGGCCAAATCTTATCAAATCTTGCAAGCTACCCTAGTCTATAAGCTATGAGCCTACAAGCTACAATATCAGCCATGTGATCAACCAAGTTCATTGCATACATGTTTTATATAGAATTCAAGAGAGAGAGAAAGCCTCATTCAAGCTCATTTTGCACAAACACTCATCCAAGACTTTCTCTATCTAAAACCCACGAAATTTTAGTGTTAAATCAGTCATAAATCAAGCCTCAGTAACACCAATATCAAATCAGAAGCATAGAAATCAGATTTGCTCACTTAAAGGTATGAACCCTAAAGAGAAATCTGATCTTGATCTACATGTTAAATGTTATAATTTATTATTAAAATATGTTGTTTATGGTGTATAATGATGATCTGGGTTGATAGATGTTAGATCCATAACATCTATAGGCTCAGATCTAGAGTTTATCAAAATCTAGAAATTTTTGTTCTTGAGTCTGATAGTCAAATGTCAGTCCTCATAGATCCTTGTATGTTATGTTTTTTTGTGGTTTAAATGTTTAAACATGTAGTCTGTTATGTTATCTTTCATCTGGAACTTGATTCAAAGCCATATCTGTTGAAGAGTGAAAGCTATTGATGGTCAAAGGTCGTTGACCTACCATGACTTTACTAATTCTGGGTAACCCAGAAATGGGTTTTCAGCGTCTGACATGAGTTTTGAAGGACAAGATCTGTAGGATGATTAAAGGTTTGAGGTGGTTTTTCTAACTAGATTGTAGCTTGCGATCTGGACTTTATATCATGACCTTTATATCCCCTAAACCAACAACTGATTGAACGTAGTGAGTGGTCATACTTGGTCACTCGATCATGACTTGCATTTTTGGGAATTTCCAGAAACGTGAAGGACATTTTTCTGACATAGGTTGACCGGATTAGATCTTTTAACTATGATGTTGATTTACTGATTTGTTGTTATAATAATGTTCCTTGTGATGTATGCTATATATTTAAACCATTAAACGACATAAATCATGAACAGAACATAAAGGAAATCGAGCATGAAAGTGATAGGTTAAACTTCTGGGTTTTTGGGAAAACCCAGAAACGTTCTGACAAGAATTTGTTGAGCCCAAATCTTTTTGGTTAATTATTTTTAGACTTGAACATGGCTTGAATCATGTTCTCTGTTAGTTTTACTTCAAGGCCCGACGTGTAGACCACCCATAGCTTGAACAGATTGATAGATATAAAGCCACGAAAAGTGTTGACCGGCCACGACTTTATTTTATGGGCAGCCCAGAAAACATCAAGAACAGCTCTGATAGCTTGTTCTTGAGCTTAGATCTTGCAGATGATGTATGTTTAGACCATGTTTGTTGTTAGATTGTGTAGTATTATATCAGTACTATAAGATCTAACCATTTACTAGACCAGAAACACATTACACAAGGAATGATTGAAGGTCAAAGTAGCTCACTCGATCACTGACTTTGAATGCCTGGGTTTCTCAAGAACACCTAAGGCGACAAATTCTGTCGCCAAAGGGCTTTAGCGACAGACATATTAAAATTAATTAATTTAATTTCTAAAAATTATTTAAAAATAGTAGATAAATTCTGAAAATTACAAAAAAATGTTTTAAAAATTATTTTAAATTATAAAAATTAACTTTTAATAATTTAACATATTTTTCATAAATATTAATATTTAGTTGGATACTATTGGAATTTAAATTATTTAATAAATGCATTAAATAAATTAATTAAAAATGAGTTTATTGTATTAAAAATTATTTTAAATAATAATAAGGTATTTAATAATATTTTAAGTTATAAAACATAACTTTTAATATTATAAGATAAGTTTCATTAATAATTAAATATTAATCATATTAGATTTATTTAGTAATTATATTAAATAAATTAATTAAAAATGATTTTAATATTATAAAAATTATTTTAAATGAAAATAAATAGTTTAAAAATATTTTAAGTTATAAAATATAACTTTTCATATTTAAAGGTAAATTTCATTAATAATTAAATATTATTGATATTAAGTTTATTTAATAATTATATTAAATAAATAGTTTAAAAATGGTTTTATTGAATTAAAAATCATTTAAGAAGGAAATAAATGAAGTAAAAATATTTTAAGTTATAATCAATGACTTTTAATATTTTGACAAATAATAAATTAATATTTCAAAATTAATGATAATTATTTAAAAATGATTTTAAATATTTTAAAAATCTTTTAAGGGTAATATTAATACTTTATAAATATTTTGAGTTATTATAAATAACTTTAATATTTTGGTAATAGTTTCATTAATAGTTTAATATTAATTAAATATTAATGATAACAATATTAGCAAATATTTAAATCATTTAATAATGATTCCGATGTTTGAAAATTCATGATAAATTATAATAAACGTTTGAAAATTATTATAAGTCATTTTAAAAATAATGTGACTGATATTTTCAGTTATTGAACTTCAGGATAGAGTTTTAGACTCGATAAGTACTTGATAAAGCTGTCGGTACACCGAAATATTTCAGAAATTGATCTGAACTTAGATAATTTGACTTGATAAGTGGTTATTTGTGATTCAATGGCTGTTAAACATATGTGACAATGTGATTAGATAATGTGCTGACTGCAATAAGAAATTCTATGTGTTACGATATATTATTCTAATCGAACGAATGATCTTATTACTGATAGGTCGTTGTATAAAAAATTAATCTAAGTTGCGTTATTGTAAGCAGCTGCTCAGGCAAGTATCTGAACTATCCTTTACATTGTGCAAGTATCCGACCTTTGCATTTCCTTTATGCAATGGGCATGAGTACGAATGTTTCATAATTATATTATTACTGCACAGATTATTAACCCTATGCTATATACGCTCATTGATTATCAGCATGTTAGTATATGGTAATTTAGATACATATATTCTGTTCGTTAATTTCTATAAATGGTTATACAAGTGTCCCCACTTGGATAATCATTGTATTTAATCACATATTGATACACCTTTATTAATTACCGTATATATATATGTTGAATTATAGATTATTGTTGAACAAGATAAAACTTTTGGTTCGGAACCCGACAGGTATGAACATCCCGTAAACGAAAAAACTTTTTATACGCCTAAGGTGGGCAGAGTGAACGATACTATCGTTCTTGCATATAGTATTGATCAATACAGGGCATAACGGGCTGATCACCCCCGTGCCCGTAAGTTATGACGGTTTGTAGATGAATTTCTGCTAAACCTATTCAAAAATTGAAAACAATGTTCATAGTATGTCACCTTAATCCCAATTATAGTAATTACATAGTTTCAAAAATTTTATAGAGAGTTGTTATGTTATTATTCTCGGTTCCGATTACTTCACAACTATTGACTTATTGTAGAAGAGTATTACAAAGAAAACATTTAACCCTTTCAGCTAATGTTTATAATTGTTAATACTTGCTGGGCACTCAAATGATCACTCTTGCTTAAATTAAATGTTTTCAGTTAAGTATGATCAACCCGAAGGCTCATGGAAGAACAAGGGGAAAGGAAAGCTGTTCGAATGAGATTTTTAATATGTTGTGTAATAATTATAGTTTATTAAGACAATGTTACTTATTATCTATGATGTAATGAATGTTTAAAGGTCTCGTACCTAGGAGTAAACTTTGATGCATATGTAAATTAAGTTTGAATTTTATATTATTGTTATTATTATTAGTATTATTCAGCTTATAGAAATGGTATCGTGAAGCACGGAGTTCGTGTTTCAAGTACCCAAATTTGGGGGCGTCACAACAACTGTGTTAATTCAAAAGCATTCTTCCTGACCATTTGGGATCTCTATTGCTTTGAAAACCTTTATTGTCATCTCTTCATCTTAGAATTTCATAGTTAGCTCGCCTTAAAATTTTTCCCCATAACGGCACCTCCAGCTGCTACATCAATACTAGCCCTTATAGGTCCATGCAAACCATCACAAAAAGTTGGTACCTGCAACCATCTCGGGATCCCATGATGTGGACACTTGCGGAGCAAGTCCTTAAACCTGTCCCATGCCTCGTACAGTGTTTCTGAGTCAAGCTTTGTGAAAGTGTGAATGTCATTCCTTAGTTTTGCCCTCTTTGCATATGGGAAAAATTTAGTAAGGATTTTTTAGCTAAATCGTCCTAGACTTTGACGGATCTTGGTGGCAAAGATTGCAACCAACTTTTCACTTTATCTCGCAGTGTGAACGAGAAAAATCTTAATCTTATTGCTTCCTCTGTAACATTATTAAACTTGCATGTGTCACAAATTTCTAAGAAGCTCATGATATGTTCATTAGGAACATCATTCGGACCACCCCCAAACTGTACCGAATTTTGTAACATTTGAATAGTACCCAGTTTAATCTCAAAACTATTTGCATTGATCGCATGTCTCTGAATGCTAGACTGAATATCTCTCACAGTTGGCATGGCGTAAACCCCAAGTGATTTTTGCTCATTTGTAGCCATAATTATCGAATTTTGAGCTTTTTCTGCCAGTTCTTCTTCCGTACGTACTTCCTCACTAGTCAATATTAGTTTTCAGAACTTTCTCTCGATATCGTCGACATATGGAAAAAGTTCCCTTTTACCCTTTGATCTAGTGTGCATACACGGATGAAAAATCTGTAAGAAAAAAGAAAGAAATAATTAAATAACAATGTTTAAATTAAGATCGAATTGATTGTAACTAATATGGAATTAATATTAAATACAGAGTTCTCTGACAATGACGCAAAAAACTTGTTGTTTGATTTCACAATTAACAATTACGTGCTAGTATACACGATCAACAAGTAATAAAGTGATAAGAAAGTGTGTCGTACCCACGAGGAATCTTATTTAATAAATCCCAACTACTAGTTTTATATCAATCCAATTTTATTTAAACACCTGAATTTTGTGATTTTCTAATTAAAACTAAATTAAATTAACTAAATCAAATTTTAACACAAAGATTTGATTAGATGATAAAGGCTTAGGATTACAATATCCCCAATTATGCAATATACATTAATTACCAATTTTATCCAATTATTAAATCCAACTGAGTTGTTAACAGGAATTCACAGTATTTATAATCCATTTTCCAAGTGATCAAATAAATATTCAATTCAATTAATTATGCGATATTCTTATGCAAAATAAAATAATTAAATTCATTAAGTTCCAATTCCCAATTTTTACATGCGTTGCAAATAATTAAGAATACATGCTATCACATTCAGCTTTTATCCTAGATTTCATCTCCTGAATTCATCTAGTGTAACATGGTAATTATTAGTCAAATAATTAAGCAATAAACACAAAATATGATAGAAAACCCAATTTAAATATATAATTGGATTAATATGGATAATCAATTCATAGTCATAAAATGTTCAGTTGTAGCCTTAATTAAGAAATTAGTTCATACTGAAAATTAAAACAAAATATCTCATAGAAAACATCACAATTAAATTACAAATAAAGAAGAAGAATAAAAACTCAGTAATTGACTCCAGTCTTCAATCTCCAATCTGCAATCCTTGTGTGCTCCTTTGCAATCTCCAATCCAATCTCTAGCCTCTGTCTCAAAAATATATGTATCTTAATTAGTCTCAAGTCTCTTCATTTTATATATGATGTTCCCCTCTCAAAGTTAAGCTTTAAAGAATCCAAACCTATTAGGAATCACCAAAAATTGACCCAATTGCAAAATTAACCCGTTAACATTCTGCTCTTGGAAGCCCCAACATCCAACTTCAACTTATTTACCAAAATGCCACCGCTTTCTAAAGAATTTTATATTCGTCCCTCCTTTACTTCTTCCTACAAAATAACATAGAAAGCAAATAAAACGCACTAAAATTACTTAAAGATAACATAATACTAAGTCCAAAAGTACCCAAATAATAGGTATAAAATGTAAGACCCCAACTTTTTTATGAATAAAGATTTAATTTTCTCTAAATATTATTTTGAATAATAAGGTGTGATTTGATATAATACTATAGTTATGGGTGATATGTGCAAATTTTTATAAGTAAGCAAGTTGTCATAAAATATTCGTTTGGCCGGGGAATATTCTTTTTATTAGGAAATATTCGTACGACCACACAATCATTGGTGGACCCCACAACGGAATGACTGTCGGATATAGAAAGTGACATAAATAATCTTTTTATAAAAATAACGGTAAAACTTTTACCGTTAACTGTTGAAATACCGATGATAAAAGAACAGTAATACGCGTGGCTGCATAGTAGCACGCGGTATTGTTTAGTATTTATGATTATCGTTGCTTACGTAAGAAGTCACTCAGTTCATTTAATAATTGCCACAATAGTTGCTGCATAATATCTCATTTTATTGATTCAATTATTGTCACAGTATCATCTGTATAATATTTTATATTATTAAATCAATCATTAAGACGACACAATTATTCATAATATTATTTGCATTATTGACAATGTCTAGAAAGTTCTGTCGAGGAAAGGGGTTATGCTATTTAATTACGCGCTAATAAGGAGAAATCCTTATCGGAAAGCCCCCTCTTTCTTGAGAATGATCTGGTTGTCAATATTGTGAGTTATAATATTAATGATGAATAATTATTGAAAGATTAAAAATGAGTTAATTGAAGATAAGTGATTTGTGATAAATATTTATTCAATTTTTGATACAAATAGAGGGGTTGTCATGAAGTATTTATTGTATGTTTGACTTATTACATGGACCCCTATTTACTAATTTTTTAAAATCGTCGGTAGAAAGTTATCTCAGTTTTGTTTTATTATTATTATAATAGTAATAAAATAGAAAACTTTTTATATAAAACAGAATACTTTTTATATTATATATAAAGTTATTTGTTTTATTAAATTATAATTAGAATATATTATATTTTATATAAAGTTTTTGTTTTATTAGAATATTTTATTGCACAGTGATGAATAGTAAAAATCAGAAATCCGTCGAATTCGCTTCCGTGAAATGTTTACTGTGCGTCCGTGATTTTTTTCTTAAATAGTGCCCTGCCATTCTCCTATAAATAGGATACTTAGTTAAGAAATAAAAATCACACCAGAATTAGAGAATTCTTCTTTTATAATATTGTGCGTATTTCTTTTGAGTATAAGGATACTTTGAGTGTAGTAAATAGTATAAGTTTTTCTCAAGAATATCTCCACTATACCAGTCAAATTTAGTCTCCTACTAAGGTAAGGGATATTATTTTTGTTCAATATTCGTTAGAAATATTATTTTCTTCCATACTCTATAGTATGTAAGTAATATTATTTCGTTTCATATTCCTAAATCTACACTTACTTTGAAAGTATTACTTCTATAATCCCTGAAATTAGTTGAATATCCTTAAGTTTTGCGCTTCATCTAGTATCGTTTCATTAGAATATTGGTCGAAACTTTCTTATTAAATTTTAATATTTTCATTCGGGGTACTATTTACCGGGTACTATTCACTCGGGATACTATTCACGACAAAATTGGTTTCCTTTCTGTCCAAATTATTTTTGATACATAAATATCATTCTTGAATTTTACTCCACAATTAATTATCACGTTGATAATTTGGACATTCTTGAACTCTGGATAAATTGAATTATAAATCTCTAATATTTATCCTTGATCTCACTTGATTTATTCTTTATATCATTATCATCGTCATCATGCGTATATTGTGATGAAATTCATCTTTGGCCCGTAGTGAATAGATGGACTGTTGATTGGTATGGTTATAACCAGGAATTGTGTATTGGTATAATCATGACCTATAATGTTACAGACAAATGTTGTGGTGAAAGTCCTCTTTGGCCCGTAGTGAATAGATGGACAGTTGTTTGGCATGATCATGACTACTGGTGATACTAATTAATGAATATCATTGGCCTGTAGTACATGAATAATTCGTTGATTTGAAATATTTATTGATTGGTGTTGCAGGAACAAAATATTGATGATGGACTTTTAAATCATAGAAAATAGTAGACATCATGCTCTGCTTGACTCTTCTAATAGATTGCTTATTCCGATGTAATTGTTGATCTAAAACTTGTTGTCTATTGTATTTTATCAGAATTTTCCCTGTCGAGGATGCGACGCCCCCAAATTCGGACCGCTACTTGGTCACTTGAATTCGGTTCGTCACGTGCTCAAAGTATTACCATAATAACTAAAATCGCACATTCACAATGAAAGATCTAATTTAGAATAATATACAATAATTTATTATAATTATTCCCCCAAGTCTCGCAACGTATAGTGCTTAATAGATTACATAATAATAACGAATAAAGACTTAATACATAATCCTACTTAAGCTTAAACATATTCTGAAAGCAGTTTTATTACAACATAAAGGGACAAGCTAGTCAGTAGCCTTGCCATTGCCCTTGTCTTTCCCAGATACACTTCCCTGTTCCGCCTTAACTGAAAGGTTTTAAATAAGCAAGGATGAGCACAAATTGCCCAACAAGTAATATACTATAAGGGTAAAGAGTTTAATATCACGAGTTTGAAATATCAAAGTATCATCTCGAAGATAGTTATAGACACTCGAAATTTTCTGCATATCTGTTACTGACATCGCAGGAGCGCAGATTCGTCTTTCAAGAGAAAACCCTAGAAGACGGTTCATATCCATTTCGGATACCACCGGGAGGAACAACTCAACCCCGGAACACACACTGGGAGTAACAGCTCAACCCCAGAACACACACCGGGAGTAACAATTCCAACCTCGGAGATAACCCCGAGGCATGCAGATCCAATACCGGAACATAAATCGGAGAAGACCGATTCATCCTGGAGATAACCCCGAGATGTTCGTCTCAGTCCCAACATTGGGCATAGCAGATTCCAACCTTGGAGATAACCCCAAGGAAGGCAGTGGCAGTTCCGGAGATAACCCTAGAAATATTTGTTTCAAATGCATGCCATCAGCTTCAACCTCGGCGTTCACACCCAGGCACTCAGTACAAGACAGGCACACCTCAGAGATGATACTGAGGACCATCAACATTTACAGCAGTCCAATCTCAGCGATAACCCAGAGCAACGTCTGCTTTATCAGCCAAAATCAGAGATAACCCCGGTGAGGGGCAAAGTCGTCATCCGGCCACCATGACGCCACATCACGCCATCTCAGCATTTCAGACATACATTTCTACACAACAATGTCCCACAAGAGTCAAGGAAAACCAATCCCGAGTGACTATTATGCAGAACAACGGATAGATTTTGAACCTGAAGACCGGAGGACATCATCCCATCTTCATGACTTCGTACAACCTCTAATCCCATGTCACTGCGTAACTCTCGACAACGGCTATCCGAAATAGGTTATATATACCTCAGTCGTATGCCCGAATTGCAATTCTAAAAGTTCGAGCCGACATCACGTTGCCTACGTGCACGTACTTCCAGACGGCAGGACCCGTAAAGCCCGGGGCACCCCGGGCAGCCTCTGGTACACCTGTGGCTTCACCCTCTATAAATAGAGGGCTTGGGGTGACCATTTTGCAAAAAAGGCGAGGAAGTCCTGTCCAATTTGCTCCATACACACCCCAAACTGAGTGCTTTCTCATTTTAAACACTTGTGAGCTCACATATAGCTACTTTTGTACCAGCGAAAGCCAGTGTTTATCTACTTTAAAGTTATTGAAGTCTTCTTTGGCAGTCCACTGTAAGCCTTCTTACACATTTTCAAGCCTTTCTCTCCACTCTTGGACACACCCTTCTTTACATTGAGAGTCGTGTTGCGTGTGTTTGCCCGGACTTCGGTCCGTGGTTTTATTTCAGTTTGTATATACATATATATTTATATATATATATTTATATATACGGACTAACATTATTGAGTTATGCCTCGATTGAGCCTAGACTTCAGTCTGGAGCGTTTACTTGCTTTTGTATATGTATACATTTATATATGAACTGCATATCGAACTCTATTTGATGAGCCTAGACTTCGGTTTGGAGCGTTTACTGCTTTAATGTATATATATATATATATATATATATTAACTGTTGTCGGACTTTGTTCGATGAGCCTGAATTTTATATCCAGAGCGTTTATTTGCCTTCGTATATATATACTTATATATATGAACTGTGTGTCGAACTAGGTTCGATGAGCCTGGATTTTATATTCGGTGCGTTTATTGCTTTAATATATATACACTTATATATTTATTTACATTTCCTCCTACATGGAGTTTACTTCGTGGTGGTTGACCATTTTTATTACTTTATGTACATTTCATCCCGCCTGGAGTTTCCTCCGTGGCGGTAGATAGCTTTTACAGCTTTATTTATATTTTTGATCCCCCATGGAGGTGTTTTGTGGTTGGTGATCATGTCTGTATATAAATATTTACAGCTTTTATATATATTTACAGCTTTTATATATATACCTGCTTACTGTGTTTATATCAACTGCGGCATCATGTGAGCATAGGAATCATGTGATCACAGATTCAGTCCACTAAATCTAGATTTGGTTCCCGTGATGGACCTTTTCAGCTGTAAGCAACTTGTAAATTTATTTGTGATATTTGGATTTCCTCAGATGGTTTTCATACCCACGAGGAATTTAGCACCTTTTTGTACATTATCTTCATACAGATGCCTCGCATCTGTAAAATAAAATTAACCAAGACGAATATTGAATAAAATGGGAGTGTAAAAGGTCTCAATTACTATTGAGCATTGGGTTTGACAAACCTCTTGTAAAACATCACTGCCATATTTTGTTTAAAACTAAATTTTTATATAAATTCAAACCCTATGTATATAGGTGCGAACGAGGCCTCACACTTCTTCCAAATAACAGCACATTGACCCCCCCCGCACACATTCATATAACAGTTTCTTGAAAAGTGGCGGTCACCATGGCAACACAGATGTCGGGGGGGGGGGTGCCTAACACCTTCCCTCCGCATAAGCAAGTCCCCAGACCCTAATTGAATCTCGGTTTCACCGACCCGTTTAGCAGTGTCACATCACTGGGTCAATGTTAAAACCTTTTCTCGGTTGTGTTAGTACAACCAGTTAAAAAACCAGCTGGCAACTCTTATAGTCCAATCGTCGACATTACATATGTCGGACCTTTTTCACTTATTTTTTCAAACAAATCTCACCTAAAATGAGAACACAAAAGAATAGGTAACGAATAGGGACAAATAAAAAACTTGACGTTGACAGGTAGCGACTCTGCTGGGGAGTTCCAGTAAGAGGACTTAAGCCGCTATTACAAGCTTTTCAAAACTGTTATATGCTTGTGTGTGGATGTTGCATTTACATTTAAGATGAATGTGTACGAATGCATATCTTTACTGCGATTAATGTTTTACACTATATCTGCCTGTGATATTAGTGCTTCGTACATGTCATCATTTTCATAAACGGTGAGACACATTGTATGTGAATGTATGCTGTGTGGTCCCTCCACCAGGAGGCTATCCTATCGGTGTTTGATTACTGGACTCGTGGGAAGACTAATTCCCCGAGGCTCAGGAAAGGCACCACCAAAATTCGCTCTAGTTGAAGGATTGAATTAATTTCCCGTCGAGTAAATTGCGATGATTTTGGAACCTTCATGCCGAAAGGCCGTGAGAGTAACCTAAGATAGGTCAGCCTCTGATAAACCAAACGCGGAGGAAAGTCTCTTCATGCTTTCTCATTTTAAATTACTTGTAAAAATAATTACTTGTAATTTACATTCCATATTCATCTCCATGTAATGAGAAATATGAAAGAAATATGTGCATGTACATATTTACATTAACGTTATCTTGTACTACGAACAGCTAACATCCGTTTTGTAGGACAAAATTCCTAAAACGGACACATCATATAGCATGTTAACATTTACACCCTCCCTAAAACAAAACTATGCCAGTTTTGTTACAGGGAAGCATTCAGACCTATTACCCGGTCAAAGTCCAAAAAGGTCGCAGGCCTACAACCAATCATGCCTTCATCTGAGCAGTCTAATCCAGTTTCTCGTGAAGAATTCGACGGATTAACTAAACAAATTACAGACTTGGCTGTTCTGCTTAAAGAACTACATCAATCTACGCAGGGTCCAAAAATACCCGTACATGCTGAATCCTCTACACAAGGAGGAACCCAAGGTCCTGATAAAGCCATTACAGTACCTGAACTGTAGTTGGATACAATAAACAAAAGTCATGATGCCGCCCATCTTACAAAAGATACAGACACCGGTTACATCAGGAAAAAAGTTCTTTAAATGGAATAGACCCTTCGCGCTATCAAAGGAATTGGAGCACACGGGAGTGTGTCATATGCCGATCTTTGTATATTCCCTGGTGTTTATTTTCCAGAAAAAATTAAAACTCCTGACTTTGAAAAGTATGATGGGTTAGGAGATCCTTACACACATTTGAAGGTATTCATTGGAGAACTCGGATCTTATGCAGGGGATGAGAAGCTCAGAATGCATCTGTTCCAAAAAAGTTTGACTGGAGAAGTCCGTTCATGGTATACCAGATTAGACAATTCAAAGATCCATAGCTGGGAAGAGCTAGGTCACGCCTTCCTCACGCAATACGATTTTTAGTCTCAGATGGCTCCTGACTGGTACCAGATTATCAAGGTCAAGAAACAGTCTAACGAGTCTTTCAGAGAGTATGCTCAAAGGTGGAGGCACCTTGTTTCTCAAGTTATTCCTTCTATGACAGAGTCAGAGATGGTTATGACCTTTGTCGACATACAAGAAGCTCCTTTCCATGAGAGAGTTTTAGCTGGCATCGGTAAACCATTTTTTGAAATGATCAAACATGGGGAGAAGGCTGAGATGGGATTAAAGTCAGGAAAGATTCAAGACCTAGCTGCCTTTAAAGCTGTTGCTGAACACATCCAATCTAGAAATTATGGAAACAACCCCCGGAGGGTCCATAAAAAGAAAGAAGAGGATGTTTCCCTGATACTACATGGTCAAAAAGGCAATCGGAATATGCCTATCCAAAGGAGAAATTACTCTCCCTTTCAAGCACACTCTTCTAACCCTCCAGTACCAAAAGGTGGGGAAGTCAAACGCCCTCAAGTGTTCACACCCTTAGGGGACTCTCTCGAGAATATTCTCACTCTTCTGACCATGCAGAAGAAAATCATGCATCTTCTTCCACCAGCCAGCCCTAATGGTAGGGGTTTTAGTGCTGCTCGAAAATGTGCTTATCATGCCAGGGCACCTGGACATGATACTCAAGATTGTTGGGCCTTAAAGCATAAGATCCAAGACCTGATAGACAACGGTGAGATCGTGGTCACCAAACCCGATTAACCTCACGTTCAAGACATCCCTCTTCCTTCACACAAAGAGGAAGAAGTCAACATGATTAATTGGAGCACTGGACAAAGTTCCAATTCTAACGGTGAAGCATCCCAGATCATCAAAGACAGTGTTGACAAATGGGATTATGCCAAGTTTCAATTCTTAATGGAACGAAAAATGAAAGCTTTGTGCAAGCAAATTGAGTAATTGGCAGAACTGGTGACATACCAACATAAAGTCACACGCCAATTAATCAGCCAGGAGCATGCTAGTCTTCTTCCTCTTGTCATGAACATTCCTTCTTCACCGCCAGAAAGAAAAACAATGGAGGACAAAGTGGCAAAGAGAGCAAACGCCAAAGCTCGTCGAGATTTTTCCAACAAAAGGAAATTTACATAACTGAGCCAACCTACGGAGGAAATCCTTCAAATGCTAATCAATGAAGGAAAGATTAATTCCCTTCTACCTCCAATCAATCCACGTTCAAGACGGTACAATTTTGATGGAATATGTCAATATCACTCCCATTCTCGCGGTCACAGCATAGAAGAATGTTGGGCACTCCACCACCTTATCCAAAATCTCAATGATATCGATATCCTGCAACTAGCAAACGATGATACCGTGCTATGGGGAAGTGAGAATACCTGTCCTACTAAATGGAAAGGATTGGTTGCAGTTATCTCCACTGAGGCTGATGGCATTGTCAATCCATGTCCTATATCTACCATTCAACTCAAAGGAAGCAACAATCCTTTGAAAGTGGCTCCTCCAAGGCCAATCAACTTACACTTCCGACCACAATATCCTATTGTCAGCTTACAGAAAGTTCCTTGGAATTATGGAGAAGCTGAAGGATCCACTTCGCATACAACTGCTGCAGTGATGAAGGAGAATCCACTGTATCTTCCCCAACGGGTGATGAAGTCTACCATCAAATCAAAAGGGAAGATTCCCATGGAGAAGATTGAAAACTTCCTCCGTGCCATGGGTCATAATGAAGCCAAGCTGGTTTTAAGCTTAAGAGAAGCTCCGCATCAAATTTCAATACTATACTTAGTTTTAACTTCCGAGGATCACAGGAAGATTCTACTAAAGATTTTGGAAGAAGCCTACTTGCCAAAATTTTAACATTTGGTTGATCACATTTTCAACAACAATGTGATATCCTTCACTGATGATGACATACCGCCCGAAGGGACCGGTCATTGCAAGCCGTTACACATTACGGTCTTGTCCTCCGGATATATGCTAGCTGGAGTCTTAGTAGACAGAGGTTCATCTTTGAATATCTGTCCATGCGCTACATTGTTGAAGATGAACGTCAATCTCAATTGAATCCGAAGTAGCCATACGATTATCAAAGCTTTTGATGGATCCCGACGAAATTCAGTCGGAGAGATTGAGCTGCCAATTGAGATTGGTCCCCATACATTCTGTGTGTTTTTCCACGTACTCGAGATAGATTCGAGATACAACCTGCTCTTGGGAAGACCGTGGATTTATATGGCTGGGGAAGTCCCCTCCACCTTTCATCAGAAACTGAAATACATTATCAATAATAGCCTAGTTAAAGTCAACGCTGAACCAGAATGCCCTCAACAATGTGACATACCGTTCATCAGTTTTAATTCCGATATTGAGCCGGCCAGTTTCCACACTTTGGAAGTAAGCAACCCTCAATTTCATGCCCTGGGAATGCCATTTCCCGTCCCAAGATCTCTGCCGAAGTAATGTCGTCTACTCAAGAAATGATGTCTTTGGGTCATCAGCCAGGACAAGGGCTGGGTAAAGATCACCAAGGTATCAAATACCCTATCTAAGTAGCCAGTCAAACTAGGACAGTTGGACTAGGCTATTCTGCCAGTTATAGTCAGAGGAATCCTCATAAGCATCAGCAGATTCCTTTAACTTCAACCACGCGGTGTTTGTCTTCTCCTTATAACGTTGAGTCCGCACAACCTCCTGTAAAGGTGCCAACCAACGTGATGGCTATGCTATTTCCCAAGCATGTGCCATTCAAAGCAAAAGAAGTATTTGTTCTAGATCCCATAGTGGAGTAAGAGAAACAAAGAGTTAAACAAAACGTCATCGGAATAATGTCAAGCATGCACATCATTGTTCATGATGAACATACAAACAGATATACCCCAGATGATGATTGCCCAGACGTCATGGTCATTATTCGGGAAAAGGAGGACGATGACAGCCCCTCCATCAGTGCAGTCCACCAGACTTTATCCTTGCCAATTGGAGCAGCACTCCTTGCATTGGTCGACAAGGGTAAAATGGGCAGGACTTTTTTCTGCCCTATAGATATAATAACTGCTTACTTTTCTGTACAGTATTAGCAGTTGTTTTGTCCGTATATGCTAACATTATGTATGATTAAACAGTTTCATATATATTAAGTGAAAACATATTTTGTTTTAGGACTCTGAACTTAGATGTGCCTGTACTTGCTGATAAGATGCCTCTTATCCACAAGGATTGTAACTTTGATGAAAAGTTGGACTTAGACTTGCTGGAAATACAAGAGGACATTGAGGTGCCTTCGGAGATCAAAGAATGGGTGGAAGACAAGCCTAAACCCAACCTTGATCAAACCACTTCCTTCAATCTTGGAACCTTATAAAACCCTAAGTTAATCCAGATTGGTTCAGACCTTACCCCAAACCAACGGAATGACATGGTTACGCTATTAACCCAATTACATGATGTGTTTGCATGGTCTCATGAAGACATGGTGGGTTTGTCCACTGACATTGTTCTTCATCGCCTTCCCATTAAAGAAGGATTCAAGCCAGTCAAGTAGAAGCTCAGATGATTGAAACATGAGTGGAGTTTAAAGGTGAAAGAAGAAATTGTGAAATAATTTCAAGCTGGCATTATCACGGTGTCCACATATCCTGAATGGATATCTAACATCGTTCCCGTGCCTAAGCCTGGAGGAAAGGTGCAAGTCTGCATGGATTATCAGGATCTGAATAAAGCTTGCCTTAAAGATAGCTTTCCCGTGCCCTTTATCCACATTCTCATTGACAATACTGCGCAATACGACATGTACTCCTTTGCTGATTGCTTTGTGGGGTACCATCAGATCATTGTTACTGAGGAAGATCGTGAAAAAACTACTTTCATCACTCCTTGGGGAACCTTTTGCTACAAACGGTTGTCATGCGGCCTCATCAATGCCGAAGCTACCTATCAGAAAGCTATGATGGCTCTCTTCCACGACTTAATGCACAAAGTGATCGAGATCTATGTGGATGACATCATTATCGAGTCTCGGAAGGAGGAGGACCACTTAGACCATCTCAAAAAGCTCTTCAACAGGTTGCATAAGTACAACTTAAAGTTGAATCTAGTCAAGTGCGTCTTTGGCGTTAAATCAAGCAAGTTGCTAGGATTCCTAGTCAGCTACAAAGGAATTGAGCTGGATCCTACCAAAATTCAGGCCATCACAAAAATGCCCATTCCTCATACACAGAAGGAAATACAGGAATTTTTGGGAAGAATCAACTTCATTAGCCGATTCATTTCTCAACTCACAGCAACCTGTGAACCTATTTTCAAGCTGTTAATGAAGAACTCCTCCATGAAATGGAATGATGAGTGCCAGAATGCCTTCCTTACCATCAAAGAGCAGCTAGTCAAAGCTCTTATTTTGGTACCACCCAGGGATGATGTTCCTTTGTTCATGTACCTGTCCATCAGTGGCAATGCCATGGGCTGAATGCTGGGACAGAAAGATGATAGAGGCCGAGAACAAGCTATCTATTACCTCAGTAAAAGATTCAGCAGCAGTGAACACAAGTACACTCTGATTGAGAGGACTTGTTGTGCTTTAGCATGGGCTGCCATGAGGTTACAACATTACCTCCATGGGCACACAACCCATCTCATATCCCGCGTGGATCCTCTCAAGTATGTGTTCAGTAAACCCATACTGAATTGTCGGCTGTCTAGATGGCAGTTGATCCTACAACAATTTGACATTGTCTACGTGACTCAAAAGTCGATTAAAGGTCAAGGAATTGCGGATCAACTGGCCGCCGCACCTTCAGGGGACTTTAAACCCTTGGAAACATACTTCCCCGATGAAGGGGTAATGACAATTCAGCAACAACATTAGTACGATGCATGTCGAATATACATGTATTTTGATGGAGCTGTTAATACAGAAGGTTCTGGAGCTGGAGCAGTTCTAGTATCTGATACGGGGGAGCAGTATCCCGGCGCCGTCAAATTATAGTTTATCAGCACCAACAACACAGCTGAGTATAAAGGCTGTATCATGGGGCTAAAACTTGCCCGTTCAATGGGTAATAGATGATTAACTGTCTTTGGGGATTCAGAGTTGGTAATTAAACAATCCACAGGAATCTATCAAACCAAAGAGCTGCGATTGCTGCCTTACCATCAGCAAGTTTTACAGATGGCTTCGGAGTTCGAAGAAATCTCCTTTATACACATTCCTCGTAATAGGAATGACTTTACGGATGCATTAGCAACTTTGGCCTCCTTGATTCACATACTTGACAAGGAACACATGCCAAGTGTCACAGTAGCCCTACAAAAGGCACCAGCCTATGGGAACTATGTTGGAGAAGTATCAGATGAGCTACCTCCCATCTAACAACCTTAGTATCAGCATATCAAGGAGTACCTACGAGATGGATCTACACTCGCTGAGGTGAGCCTGACTGAACAAAGGCAGATTCATCGACTTGCTATGAAATTCTACCTGAGCGGAGATGCACTCTACAAGAGAGATGCAGGACTAGGTCTTCTCAGATGTTTAGACAAAGACCAAGCTCAGAGATTCATGAATGAGATCCATGGTGGAGTTTGTGGCCCACACATGAGTGGCCTCCTCTTTGTCAAGAACATCCTTAGGATAGGACATTACTGGCTATCTCTCAAGGCGGATTGTTATGACCATGTCAAGAGATGTTATCAATGCCAAATTCATGGGAATGCTATCCACGCCCCTCCACGAGAGCTCCACAATATGAGTTCACCTTGGCCCTTCTCAATGTGGGGAATGGACGTGATTGGGCCCATCGAGCCCAAAGCCAGTAATGGACATCGATTCATCTTCACCATGATCGACTACTTTACCAAGTAGGTAGAAGCAGCCTCCTTCCCCAGGGTTACCAAAGAAGTCATCATTGCTTTCATCAGAAACAATGTTATTTGTCGACACAGACAACCAGTGGTAATTGTATCAGACAATGCTAAGAACCTCAACAACAAAATGATGGAGGAACTATGCAGTAATTTCCATATCAAACACCTTAACTCCGTCATCTATCATCCAAAGATGAATTGTGCTGTTGAAGCGGCTAACAAAAACATTAAGAAGATTATGCAAAAGATGTCCGCCAATCACAAAGGATGGCTTGACTTATTGCCTCTTACTCTGTTATCCTACAGAACATCAATGCACACTTCAACTGGGGCAACCCCCTACGCATTAACCTATGGGATGGAAGCAGTACTGCCCATAGAAGTAGAAATGGAATCCCTCAGAGTGTTGATGGACGCTCAGCTGGATGAAGATCAATAGGTACAAGACATGTATCACCAATTGTCTCGCATAGATGAAAGGCGAACCGTGGCTATCTTCCATGGTCAATTATATCAACAAAGGATCACCCGATCCTACAACAGAAACGTCTGGCTACGGCAGTTTAAATAACATGACTTGGTTTTAAAAAAGATCATTGACAACCAAGATTAATCTAAGGAAAAATTCGCTCCTAACTGGGAAGGCCCGTTTGTTGTCAAGGAAGTATTGACAGGAGGCGCTCTCAGGTTGCAGGAAATGGACTGCGATGAATTTCCACAGCTCATCAACTTGAACACCGTGAAAATGTATTACGTCTAAAGTTACCATCAAGCAAACATCCTGGTGTTGGATCATCAGATCATCAGTCATTCCAGTTCTTTAACCCTTTACCACATATAACTCTTTTCCCAACTTTGCCCCTCCGGGAAACATACTCTTTAAGCCAGCAGCTTGGCTTCACTGCACTCATACAACTTAGGTCATCCCACTACGGATTGAACCTCTCACGTTTACAGTTTGGCTACCTGTACATGGGATCAAACTTCTCGTACCTGCAATTTTTCCTCAACCTAGGATTAAACTTTCTCTTCCCCGTAGTCTATCTTGCATATGGGATTAAACTTTCTTCCCCACAGTTGGACCTGTATACGGGATTAATCTTTCTTCCCCGCAGTTTATCCTGCACATGGGATCGTGCTTTTCAACTCACCCTGATGGGTGAACTACGTCGACCTGATCTCCTTGATACACGGGAGTACGTAGGCAACCATATTCTATATGGCACGGTCGCAATAAACAAAAAACAACAAAAACATCTCTACCCTTTTCTACAAAAAACAAAAACCACAAAAACATTTCTACAACCTTTTTCATCAATAAAGCTTATACACCCATCTACCTTTCATAAACAACGTTGAACCTCTTACACCAGGTTCGAACTACGCAGACCTGATCTCCTCTTCAATAGGAGTACGTAGGCAGCCATTTATGGTTCGGTCTAACCCCCTGCCAAAACACAAGTACTTGTTAATGGTACTGGGATCAAACCTTAATCCACCACATTTCATTGGCTTCAAACCAAAGGGATGGAATTACCCAACCTCTCCTCGTGAATAGGAGATTCGGCAACCATCTAAGCTACGGTTGTACCTTGAAGAGCAATACCAATCCATAAGAGATGGAATTAACTAGGCTCCTCCTAAATAGGGGTACTGGCGACCATCTGTGGTGCGGTCAATCTCAGAGAGGAAAGTCACAATCCTCTCCACATTTCTATACAGAAACTAGTCCCAAGACACCAAAAAATGGTAGGGATACACACAGATCCATGATCTATTCTGAACTATCTAGAGATAACTCAATGTCCATCCAGCAAGGAGGAATTTGGAATACATCAAGATGACAAGCCCTTAAGCAGCAGGCAAATATCAAGCAAGTATCAGAGCATATCTAAAAGGGAAGTGACCAAAAATATATTTCCCTGCTATATAATGTTGTTTGATATACATAATGTAAACTGTATATAACAAAATGGCTAAGCTAGTCTATGCAGGAAAATTCAACCCCATCTACAAATCGGTGTATATGCGAGCTAACAAGCCTAACATGGCATCTATCTCAAAAGAATGAGGTAAAGCTGTGGTCTCCTGTACAAGGATATCCACACGACCCAATAGATTTGTAGCCATCTGCATGGTGACCACGTGCTAATCAATATAGGTGCTCATCTCTATGATCATGCCACTGGTAAGGGATCTCAGTGCAGTACTGTCTGTGACGGCTACATCCCGGGCATATATGACGCTATCCCTTTCGACTATCACTGCATCTCTGGCTGATCTGGCCTCATCCCGCTCAACAACAGCGGCATCTCTACGAGCTAATGCCTCATCCCGCTCTAACAGGGATGCGTCTCTCCCATCAAGAGCTATCAACATCAGGGCTCTAGCCTGATCTCTCTTAGAGGTCATCAGATGAAGACTCTAGTCCAGGTACTGTGCTGAATGTTAAATCACGACAGTGCTAGTACTGGGAGAATCTAAAGGAAATACTGGCAACCCAGTAGATGGCTCATCCTCGGTGTGAGAATGAATGACCTCCATGGGCTCTCCACCATCTGAATCAATACTCGGTAATGTGGATACAACTGCAACTGATGCAGTCTCTGTCTCCATCCATGCGGAATACTCTGCAGAATAACCTGGATGACTAATGGAGAAAGCGGCTATCTCACGCTGATCCCAACATGCATACACACGGGATTGGTCCTCCGCTGAAAGATAGCGAGAAGCTAAACGCTGGCTCAGAGCCCCCTCAAAAGGATGAAAATCCTAAAACTGGTCAAACTGCGACATCACAGCCAGTGGATGGTAAGTAGTCATGCCCCTTAAACTAGCCAGAAGGATGTAATCCATGCCCGGAGCATGAGTAATAAAGCTGTAAAGTGAGCTGAGCCCTGAGCACGACAATATACTAAACGAGTCTACAATATCAGCTAAGAAAGCGAACGAAGATGCAGCATCCATACACTCCGCACGCTAAAATGAATAGGTCATGACTATATCATGGGTGAAACAATACCCATGCCATCTGAAAGTGCCAATCGGTCTCAGATATGACATAAACCACATGTATAGCATGACCGAACTGCCCGTAAATACTCATGTCGGATAAGTGCAGCAGTATGTAGCTGACCTCAATGTCTCAGCTATAATCATAGGTATGATGGTACGACCCTCCTTGAGAGCTTTCACTGCCATGATAACTCTTATGTCCAACTCATCCATGTACAGTGGCATGTAGACATATGACAGCACACACAATATCAATACATCTACCTTGGCCAGACGTCAATGATCCTCCGGTGTGGTGAAATCCCCAGAATGTCGTCTATAATTATCCTCAGAGCCAAATTTATCAAACAAAAAATGCTGGGATATAACGTGGCCAGATGTAAGCTCATCCTGCAATACCCTACGCCTCAATCCAGTGAGGGTCATGAACCGTCGACTCATGTCCCCTAAAGCCATATGCACACAAGGTCTATCTAGTGGCAGCATCGTCAACCGTGCATACTCCTCCAGAGTAGGAGTCAACTCCTGGGTCCCAAATCAAAAAACCTGCATCTCCGATACCCACTGCTCCAGCATGCTATCCACGAATCCTGTGGGAACCTGAAACATCAACAGGGTCATAGTATTCTGTAATAAATGATCTACGATCACCCTATCTGATGGTGACATAGTATCATACCACGATCGCATACCAGATACCACCAATAATGGCAGGGTATGATCAATATGGCTAACTGTCGAAGAAGACATCTGCACGGGCCGTGTCATAAGACCATCCAGGGGTCAATTCTGAATATCTCTGGACATACATACATATGCATAACATGATACATGCATTACATATAATAGATGGCAATATGATACAGGGAATAGAAAACTGTGCATACATTGCTAAGTATATCATCGTCTAATACATCATCTATGTACAACTACTAACAGAGGCCTATCAAAAGATATAGCGAGGATGGGGCACAGCCACCCAATATCTAACAGAGGCCTATCAAAAGAGATAACGAGAATACACATCAGAAGAAGACAATGGTGTCGATGTCCACATCATCAATCCTGTCCACCTGATGTAACTCTTCCTAAGTCACTGGATCTCTATCAACAGGGATATTAGGCCTATACAAAGGAGGATTTGCACCGGTAAAACCAAATGGATCATCTAAGGGGCCAGCGCCTGAGCTGGAAGGATCAAACGAATCTGCCTCTGTCAGATCTCTACCCATATGCCGGATAAAAATATGTGCCTGATCCAACTGCTAGGTCAAACTGTCAATCTGTGTCACATAAGTCGGATCTCAAACACAGGCTAACCAATTCGTCATCATCACGGATCCTTGAACCATATCCCCCACGAACTGAGTGGCGCAAGTCTGGGCTCCAATAATACGAGGGATCCACTAGCACTGGAATACATCTTGAGTGTAGGGACCCTCTGATAATGTAAAATCGTCAACACCCAACAATGGGATATCAATGATGGGTGACTGCGATACATGCAAATAACGCCTGACAGGAGGCAAGATCAGAATGCGGATCTCTCTTGTGTTGCTCCTAATAGCACGCTCTCCTCGATAAAGCTCCCATCTTCCATCCGTGAAGAGAGGAACTCTCCGGGTGGAAATCACGTACTCGACACCAGTCGGGTACCCATCCTCAAATCCGATGGCTAAATGCTCCCCAGAATAGGGAATCCATGTGATAATGTCAGCTGTCAACAACTCTAGCTACAAACGGCAGTGAGTGAAACCCTTAGCTACAGGGACCTCTACAACTATGGAATGATGCCATCGCCGTCCTCGTGGGCAGGTATCCAATCCCAGCACACTCACCGAACGTAAACATGGGAGCCTCTCATAGGCCCAAAACTGCCAACACAAAGGCAAACATCTGCTGTCAGTTAACACTCTTAACCTATTTATGGTAAATGATAAGAGAAATACTTACCAGCAAAAATGGGCAAAATCCTAACCAAGCCTCGGTCAAGCCCTGTGAGCGCATACGCATGCCCCTGAGGAAATAGGCAAAGGTATAGGAACCCCAATCATACTCTCCAATACGGTACACATGCCTAGTGGCGCTGATCAAAGCGAACGACACTGTAGAGGAATTATCTACTATGAAGCAGCCCCTAATGATCATCAGGAACAATCGCCGAAGAATGCGATCCCTGACTCTAACATCATATGGCATGGGCTGGCTTAATAGCCCACTCATAGCATCTATGCTCAACGGACCTGCAGGGACAGTCCTGCCCTTGAGCGCCTCCGCCGGAACTCCTAACAAGGATCTGACGGTAGTCGGGGTAATATCCGCCATGCAAGGCACTAGCGCCCTTCCAAACTCCATATCTATGATAAATCGACAATCCATCGGTGTCATCATCACCTCACAGTCCAGCAAATAGAGTGACTGAGTCTGGTGAAACCACCGCTCAGACAATGCCCTGAGGTAACCCCAGGGGCAACGACGGGGAAGGATGGAAAAGAATGCTCCAAAACCCCAGTCATGCACTACCACTCTATAATCAGGATGAAGAGCCTGGTACATGGAGTGTATACTGAACTAGTTCCCTCGAGGCTGTGTAAACCCTGGAACCTACATTAAATGCAGATCAACATTAAATCCTTTTACTCCTCACAAATAGGAAAGAAGGAAGATCAAGTTCTGACGTCATACCTCGTTTGCACGCAAATACATCGAGGGGTGTCGACTCAAGTCACCCAAAAGCTCTGGGTTTGCTACCTGAATACTCGAGAGCTCCCTACGGGGAATATGCGCAGCAGGAGCGGGGTTCGCAACCGAAACATCCTCCTCCTCGTCCTCTACGTCCGGCACATCAACCTGGACAGGACGTATCATTGCCTCTACCAACCTGCGTGAGTGTTGTGACAACCCGAGAATTTAGAAATTTTTTTAATATTTTTATTAATTGATTCAAAGTTCAAAATTAGAACCTAGACAGAAAATAAGGGTATGCGTTTGATATTTTTGAGATGGAATTTTGAGGATTTTAAAATTCTATGAAGGATTTAGGTGAATTATTCAGGACTAAGGGAATAAGCGTTTATGTTCTGTGTATATGGTATTATATGTGTGCATGATGTGATTAAGGGTCAAGGGTTGACCAGATAAATGATATCTGTGACAAACCCTAGGTATATATTTAGAACATCCATATTCAGTTAGAAAATTTTTACGATCTATAAGAAACCCTAGAAACCGGTTCTGAAACCCTAAGTTCAGTTCCGGGGATTTTTAAAACCCTAATAATATATGATTTTGACCCTAATTTCTTAATAAGCGAGTTTAATTAGGAAATATTAATCCTAATTAGCAATATTTAAATTTTGATTAAGGAATTTTAATATAATTAGAAAATTCTAATTATAATTTAAAAATATTAATTTTATATTTTAAAATCGAAATTGGAAAATCTTGGAAATTTAATTTGTAAAAACCTAAGGGTTTAAAACTTAAACCCTAAATGGCTCAAAGCCTAAACCCTAACCAAACCCTAAACCCTAAAGGTTTGGGCTAATTGACACAAATGCCATTAAATTAAAAGGAAAAAGACCAAAGTGCCCTTTTCTTACACATTAAGTAAAGGATATGTCCAAATCTTGGTGACTCATCTATTTAGATATACAACATGTGCTTAAATCTTTCCCAAATCTGATTTTGGGCCACATATACCCACCAGATACAATGAATCAAATAAATAAAAAATTAAAGTAAGAAAAAGTTTACTTTATTTTTCATTTTCTCCAAACACATTCTCTCACAAGAAATTCGAGATTTAGAAAGAGAGAGGGAGTGAAGCTAAGCCTTAATCATCTCTTAGCTTTCCATAGTCAGATTCAAGGATCAGAAATCAAAAATCTAAGTTTTAAAGGTATAAAAACTCTAACTTAGAAATCCTTAGATCTGATATTGAATATTGTTGTTTGTTGGTTAAAGTTATGTTAGAGGGTGATGATCTGGGTTGCCAAAACCTAGATCCATATCATTTTGATGCTCGAATTTGAAGATTTCTCAAATCTGGAAATCTGGAAAATTAGTGTCTGACAGTCAAATGTCAGACCTCATAGATCGGTGTGTGTTTGTTGTTTTATGTGTTTTATGTTTTGCTTATGTTCTCTGACATGAGGGCTTGGATTTGAAACTGGAATCAGGGTCGGATCAAGTCTAGATCGTCGGTTATACTCGATCAAACAACGTTGACCGTTCACGAAAAATGTTTCTGGGTAACCCAGATTGTTCAGAGATGGTCTGACAAGATACTTGAGGCTTCTGATTTTGTTTATCGTTGATGTTTAGGTCATGTTGTTGTAATAGAACTTTATACTAACATATTGTCTATCGATTCATGCTTTTAAAATATCTATAACCATAACAGAAGTGAATCAGTGGAAAGTCAAACAACCGTTGACCAAACTGTTCAAGAACATTTCTGGAAAACCCAAAAATGTTCAAGAACAGTCCGGACCCCTACTTTGACCATGCCAGATCATGAATATTTGATGTTGTTAGGTTGTTTTAGTTATATGGTCGTGTACCCAGACATTAGTAGTACAATATTGAACCTTAAGATCACATAAACATGACATGGAAATCAAGTATTTAAGGCTGCATAGAAGGACCCTCAACACTGCTTGAGTTTCTGGGCAACCCAGAAACTCAAGAACATCATTGTCAGAATATTGAGAGACTTTGATCTCTCTGATTTCGTGTCATATGACCATGAACTTAGTTGGTAGTTGTTGTATTACATTAGTACTATATTATTAAAACAAGAACAAGTCTAGAAAGTTAAGGATCAAAAAGTTACAACCGGTCAAACAAGCATACTTGGTGTCTGACATACGTTTTCTGGGCAGGCATTAAGAACACCAAGAACACCTATAGCGACGGTTTTGTTGCTATAGGGCCTTTTAGCGACAGTTTCTAATTAATTTATTTTCTGATTTACCGGAAATTAATTAAAAATAGAAAAAATGGTTTTTTACTATTAAAAGTACAAAATAAATTCTGAAAAATTATTTTAAAGTCTGAAAAATAGTTTTTAATTATTTAGAGTATATTTCATAAATATTTAATATTTTTGGAATATAAATGGTATTTAATTTATTTAGTTATATTATTAAATAAATGATTTAAAAATGATTTTAATACATAAAAAATCATGAAAAATAATATTATGGTAAAAAAAAATATTTTAAGTTATTTTCAATAACTTTTAATATTTTGTGATGAATTTCATTAATTAATAAATATTAATTATAATTAGTTATTTAATAAATATATTAAATAAATTATGGAAAAATATAATTAATGATTTAAAAATCATATAAAAATGATTTAAGTGATATAAAAATATTTTAAGTTATAACCTATAACTTTTGATATTTTGTCATGAAAATATTAATATTTTAATATTAATAGTAATTATCGGATAATGAATTTAATCGTTTAAAAATCATATAATTATGATTTTAAGTTATTAAAAATAATTTGATATATTATAAATATATTATAATATTATTTGATGATTTTCATTAATATTTGATAATAAATAAATATTAATGATATTAGAATTATGTGGTATTTAATTCATTTAAATACGATATTAATGATTCGAAAATCATTTTAAATGGTAATAATTATTTAATTTTTTTTATTACGAGCTTATGAAAAATATTTTGACTCTTATTAAAATTATCTGAGATAATTGTTAGGTGTTAAGACAGAGTTTAATTGAACTTAGACTCGATAAAAGTCCGACTAGACCGTCGGGAGGTTAGATTTGTGTCGGGTTCAACTCAGACGGCAATAGTTTGACTTGATACCGAGTCTTATATGTGTTATAGATTGATATGGTTATGTGCTTAGGTTATTTTAATTACTGTGATGATATTATTCTAATTTGTATATCGATATTATTTATATATTAGGTCTTCGACTAGACAACGCTTATTAAATTGCGTAGCAGTAATCAACAGTTCAGGCAAGTTTGTTTTTACTTAACTCTACTAAGAGTGTTTCATTCGGATAAGCTTATGGTTAATCCTTGCTGGTTTCCATGAATTGTACTATGTACATATTACATGTATAAGTCAGGTATAAAAGGTTGATCACCTTCATTACCAATTGGTCCAGATATATTTGTTCATGTTTAATACTTGTTCAGCCAAAAGTTTGTTCTTGCTAGTTCACAATTATATTGCTGAATTATAGCCAGCTTATTATTCAGACTCTTTCAATCATGATATGTCTTAATAAATTTAAACTTACTGGGCAACTTTCATGCTCACCCTTGCTATATCATGATTTAACATTATAGATTACGGCGAAAATGTCGGATACATGAAAAGGATAACGCCAAGTTCAGCTTGGGATAAAATGTGCAGCTAATTTGTAATAGAATAGTTTAATAAATATGTTGTATGTCTGATAGTTTATGAATTGTGTATAAGTTAAGGTTACTCGATTTTGGGGAAATAATGTGTATATTTATTGTATAAACAATTTATGTTTATATCTTCCGCAAATAGTGATAGAATGATTGTACCGGATCCGCGGTGATTTGGGACCGGGATTGGGGGCTCTCACAGTTGTTATCAGAGCTGTTGGTTATAAACCTTAGGTAGGGTTACCTGAGACTAATAATCGCAGTGACTAGGGTAAGTACTAACTCAAATAGAGTTAGTGTGTCGGTATGATTCAAAGACGAATCTCGGCAGGGTATAATTTACAGAGTTTCCTAACTCTGATAATAAAGTTGAACAGTAGTGGTGAATAAATAGAGTCTAAAAGACTAATAGTACAGGGATAGGAGATCGAAAAATAAAATGATTATAGAATAGAAATGGATCGTATTATATACGATGAGATCACCCCGTGATCTGATATGGATTAAGCAAATGATAGATAAGTCTGCGACAAGAATATTGTGTGTCAGTGGTACTATGAATTGGTACAGATTCATGAAAGGATTATGAATACGGATTAAATGAAATTCATATTGAGAAGGGAATAGGTTTAGGTGGGGATTCAATTAAGGACTCATGTCAATAGCTGAGTTGTATGATTCCGTGTTATGGGCGGGGAATTGTACTTGGTGTAAAAACCACTTAGTTTCTGGCACTGATAATCATTGAAATGTCTGTGTCGCGCTATTTGCTAGATGAATGTTAAGAGGGTGATTCCTTTCTCATGTGTATAACAAATAGATAGGTTATAGGTAGAGAATATAAGGTTAAGTACGAGTTCTTAAAACTCATACTTATGGTACGTTTGTGACTCATAATTATATGAAATGTTTATGAACCCCTCAGCGAATGGACGCCAAAGGTCTGTCTAGGACAAGTTCTTAAACTCATATGATTATGGGAAGTTCCTGAACTCATAAGTGTGGTAAGTTTGACGAACTGGGTATAGTTTTGTGTGAATGAAGTATTAAGAATAATAGGAATAGATAGACTGTTTAAGCAAATGATTATTAGTGGAGACATAGATTTCCAAAATTCCTAGCCATGCTAAACTCTGAACTTTTTGGACATCAAGCTAAATACGCACTATGTGCTTTTAAAAAAAAACTGTAGACTCGTAATCATTTTTGAAACGGTTTAAAGTATAGTCTATACTACTTGTTTCAGCTAGACGAAGATGATTTGAAATATCAAAATTTATTTTTATTTATCACTCATGTACCATGTAACCTGGTGCAGAGATGATAAAAAGTTGATAGAGTTGTAAATGCAGGAATACTTAGTGTGAATTCGATCTAAAAATTATTGTTCCACTATTGTATGATGTGTTATAACAAAGTCATACGATGACGGCATCCTCAAACGGACTGCTAATACAGTACGACATCATGACGTCATCCTCGAAAATATTTTCAAAAAAAATTTTAATTTGCCAACGGGGTTTGGCTACACCTAAGTAATTCGATTGAATTGAATTATTAATATGAGTCTACGCTATTTGATTCAGCTAGACTAAAGTTTATGAAAACTCTAAGCGTTCTTTGAAATTTTTTCGAACCAAATTAATTTGGTGCGGAATCCAATAAGACTGAGGTAGAATTTTGTGCCTATGGCAGAGACGAGAAACAGAGTCGACCAGCAGTACTTATTAAGTACAGGGCATACCGGGCTAATTACCCATTATGTCCGTAAGTTATGACAGTTTGCGGGTAAATTTCTATATAACCTTTACGAAAATGACAGACAATAGTCTGTAAAACCCCTCAGTACAATTTTAAAATTTTTACTCTGGTGAGGAATGTATTGGGTAGCATGTGATTATGAGAGTGAATGGTGTATGGTGTAAGGTGTGAGGTAAATTTCGGGGACGAAATTTTTAGAAGAAGGGATGAATGTGACAACCCGAGAATTTAGAAATTTTTTTAAAATTTTTATTAATTAATTTAAAGTTCAAAATTAGAACCTAGACAGAAAATAAGTGTATGAGTTTGATATTTTTGAGATGGAATTTTGAGGATTTCAAAATTCTGTGAAGGATTTAGGTGAATTATTCAGGATTAAGGGAATAAGCTTTTATGTTCTGCGTATATGGTATTATATGTGTGCATGATGTGGTTAAGGGTCAAGGGTTACCAGATAAATGATATCTATGACAAACCATAGGTATATATTTAGAACGTCCAAGTTCAGTTAGAAAATTTTTACGATCTATAAGAAACCCTAGAAACCGGTTCTGAAACCCTAAGTTCAGTTCCGGGGATTTTTGAAACCCTAATATATGATTTTGATCCTAATTTCTTAAAAAACAAGTTTAATTAGGAAATATTAATCCTAATTAGCAAACTCCAAACCCTAAGGGTTTGGGTTAATTGACACAAATGCCATTAAATTAAAAGGAAAAAGACCAAAGTTCCCTTTTCTTACACATTAAGTAAAGGATATGTCCAAATCGTGGTGACTCATCTATTTAGATATACAACATGTGCTTAAATCTATCCCAAATCTAATTTTGGGCCATCTATACCCACTAGATACAATGAATCAAACAAATAAAAAAATTAAAGTAAGAAAAAGTCTACTTTATTTTTCATTTTCTCCAAACACATTCTCTCACTAGAAATTCGAGATTTAGAAAGAGAGAGAGAGAGAGAGAGAGAGAGAGAGAGAGAGTGAAGCTAAGCCTTAATCATCTCTTAGCTTTCCATAGTCAGATTCAAGGATCAGAAATCAAAATTCCAAGTTTTAAAGGTATAAAATCCCTAACTTAGAAATCCTTAGATCTGATGTTGAATATTGTTGTTTGTTGGTTAAAGTTATGTTAGAGGGTGTCATATGATGATCTGGGTTGCCAAAACCTAGATGCATATCATTTTGATGCTCGAATTTGAAGATTTCTCAAATTCGGAAAATTAGTGTCTGACAGTCAAATGTCAGACCTCATAGATCGGTGTGTGTTTGCTGTTTTATGTGTTTTATGTTTTGCTTATGTTCTCTGACATGAGGTCTTGGATCTGAAACTGGAATCAGGGTCGGATCAAGTCTAGATCGTCGGTTATACTCGGTCAAACAGCGTTGACCGTTTACGGAAAATGTTTTTGGGTAACCTAGATTGTTCATAGATGGTCTGACAAGATACTTGAGGCTTCTGATTTTGCTTATCATTGATGTTTAGGTCATGTTGTTGTAATAGAACTTTATACTGACATATTGTCTATCGATTCATGCTTTTAAAATATCTATATCCATAACAGAAGTGAATCAGTGGCCAGTCAAACAACCGTTGACCAAACTATTCAAGAACATTTCTAGAAAACCCAGAAATGTTCAAGAACAGTCCGGACCCCTACTTTGACCATGCCAGATCATGAATATTTGATGTTGTTAGGTTGTTTTAGTGATATGGTCGTGTACCCAGACATTAGTACTACAATATTGAACCTTAATATCACATAAACATGGCATGGAAATCAAGTATTTAAGGCTGCATAGAAGGACCCTCAACACTGCTTGAGTTTCTGGGCAACCCAGAAACTCAAGAACAACATTGTCAGATTATTAAGAGACTTTGATCTCTCTGATTTCGTGTCATATGGCCATAAACTTAGTTGGTAGTTGTTGTATTACATTAGTACTATATTATTAAAACAAGAACAAATCCAGAAATTTAAGGATCAAAAAGTTACAACCGGTCAAACTAGCATACTCGGTGTCTGACATGCGTTTTTTGGGCAGTCATTAAGAACACCTATAGCGACGGTTATATCGCTATAGGGCCTTTTAGCGACAGTTTCTAATTAATTTATTTTCTGATTTTCCGGAAATTAATTAAAAATAGAAAAAAATGGTTTTTTACTATTAAAAGTACAAAATAAATTCTGAAAAATTATTTCAAAGTCTGAAATATAGTTTTTAATTATTTAGAGTATATTTCATAAATATTTAATACTTTTGGAATATAAATGATATTTAATTTAGTTAGTTATATTATTAAATAAATGATTTAAAAATAATTTTAATACATGAAAAATCATGAAAAATAATATTATGGTAAAAGAAAATATTTTAAGTTATTTTCAATGACTTTTAATATTTTATGATGAATTTCATTAATTAATAAATATTAATGATAATTAGTTATTTAATAAATATATTAAATAAATTATGTAAAAATAGAATTAGTGATTTAAAAATCATATAAAAATGATTTAAGTGGTATAAAAATATATTAAGTTATAACCTATAACTTTTGATATTTTATCATGAAAATATTAATATTTTAATATTAATAGCAATTATCGGATAATGAATTTAATCGTTTAAAAATCATATAATTATGATTTTAAGTTATTAAAAATACTTTGATATATTATACATATATTATAATATTATGTGATGATTTTCATTAATATTTGATAATAAATAAATATTAATGATATTAGAATTATGTGGTATTTAATTCATTTAAATACGATATTAATGATTGGAAAATTATTTTAAATGGTAATAATTATTTAATTTTTTTTATTACGAGCTTATGAAAAATATTTTGACTGTTATTAAAATTTTCTGAGATAATTGTTAGGTGTTATGACAGAGTTTTATTGAACTTAGACTCGATAAAAGTTCGACTAGACCATCGGGAGGTTAGATTTGTGTCGGGTTCAACTCAGACGACAATAGTTTGACTTGATACCGAGTCTTATATGTGTTATAAACTGATAGGGTTATGTGTTTAGATTATTTTAATTACTGTGATGATATTATTCTAATTTGTATATCGATATTATTTATATATTAAGTCTTCGACCAGACAACGCTTATTAAATTACGTAGCAGTAATCAACAGTTCAGGCAAGTTTGTTTTTACTTAACTCTACTAAGAGTGTTTCATTCGGATAAGCTTATGGTTAATCATTGCTGGTTGCCATGAATTGTACTCTGTACATATTGCATGTATAAGTCAGGTATAAAAGGCTGATCACCTTCATTACCAGTTGGTCCAGATATATTTGTTCATGTTTAATACTTGTTCAGTCAAAAGTTTATTCCTGCTAGTTCACAATTATATTGTTGAATTATAGCCAGCTTATTATTCAGACTCTTTCAATCATGATATGTCTTAATAAATTTAAACTTGCTCGACAACTTTCACACTCACCCATGCTATATCATGATTTAACATTGCAGATTAAGGCGAAAACGTTGGATACATGAAAAGGATAATGCCAAGTTCATCTTGGGATAAAATGTGCAGCTAATTTGTAATAGACTAGTTTAATAAATATGTTATATGTCTGATGGTTTATGATTGGTGTATAAGTTAAGGTTACTCAATTTTGGGGAAATAATGTGTATGTTTATTGTATAAACAATTTATGTTTATATCTTCCACAAATAGTGATAGAATGATTGTACCGGATCCGCGGTGATTTGGGACCCGGATTCGAGGCTCTCACAACTGTCTAACAGAACGGGGTCGAGGCACTTCAGAAGCCCTCTTTTGTACACCAGAAGTGGTCCTACGGGAACTACTCAACTGATCCGGATCCATAATATCTGGACAATAAGTCTCCAAATCACCTCAGAAAGGGTGTGGTATCTTCTAACCTTGGGCTTTTCAAAATGCATTTAATGACTATCTGCATGCATGCATTATTTTAACGTACATCCACAGTAGAGTTAAAAATGCATGACTAACACAATTCATACATTTTAGGAAAATTTTGCCATAGTTTCCTCTATAAATAGGACTATCCACATGCACAAAGGCATGAATAGGTGGTCATTTAGTAGCACACCTGCCCACAGTCATATACATACTATGTGCAAAATCATCAACACATAAGGTTAACCTCAATGCTAGGAGTACTTTGCCTTCTTACCTTGTGCTCAAATGTCCTCATATAGGATAAAAATAGCAAAAAAAGGTGCTAATTTGACTGTCTCAAAAGTCAAATTTTTTCACGTCATTATGTTCAGCATGGTTTAATACTAATATTTACTATGTTGAATATTTTTTATCAAATCATTTGAGCATACATAATCACTACTATATGTTTAGATGCATTTCATATGATAAGTCATTTTCCAACGGATAAAAACTGGAAAAAAGTACATGCATACGTTACCAGGACAGTGTAGAACACTTGTACGGTGACAGAATTTGCAGAAAGACGTCTGGACTCAGAAGATCTGAAGAAGAGCTCTCAGATTTCCTTCGCGGCGCAAGTTAAAAATGACTTATGAAAGCAACCTGCTGGTCTTTTTGATCTACGGTTGGCCGCAGGTCCATCTGTGGCTGCAACAGGTGTACCTGTGACGCCCCTCGTGGGTCCTACCCCTCCGGCTCGGTCCAGTTCGAGTTACAAAGGAGTTCTCGCAAGCTGAAAAGGCCAAATCAGGGATAAAAACGCTACGCGATTGAGCAGAATAGCCTACAATCCTGGTTGAACCGTGGGTCTTCACATTATTTATTTGTATTCGCCCAACCACAGGGTACACTATGCCAATGATCTCAGACGATACAAGTCACGCTAAACAATACCTCACACTGGTCCAATTCCTCTCATTCAGGATCGTCATCCTACTTTGCCACAACAACCCCGGCGGGGGTCACAACGCATTACATATGTCGAAATACATAACCCCGACGGGGGTTACAACTGATATCATCTGTTGACATACATATCAACGAAGGTTAAGCAGCCTTGACATCACTATAATCGTTGGCAAGTAAATCTAATGGAGCGTCAGAAGCCGTCCGATGATTTCAGCCATTGACACGCACATCAGCGATGATCCAACGTATCCCCGGCGGGGGTTACAACGCGTGTTCCGTTGACACACACATCAACGATAATACAACAACCCCAGCAGGGATCACAACACATTATCATTCATTGATGTACATATCAATGAAGGTCAGGCAACCTTGACATCATTTCAGCTGTTGGTAAGTAAACCTAACGTCGCATCAGAAACGATCTGGTGATTTCATCAATTGATATACACATCAACAAAGTCCAAGCAACCTTAGTATTTATCCCTAGCAGGGAGTTCATCTGTTGATCTACACATCAATAGAGGATCAAATATATCCTCGGCGGGGGTTACAATGCGTGGTAAACCGTTAGTTCACACATCAACGAAGGTCGGGTAGCCCTGACAACATTTGCTGTTGCCAGTAAAACCAACAGAACATTGACGTACTCTGGCGATACAAACCAGGAGAGGGAAACGTCATCGAGGAGGATTGATGTCGAAATATGTTATACACATCTTCAAACAGACAAAGCTTTATCTCCACAGATCTCTTACACATAAGAGGCACTTCTTCGGAATCAAGTCTGTATCAAGGATTTAGGACTTTGGTGATAATCCCATCGTCAACATCCTCAAAGATTTGGATCGCACATCCAATTTGGTCATCATTGCCAAATCCCCAGTAGAAGCTATAGAGAGATAGCAATTATCCTCAGCATGTTGGGCAACAACCATACACATGCATCATACAGTTGCTTCATGTTATATTTCAAGTGTCTAGGATTCTTTATCCTATCCATGCATTGCATTGCACGAATATGATAAAGAGGGGTATCTATAGACACTCAATTTTTTTTGCATATCTGTTACTGACATCGCAGGAGCGCAGATTCGTCTTTCAAGAGGAAACCCTGGAAGACGATTCATATCCATTCCGGATACCACCAGGAGGAACAATTCAACCCCGGAACACACACTGGGAGTAACAGCTCAACCCCGGAACACACACCAGGAGTAACAATTCTAACCTCGGAGATAACCCCGAGGCATGCATATCCAATACCGAAACATAAATCGGAGAAGACTGATTCATCCCAGAGATAACCCTGAGATGTTCCGTCTCAGTCCCAACACTAGGAATAGCAGATTCTAACCTTGGAGATAACCCCAAGGAAGGCAGTGGCAGTTCTGGAGATAACCCCAGAAATGTTTGTTTCAAATGTATGCCATCAGCTTTAACCTCAGCACTCACACCGAGGCACTCAGTACAAGACAGGCACACCTCAGAGATGACACTAAGGTCCTTCAACGTTTGTAACAGTCCAATCTCAGCGATAACCTTGATCAACGTCTGCTTTATCAGCCCAAATTGGAGATAACCTCGGTGAGGGGCAAAGTCGTCATCTTGCCACCATGACGCCACATCACGCCGTCTCAACATTTTAGACATACATTTCTACACAACAATATCCCACAAGAGCCAAGGAAAATCAATCCCGAGTGACTATTATGCAGAACAATGGATAGAATTTGAAGCTGAAGACCGAAGGGCATCGTCCGATCTTCATGACTTTGTACAACATCTAATCCCATGTCACTGCATAACTCTCGATAACATCGGTCTGAAATAGGTCCTATATACCTCAGTGGGATGCCTGGATTGTAATTCTGAAAGTTCGAGCGGACATCACGTTGCTTACGTGCACGTACTTTGAGACGGCGGGACCCGCAAAGCCCGGGGCACCCCGGGCATCCTCTGGTACACCTGCGGCCCAGCCGCAGGTACACCTATGGCTCCACCCTCTATAAATAGAGGTCTTGGGGTGGCCATTTTGTAAAGAGAAAAGGCGAGGAAGACCTGTCCAATTTGCTCCATACACACCCCAAACTGAGTGCTTTCTCATTTTAAACACTTGTGAGCTCACATATTGCTACTTTAAAGTTATTGAAGTCTTCTTTGGCAACCCACTGTAAGCCTTCTTACACATTTTCAAGCATTTCTCTCCACACTTGCACACACCCTTCTCTATGTTGAGAGTCGTGTTGCGTGTGTTGCACGGACTTCGGTTCGTGGTTTTATTTTAGTTTATATATACATATATATTTATATATATGAACTAATATTATCGAGTTATGCCTCGATTGAGCCTAGACTTTGGTCTGGAGCGTTTACTTGCTTTTGTATATATATACATTTATATATGAACTGCATGTCGAACTCTGTTCGATGAGCCTGGACTTCGATCTAGAGCGTTTACTGCTTAAATATATATATATATATATATATATATATATATATATATATATATATAGATATATTAAATGTTGTCAGACTTTGTTCGATGAGCCTAGATTTTATATCTGGAACGTTTATTTGCTTTCGTATATATATACTTATATATATGAACTGTGTGTCGAAGTAGGTTCGATGAGCCTGGATTTTACATCCGTTGTGTTTATTGTTTTAATATATATATACTTATATATATATATATATATATATATATATATATATATATATATATATATTTACATTTCGTCCCACCTGGAGTTTACTTCATGGTGGTTGACCGTTTTTATTGCTTTCTATACATTTCGTCACGCCTGGAGTTTCCTCCGTGGCGGTAGATAGCTTTTACAGCTTTATTTATATTTCTGATCCCCCATGGAGGTGCTTCGTGGTTGGTGATCATGTCTGTATATATATATTTACAACTTTTATATATACACCTACTTACTACGTTTATATCAACTGTGACATCATGTGAGCCTAGGAATCATGTGATCACAGATTCAGTCCACTGAATCTAGATTCGGTTCCCGTGATGGACCTTTTCAGCTATAAGTAGCTTGTAAATTTATCTATGATGTTTGGATTTCCTCATATGGCTTTTATACCCACGAGGAATTTATCACCTTTTTGTACATTATCTTCATACAGATGCCTCACATCAGTAAAATAAAATCAACCAAACCGAATATTAAATAAAATAGGAGTGTAGAAGGTCTCAATTACTATTGAGCATTAGGTTTGAAAAACCTCTTATAAAATATCACTGCCATATCTTGTTTAAAATTGAATTTTTATATAAATTCAAACCCTGTGTATATAGGTGTGAACGAGGCCTCGCACTACTCCTAAATAACAGCACATTGACCCACACACACACACACACATTCATATAACAGTTTCTTGAAAAGTGGCAGTCACCATGGCAACACGGATGTCGAGGGTGCCTAACACCTTCCCTTCACAAACGTAAGTCCCCGGATCCTAATTGAATCTCGGTTTCACCGACCCGTTTAGAAGTGTCACATCACTGGGTCAATGTGCAAACCTTTTCTCGGTTGTGTTGGTACAACCAGTTAAAAAACCAACTGGCGACTCTTATAGTTCAATCATCGACATTACACATGTCAGACCCTTTTCACTTGTTTTTTCAAACAAATCTCACCTAAAATGAGAACACAAAAGAACATATAATGAAATGGGACAAATAAAAAACTTGACGTCGACAATAGTTAAGAGTTTCAGAATAATATCATGAATAAGGAATATCAACAATTCTTGGAATAAGAACGATAATTCAATATAAATCAACAGATATATATGAATTCAAAGACTGTCAATGTATCCAACTAGACAAATAATTTATACTGAGCAGTCACTAAGGACTATTGAACATCTACTATAATTACCAATATTAAACTGATAACCCAGAAATCAAGTACTATAGATGATCAATCTACAATACTCCACGTTATGCATAACACAACAGTAATAATGTACTCATGTGTTGGGGTTTCCAACAACATACATTCCCCTTATCATAAGGGTTGTTCAACTCAGTTTTCAAGATTTTCGCACTAGTCAATTGGTTTGGACAGTTTTATAAATATGCATATAGTCTAACCGAATCAAATGGCATAGACACTTTCACAATATTCAAGAACAATACCAAGTTCAACATAAATAGTAGTTTTCAAAAGAGTTTACATACTAGCTCATTTGAACGAGAAAATACTATAACTTGCACTTAAAAAGATAAAGTTTGCTTACGATATCCGTTGAATAAAGTAATGCAAGAATTAGAATACTTGCACAATGTAAAGTATAGTTTAGATACTTGCCTTAAGCGTAGATTATCCTCGTTAAGAAATCAATACTTTTGAATCCTATTTATAGTGTATTATAAGTATAGGATGCCCATTAGTTAAACATATTTGATAAATAATCCTGATATATAGATCAAGTGTACGCACATGACTCAATCGTGAAATCTTAGACTTATGTTATTACGTAGCTCGGAACTACCGTTAGACTTCATTATTTTAAAACACTTTGTTAATTCAAGCTAAGATAGGTGCTAACATGCAAGGCTACCTCTGTCAGTGTGTCATGCACATAAACAAGCATAATGAAGTTATACTAGCATGCTACATACTTCAGAAATCACAGAAGTCACTTTCCAAGTTTACAGAATGGCGCGACGGCGCCTGATTTGTACTAAGGAGACGCACGACCGTGCGGATCCCAATTCAAAACAGTTCAAACGGTCCTGTGAATCTTAGACTCAGTTTCCCTTTCTTACCGAAACGGATCTTTCCCTTCCATGAAGATACCTTCAGGAATACAAAACTGCTGACTTCAAAATCTCGGTCTTGCCGATGCAAATCCGCATACTTTTTCTGGCAATCTTGAGCTGCCACTAGTCTGGCCCTTATCACTGTCACCACATCTGCGGTTTGTTGTACTAACTCCGGTCCAAGTATTCGTCGTTCTCCGACTTAGTCCTAACATAATGGCATCCTGCACTTCATTTCGTAAAGAGCATCGTACGGTGGCATACCGATACTCGCATGGTAACTATTATTATATGCAAGGTTCGACTAAGGGTAAGTGGTCGTCCCAATTTCCCTTGAAGTCCATCACGTAAGTCCTAAACATGTCTTCTAACGTTTGTATTGTTCGTTCACTTTTTTCCGTCTGTTTGAGGATGATAAGGAGTACTTAACCTTAACTGGGTTCCCATCCTCTCTTGTAAGCTTTTCCAGAATTTTGATGTGAAACGCGGGTCTCGGTCAGAAACAATCGATACCGGCACTCCATGTCATGAAACAATTTCCATTACGTATAGATTTGCTAACAGATTTAAACTATAACGAATCCTGATTGGTAGAAAATGTGCGGTCTTTGTAAGTCGATCCATGATAACCCAAATGACATCTAAACCTTTCTGCGTGACTTGAAGTCCTACCACGAAATCCATCGTAATATGCTCTAATTTCTACTATGGTACTTCCAATGGTTGTAGCAATCAACTAGGCCGTTGATGCTCTGCTTTTAAGGGTTGACAAGTCAAACACCTACTAACGCACTCTGCGATTTTCCGCTTTAACTTGGGCCACTAAAAATGTTTCCTCAAGTCTCGGTACATCTTAGTGCCTCTCGGATGAACGAAATATGTCGCATTGTGTGCCTCGTGCAAAATCTTTTCTCTTAATTCGGTTATCGCCGGTACCCACACTCTCCACTCGAATCTTAAGATACCGTCTTTATCTATTCGAAAATTTTCTTACTCATTTTTCGTGATCCTCTTCCTGATTTTCTCATATTCTTCATCTTTCTCTTGTGCTTCTTTCACTTTATCCAACAATGTCGGACAAGCTTCCATTACAAATAATTTCTGTTCAGACGTCTCGGGTCCCTTTACTTCTATTTCCAACTTCTCCATATCTCTTATTAACTCCTCCTGGGTTGTCACTTGAAACATTTTCTCCCTTCATTTCCTGCTCAGAGTGTCGGCAACTACGTTTGCCTTCCCCGGGTGATAAAGAATATCACAGTCATAAACTTTGATCAATTTTAACCACCTTCTCTGACGCATGTTCAACTCCTTCTGCGTGAAGATATATTTCAAACTTTTGTGGTCCGTGTATATCTCACATTTCTCTCCATACAAATAATGTCTCCATATCTTTAACGCAAAAACTACTGCCACTAACTCTAAGTCATGAGTAGGGTATCGTTTTTCGTAATCCTTCAATTGTCGTGACACATATGCAATGACTTTGCCATACTACATCAGCACACAGCCCAGTCCTATATGTGATACATCACTATACACCACAAATCCTCCCGTATCATCTGATAATGATAATACAGGTGCCTCACTTAACCTCTTATTCAACTCTTGAAAACTTTCCTCGCATTTGTCGGTCCATACAAATTTCACCGTCTTCCTCGTCAGATTAGTCAACGGGGTCGCTATCTTAGAAAAATATTGGATAAATCTTCGACAGTACCCGGCTAACCCTAAGAAACTTCTTACCTCCGTCGGTGTTCTCGGTTGTTCCAAATTATTTATCGCTTTGACCTTTTCGGGGTCTACTCAGATTCCATTCTCATCCACTATGTGGCCTAAGAATTGAACCTTCTTCATCCAAAATTCATATTTTGAAAACTTCACATACAACTTCTCCTTTCGTAATACCTCCAAAAAAATCTTCAGATGTTCGGCGTGTTCTTCCTCTGTCTTCGAGTTGATCAAAATGTCGTCTATGAAAACTACTACAAATTTATCCAAGTATGGCTTGAAAACTTGATTCATCAAGTACATGAATGCTGCCGGAGCATTAGTCAAACCAAATGACAGTACCAAAAACTTGTAATGTCCATAACGGGTTCGAAATGCAGTCTTTGGTATGTCCTCATCCTGCACTTTCAGTTAATGATATCCTGTCTATAAGTCAATCTTCGAGAAACATTTCGCTCCCTTCAGTTGATCAAACAAGTCGTCAATCCTTGGTAATGGATATTTGTTCTTGATCGTTACTCTGTTCAATTCTCGATAATCGATACAGAGCTTCATCGATCCATCCTTTTTCTTCACAAATAGCACTGGTGATCCCCAAGGAGACACACTTGGTTGAATGTAACCCTTATCCAATAACTCTTGAAGTTGTATCCTCAATTCCTTCATTTCTACTGGCGCCATACGGTATGGAGCTTTTGAAATCGGTGTTGTTCCCGGTGCTAAGTCTATTACGAATTTGATTTCTCTGTCTGGTTGAAGACAAGGTAGATCGTCCGGAAATACATCTTGAAATTCATTCACTGTAACAATCCAGAATTTTAATGATAATTTTTAAATATTTATTGGGTTATATAAATATTTAATGGATGTGGTTATTGATGAATAAATATTTAATTTGATTTGATTTGATTGGTTAATTATTTGTTAAGTAAATAATTAAGGAGCTAAGAAAATTAATTGTTATGAGACAATATTCTAATTTAATTAATAAATAAAGTTAGAGCGTTTATAATGATTAAATAGATTATTATAATGTTGTAATTTAATTTAGTAAATTAAGTGTGACCATAAACTATATTATAAATGGTTTATTAAAATAAATTGAAGGAGTTTAATTTAGTTTTGCCAAACAAGACTTAAATTTATTAAGTCTTCAATTTTTAAAGAGTTTTGCCAAACAAAGCCTTATGGCTTTTGAATTTTAAATTGTTATAATATAAATTAAATAAATAAAATAAAAATATAATATATATATATATATATATATATATATATATATATATATATATATATATATATATATATATATATATATATATAAATTTGGTAACCGATAATTTATTAAGGGCAATTAGTATACGTCGGTTTTTAGACGTTTGTAAATCATGCGTTGGTTTTGATTTTTTCGTAAAGAGTATTTGGGTTATTTGGCATAAGCCTAAGAAGAAACAGAGAAGTTGTCAAAGAGAGTTATCAGAGAGAATTGAGAGAGACCAGAGAGAGTTGAGAGGAGAAAGGTTTAGTGAAGTGCAAGCAAGCACGTTGTCTTCTAATAATGATTTCTTAAGAAATAAAAGGTATGCTACATAACCTTAACATATATGACTTACGCTGTAATTTCTAAGTCTGTATGTTCTTGAATTATCTGTAATTGTAATTGTTATACAAGCATATATATATATATATATATATATATATATATATATATATATATATATATATATATATATATATATATCTGTGTGTGTGTGTGTGTGTGTGTGTGATTATATGCTTAACATATATATAGAATTGTATGCTAAATTAATTGCAAGAAAAGAATTTGGTTTTACAGTGATTACATGTACATGAACATGTTTTGTAGGATAACAAAATTAGTATATGATTGTATACTAATTGTGAAATTGAACCTTATGTATGTTAATTGGGTAAGAACTTAATGAGAACGTAGTTCCAAGGAATGAATTCGTTGGATAATTGTGGTTTACAGTGTTAAACCTTGTAAAACAACGTCAACAATGGAGTTGGGTTTTAAACTATGGTTTCAAGGATTTAAATTTTCTGAAATTGTTGTTTAATTGCTTTAAATTGGTATATATATGATAAGTAAATGTTTATGAGTAATCTATATAAGTTTTACGTCTTAATTTAGATGTTAGCAGTATTAATTAGTCCAAAATTTAGTTATTTTGTTATTCGTGGTTGGGTTCTGTAAGTTTTGACGCCCAACACCAAAATCTGTGCCCTAGCTTTGATTTTCACGCCTCAGCGCCAAAAATCAGAGCCTCCACCCAGAACTTTGCCCCCCAGTGCCGAAATTCACGCCCCAACGCCAATTTCATGTTGCAGCGCCAATGTATGACTTTGTTCTCGCGCCCCAGAGCTGGAATAGTAGTCTGGGACCGATAGTTTTGACCTCCTGTAGTCAAAACGGCCATAACTTTTTCATACGAACTTCGATTGAGGTGATTCAAGATGATTCGAAACGAGGACGAATGGGCCTATAACTTTTATTCTTTAAGGTTTTCAATTTGAAATCGTTGCGAAGGGTTAAAATGGCCTTCTTTAGGACTATTTTGTATTTGGAGCCAATCGGAGGGCGTCGGGATACGCGAATGCAAGTGCAATCCTTTGTGTATTAGTATAACCTAATGATAATATGTTGAACATGTAATAGGATGTTGTATCAAGTTGTTAATATGTATGTGATGCAATGACATGATCACTTAAGTAGTTATAATAAAGCTAAAAAGTAATGTTCATGAAAAGATGTGATGTTATTTAAACTTAAACTTAGTTAGTAGCTATACTAAAAGTAAGAAAGCAACTCATGAAGGTAATGTTAGTGTAACTAATGTGTATTGTCAATACATATGGTATGTGTAGGACTTGGGGTGAACGTGAGTAGTGACTGTTTAACCTACATACGAGGCAAGTTCTCTAACTCTACTTTTATAATTGTGCAAGTATCTAAACTATCTTTGAGCAAGTTTTCCTAACTCTAAACTTTCTTTGTGCAAATTTCTTAATCCTAATTATATCGTGCAAGCTCCTAAACCTTATCTCTTAATTTTGAGCCAATCTTTAACTTGTTAATTAGCATGCAAGCCAATCTTTAACTTGTTAATTAACATACAAATTTCTACATTCTAACACACTAATGTTTGACAAGTTTTATCATTCAACTTATCATTTGTTATGCATGCTTAAGATTTAACTCTAAATAAGGTTTTAACCTTAGCTTAACATTGTTCACAGCAAGGTATGTTACACTATTCAATACTTATGCTCTTAGATTATTCTTAAAGCATGACCTTAGTACACAATATTGATTCACTTATGAATTATTTCATAGCATAATGTTATTACAGTTTTATTCAACTAATCCTTAGTTGATGTTCGTAAACTCTAAATTACCTTGAAACTTATCCAAACCAAACTTACTTTGGTGCGGACTCGTATTCTAAATGCTGAGATGAACAACCCTATTATAGGGGATAACTTATGTGACGCCCCCAAAATTAGGTATACATCACCCATCTTGGGTCGTCAGATACAAAGTACAGAATACAAATACAATTTACTAATACAACTGTCGTGTACAATACGACAAAACATAAACTGTGAGTTTGAATACAAATATTATCTTCTAGAGAGTATTCATACTCAAAAGGAGTCCTCATTACATTTATTAACACACCATTACATAGAATAGTGAGGACTACTAACTAATACTATCATTCGGACCATCACTCCGTTCCCCGACTTGCCCCAGCTACGTTCTCATTTCCTGAAGAGAACAGTGAAAGAAAGGGTGAGCTCAACTAACCCAGTAAGAAATATTATGACTAAGATAATGCAGAATAAATTATCATTAGCCTTCAACAATGTTAAACTGATAAAATATAATAGACATCAAGTTTAACTGCAGCGGAACAAGCAATCCATTAAAAGAGTCAAGTAGAAAATAAACTCTACTATCTTTTATGATTTAAAAGGTTTTTCAACACTGTGATCGCTAGGACTCAGCTTAATAAAATAATCCACATCATCGAATCACCCCTACACTACGGCCAAGGATATTCGTGTATTCATTAATGGTCATGATCATGCCAACAACTGTCCATCAATGCACTACGGGCCAATGAGGACTTTTACCACATCATTTGTAACATTACGGTCATGATTATACCGAATAATCCCTGGTCATAATCATACCAAGTCCATCTATGCACTACATACTACAGATGACTTTCAACATTTTATAAACATGAGGATGATGACAATGATATAAGAATTCAATAAAACAAGTTCAAGAATTAATTTATCTAGGAATTAACAACGTCCAAATTGTCAACATGATACGGCTTTGTGGAGTAAAATTCAAGAATGATCAGGAGAATATTTTCATGAATAGATACTAGATGAAGCGCAAATATCAAGGATATTCCACTAATTTCATGGAGTATAGAGGTCAAAGTTTTAATCAACTGAGTATAATAAAGAATGGAATAACAAAAGAAATCACCATGCATGCGATAGACCGCACAAACAGGTTATTCTTAACAGAATAATAATAATGGAACCAGGTCCGGCGTAAACGCACAGACATGATATTCTGACAGAATAATAAATAATGGAACCAGGCCTGGCGTAAATGCACAGACATGATATTCCGATAGAATAATAAATAATGGAACCAGGTCCGGTGTAAAACACACAGACAGGATGTTCCAACAGAATAATAGAAGAATGTCACCAAGTATAGGATAGACCGCGTATATTGGATATTCCAACATAATAATAAAGAATGGAATAACAGAAGTTCTCTTCATGAATATAAAAGAAATAATATTCCCTACCTTAAAAGAACTGGATATTGGAAAAGTGATGTAGCAGAATACTTTTATTCTCTCTCTCTTATTCTCTCTATACTTTCTCTCTCTATAGCTTGAATGAATTCGTGAAAAATAATGAAGCCCTAGGCCTCTATTTATAGAAAAACTGAGGGTGGCTCTTGGTCATAACGAAGGGTCAAATGACTCTTGGTAATATTGAAGGGACAACTACTATTGACGAAAGTAATTACTATTGACCAAGGTAAATACTATTGACGAAGGTAATTACTATTGACCAAGGTAAATACTATTTACCAAGGTAAATACTATTGACGAAGGTAATTACTATTGACCAAGGTAAATACTATTGACGACGGTAATTACTATTGACGAAGAGACTCTTAGATGATGACATATGGCCCCCCATAAAATAACCAAACTTACCACAACGTCTCAATTATTGATTTAATAATATAACATATTATACAGATGATACTATGACAATAATTTAAGAGATATGATGCAGCAATTACTGTAGTAATAATTGAGTATAGCTGAGTGACTTCTCACGTAAGCATCAATAATCAATACCGTGTGCTACTATGCAACCACGCGTATTACTGTACTTTTACTACCGGGTAGTTCAACAGTTTTAACGGTTTTAACGATAACACCTCAGCCGTTATTTTTAATGAAAGATAATTTTGTCATTTTCTCAATCCGACAATAATTCCGTTGTGGGGTCTACCAATGATTGTGCCGTTGTACGAATATTCCCTGTTAAAACAAATATTTCCCGACCAATCGAATAGTATATAACAACGTGCGTACTTTGTAAAATTTATAAATATTACCCACAACTATAACATTATATCAAATTAACTCCATAATATTCAAAAATGATATTTATAGAAAATTCATCTTTATTTATAAAAGTTGGGGTCTTACAACCTCCCCTTCTTATGAAATTTCACCCTCGAAATTAGGGTACGTACCTGGTATGTCGAAGAGGTAAGGATACCTTGATTTCATTTCAGATTCTAACTCCCAAGTCATTTCCTCAACATCGTGGTTTCTCCACAAAACTTTGACTTGAGGTATAACCTTGGAGCGTAGAATATGTTCCTTCTTATCCAAGATTTGAACAGGAACTTCTTCATACGTCAAATCTTCCGCTATTTCGTCCTGTTCTAACTCAATAATGTGATTCGGGTCTTTCACATATTTGCGTAACATGGATATGTGAAAAACGTTACGAACACAAGACATACTTGGCGGTAAAGCGAGTCTATAAGCCACAGTTCCTACTCGATCGAGGATTAAAAATGGACCGATGAATCGAGGATTGAGCTTTCCTCTATTTCCAAATCTCGTAACTCCTTTCCATGGAGCAACACGTAAGAACACATGATCTCCTACATCAAATTCTACATCCTTTCGATGAAGATCAGCATAACTCTTTTGTCGATCTTGTGAGGTTTTTATACGTTGTCGGATCGTTTGAATCTTTTCTGTAGTCATACGTACCAACTCCGGTCCCAACAACGTTACTTCGCCCACCTCATCCCAGCATACTGGAGAACGACATTTTCTTCCATACAATGCTTCGAATGGAGCCATGCCAATACTTGCTTGATAACTGTTGTAGGAAAACTCCACCAATGGTAAGAACTTGTCCCAACTTCCCTTGAAGTCAAAGACACAGAGTCTTAATAGATCTTCAAGAGTTTGAATAGTCCTCTCTGATTATCCGTCCGTCTGAGGATGATATGGTGAACTAAATCATAACTCCGTGCCCATAGCTTTTTGTAAACTAACCCAAAATCGTGAAGTGAATCTTCGGTCTCGATCAGAAATTATGGATACTGGCATACCATGCAGTCTTACAATCTCGTTTATGTACATACGAGCAAGACGTTCAAGTGTATAAGTTTCTCGTATCGGTAAGAAATGAGCAGACTTGGTCAATCTATCAACAATGACCCAAATCGCATCAATACCTTGAGAAACCCTAGGAAGACCGGTAACGAAATCCATGGTAATGTGCTCCCACTTCCATTCTGGAATTTCAAGTGGTTGCAATGGACCTTTTGGTACTTGATGCTCCGCTTTGACTCGTTGACAAGTTAGACATCTTGAGATAAACAACGCTATCTCTCTCTTCATATTGCTCCACCAAAATGTATGACGAAGATCATGATACATTTTGGTACTTCCAGGATGGATTGCAAACGGTGTGTTGTGCGCTTCCATCATGATTTCATACTTTAAATCAGGGTTGTTAGGAACACAAAGTTTGGAGTTGACTCGAAGTATTCCTTCTTCATCGATTCTTGCTTCCGGCATAAAACCTTCTTGCACTTTCTTCCTCATACGCATCAGCTCCAGGTCTGTAGCTTGAGCAGCTTTAACTTTATCGATTAAAGTCGGTTCTACTCGTATATTTGCCATCATGACATGGGTCCCTGGAGTCTTTAACTCTATCTCCATCCTTTGCAAGTCACACAAAATGGGCCTTTGCGTTGTTAATATTGCACTTGTACCCGCATATGATCTTCTACTCAATGCGTCAGCTACCACGTTCGCTTTTCCAGGATGGTATTGAATGGTATGATCATAATCTTTCAACAGTTCAAGCCAACTTCGTTGTCGTATGTTGAGTTTCTTCTGAGTGAAGAAATATTTGAGGCTTTTATGATCCGTAAAGATCTCCACTTTCTCCCCATACAAGTAATGCCTCCAAATTTTAAGTGCAAAGACAACAGCTGCCAACTCTAGATCATGAGTAGGATAATTCCTCTCATATTCCTTGAGTTGTCTTGATGCATAGGCTATGACTTTTCCATGTTACATGAGAACGCATCCCAACCCTTTGCTCGAAGCATCACTGTAGATGACAAATCCCTCCGAGCCAGATGGTATTGTTAGAACAGGTGCTGAAATGAGTCTCCTCTTGAGTTCTTGAAAACTCTGCTCACATTCTTCGCTCCAACCAAACTTTGTATCTTTCCGAGTTAGCTGAGTTAATGGAGTAGCGATTCGAGAAAATCTTTCCACGAATCTCCGATAATAACCAGCTAAACCAAGAAAGCTACGTACCTCGGTCACTGATTTAGGTTGCTCCCAGCTTTGAATAGCTTCAATCTTTGTCGGGTTAACCGATATTCCACGACTTGATACTACGTGCCCAAGGAATGCTACCTCCTCCAGCCAGAACTCGCATTTCTTCAACTTGGCATAAAGCTTGTATTCACGAAGCTTTTGGAGTACCAGCCTCAAGTGTTGCTCATGATCTTCACGGCTTTTGGAATAAATAAAGATGTCATCAATAAAGACGACCACAAAGTGATCCAAATATTCCTTGAATACCCGGTTCATCATATCCATGAAGGCAGCAGGAGCATTAGTCAATCCAAAAGACATGACTAGGAATTCATAATGCCCGTACCGAGTTCTAAAAGTCGTCTTTGGAATATCCTCAGTTCTAACCTTCAGCTGATGATATCCAGAACGAAGATCGATCTTTGAAAAGAATTGTGCTCCTTGCAACTGGTCAAACAGGTCATCAATACGTGGCAATGGGTACCTGTTTTTGATGGTGACATGATTCAACTCCCGATAATCAATACAAAGTCGCATACTTCCATCTTTCTTCTTCACGAATAGAACAGGAGCACCCCAAGGAGAAGTACTAGGACGAATAAAGCCAATGTCTAACAATTCCTGCAGTTGGATCTTTATCTCCTGAAGTTCAATAGGAGCCATTCGATATGGGGCTTTGGAAATGGGTTTTGTACCGGGTTCAAGGTCGATACAAAATTCAATTTCATGCTCTGGGGGTAGGCCAAGAAGTTCTTCAGGGAATTTATTAACAATAGAAATATCATTCAAAACTGACGTATTTTTGTTTAGATCCGTGACATGAGCTAAGAAAGCTTGACATCCGTTTTTCAATAAACGAATAGCTTTATGGCTTGAGAAGATAACGATTGATTTTAATGGTTTGGTTGCTTGAATTCGCATAATAGGTCGATTAGGAATATGAAAGCTAACAACCTTACGAAAACAATCAATTTTTGCATGATGAGTAGTTAACCAATCAATCCCTAGAATCACGTCAAATGCAAGTATTTTTAATGAAATCAGATCGATAGGTAATGTGTGGGTACCAACTTGAACCAAACAAGACTTATAAACCGTGGATGTAATGAAGGTTTCTCCCGTTGGAGTTTCAACAGATAAGTCAAAGTCTAATTTCTCCGGAATCAAATTTAATCGATGAGCGCAAGTAGGAGAAATAAAAGAATTGGTAGAACCGGTATCAAATAAAGTATAAACTTCTTTAGAGTTTATGATAAGCTTACCCGTGATGACCTCATTCGGGTTCCTTGCTCTCTGGGAGTTCACAACAAACGCTCTCCCTTGCACAACCGATTTTGACTTTTCTGGGACGGCCTTTGGTGCCTCCATCCTAGCTGAATTTGTCTTCAGTAAATGACAAAATCGGGCTAAATGACCTTCTCTTCCATAATTATAACATGCTTTGGACGGCATCGCGCAGTTTAGACTGATGTGCCCCTCCCCTCCGCATTTAAAACATATGATAGGTGGTCGTTCTCCTTCCTTAACGACAGGTGCTGGTGCTGACGTCTTTCCATCATTGTTGAATCTCCTCTTCTTGAAATGCTCATTCTTATTGTTTTGGCCCTGATTACCACCGAAGTGGTTACCATTTCTGGCCTGTTGATCCCCTCCACGCTTGTTGTCACCGCTTTGATGACTGCTCTCACTGGTATTATCATTTTGCCGGCTGCTCTCTCTTGGTTGCGTTGTCTCGTTATCGCGCTCCACCAACTGAGCCCTATTTACAACATCTGAATACAAACACAGTTTATGAGAAACAAGATGTTGACGTATCTCCGGCTTCAAACCTCTTAAAAACATCCGCATCATTCTTTCTTCATTATCCACCAGGTGGGACGCAAACCGGGATAACTCCGCAAATTTTGCCTTGTACTGCGACACGGTCATATTATTCTGCTCCAATTTGATGAACTCCACCTCCTTCATTGACGAATACTCTCGGGAAAGTATTTGTCGTTAAACAGCTCTTGGAACTTCTCCCAGGACATCTTCAGTGCTGCAGGTTGAGTACGCTTTATCGATTCCCACCAGTAATCTGCCTCTCCTCGCAACATAAAGGCGGCAAAGGGAACCTTTTGCTCCTCGGAGCAACCCAAGACATCAAATATCTTGGTGATCTGCTTTATCCATGTTTCAGCTACAAGTGGTTTGGGTTCTCCCTTAAATTCCGGTGGTCCCAGCTCCTTAAACTGTTTAGCGGTGACTGCCTGAGAGTTTCCAGTATTTCCACCTACGTTGTGGACAGGAGCCGCTTTCACCTGTTGTTGCATGAATTGAATAAAGCCTCTGAACATTTGATCATTCATCATTTGATCAGTGTTGTTGTTTGTATGAGGATTGTCACCTTCCTGATGCACATTATCCTGATTATTGATATGTGATGAATCAACAGTCGCCTGTGCTCCATTGCTATTCTCAACATTCTCAGATGCCATTTTCAGATACTGCCAAAAAATAAAAATTAATTGATATGTCATATATTATCCTTATATTATGACCGACCAATTAAATACCATGCAAATAAACTTAGGTAGGTCATACTAGCGAAGGAATTCCCCGTCTCTCCCCTCTTAGTTCTATTCTCACATCTTAGCCAGGGATCATATCCCTAAGCTCTGATACCAACTATGACGCCCCCAAAATTAGGTATACATCACCCATCTTGGGTCGTCAGATACAAAGTACAGAATACAAATACAACTTACTAATACAACTGTCGTGTACAATACGACAAAACATAAACTGTGAGTTTGAATACAAATATTATCTTCTAGAGAGTATTCATACTCAAAAGGAGTCCTCATTACATTTATTAACACACCATTACATAGAATAGTGAGGACTACTAACTAATACTATCATTCGGACCATCACTCCGTTCCCCGACTTGCCCCAACTACGTTCTCATTTCCTGAAGAGAACAGTGAAAGAAAGGGTGAGCTCAACTAGCCCAGTAAGAAATATTATGACTAAGATAATGTAGAATAAATTATCATTAGCCTTCAACAATGTTAAATTGATAAAATATAATAGACATCAAGTTTAACTGCAGTGGAACAAGCAATCCATTAAAAGAGTCAAGTAGAAAATAAACTCTACTATCTTTTATGATTTAAAAGGTTTTTCAACACTGTGATCACTGGGACTCAGCTTAATAAAATAATCCACATCATCGAATCACCCCTGCACTACGGCCAAGGATATTCGTGTATTCATTAATGGTCATGATCATGCCAACAACTGTCCATCAATGCACTACGGGCCAATGAGGACTTTTACCACATCATTTATAACATTACGGTCATGATTATACCGAATAATCCCTGGTCATAATCATACCAAGTCCATCTATGCACTACAGGCCACAGATGACTTTCAACATTTTATAAACATGAGGATGATGACAATGATATAAGAATTCAATAAAACAAGTTCAAGAATTAATTTATCCATGAATTAACAACGTCCAAATTGTCAACATGATACGGCTTTGTGGAGTAAAATTCAAGAATGATCAGGAGAATATTTTCATGAATAGATACTAGATGAAGCGCAAATATCAAGGATATTCCACTAATTTCATGGAGTATAGAAGTTAAAGTTTTAATCAACTGAGTATAATAAAGAATGGAATAACAAAAGAAATCACCATGCATACGATAGACCGCACAGACAGGTTATTCTTAACAGAATAATAATAATGGAACCAGGTCCGGCGTAAACGCACAGACATGATATTTTGACAGAATAATAAATAATGGAACCAGGCCCGGTGTAAACACACAGACAGGATATTCTGACAGAATAATAAATAATGGAACCAGGTCCGGTGTAAAACACACATACAGGATGTTCCAACAGAATAATAGAAGAATATCACCAAGTATAGGGTAGACCGCGTATACTGGTTATTCCAACAAAATAATAAAGAATGGAATAACAGAAGTTCTCTTCATGAATATAAAAGAAATAATATTCCCTACCTTAAAAGAACTGGATATTGGAAAAGTGATGTAGCAGAATACTTTTATTCTCTCTCTCTTATTCTCTCTATACTTTCTCTCTCTATAGCTTGAATGAATTCATGAAAAATAATGAAGCCCTAGGCCTCTATTTATAGAAAAACTAAGGGTGGCTCTTGGTCTTAACGAAGGGTCAAATGACTCTTGGTCTTAACGAAGGGTCAAATGACTCTTGGTAATATTGAAGGGACCACTACTATTGATGAAAGTAATTACTATTGACCAAGGTAAATACTATTGACGAAGGTAATTACTATTGACCAAGGTAAATACTATTGACCAAGGTAAATACTATTGAGGAAGGTAATTACTATTGACCAAGGTAAATACTATTGACGACGGTAATTACTATTGACGAAGAGACTCTTAGATGATGACATATGGCCCCCCATAAAATAACCAAACTTACCACAACGTCTCAATTATTGATTTAATAATATAACATATTATACAGATGATACTATGACAATAATTTAAGAGATATGATGCAGCAATTACTGTAGCAATAATTGAGTATAGCTGAGTGACTTCTCACGTAAGCATCAATAATCAATACCGTGTGCTACTATGCAACCACGCGTATTACTGTACTTTTACTACCGGGTAGTTCAACAGTTTGAACGGTTTTAACGGAAACACCTCAGCCGTTATTTTTATGGAAAGATAATTTTGTGGTTTTCTCAATCCGATAATAATTCCGTTGTGGGGTCCACCAATGATTGTGCCGTTGTACGAATATTTCCTGTTAAAACGAATATTCCCCGACCAATCGAATATTATATAACAACTTGCGTACTTTGCAAAATTTATAAATATTACCCACAACTATAACATTATATCAAATTAACTCCATAATATTCAAAAATGATATTTATAGAAAATTCATCTTTATTTATAAAAGTTAGGGTCTTACAACTTACGCGTAACGTTAAAATGTTTGTGCACATTACATTGTACATAGGGCTGATCCCCCTAAGTTCGAGGAGTCCTTATAGTCTTATGACTGTTAAAGTTGGAGTTGAAAGATTTCTCGCAACTGTGGACATAGTTCGTGGTCTCATGACCCTCAAATATATATTCCATATTTTGATTCCACTCTTTGGTTATCATTGATAGAGTACTATTCAGTTTTGATGAGCCTATTCATTTGCAGTTGTTATCATGTTGATTCATTGCTGTATCTAGTGAGTAATTGTTTTGCTCACTCTTGCATATATATACACTCATTTCAGCTAAAGTTGAGAAGGTCGACAAACCTACAACTAGCAAAGGAAAGGGAAAAATTTACAAGTGACGAAGACTTGTAATTTTATTTTATTGTTATAATGATATACTTTTATTTAATGATGTGACGTAATAATTTATTTCCGCACTTGTATGATGTTTAAGGTTAGACAACCTGGGATGTTTTTGGATTTAATGATGTAACCCTATTTAAAGGGAGGATTTATGGTTTAAATATTTTTTTAGTTGGGTAGATAGTATGAATGTATGGATAGTGAACACCAAATCTTGAGGGAATGAAGTACCTAGATTTGGGGGTGTCACATTCACTACGGGTATATCTTTAATTGCTACTCCCTTTTTCTAATTATCTACGGTGTAAGCTAAATAACCTACACATCATTTTCTTAACAATTTCTTGGCCTGCATCATCGTAACGCAACACGATTGCTTAAGCAATGAGCTACTATGAAACACTACCTTAGACTTACTCGGAGTTTGAAGGTTCATACACTTGTTTTGTCAATCAATTATTACTGCATGATTATATAACAAATTCATTCCCAGTATTACGTCAAACTCTCCTATTCTAATAGGAATCAAGTCTACGCTCAGTTCACGTTCTCTAATGTTTGCGTGACAATTTCGATACACGTATTCTATAGGGATAATTTCCTTATTCGCAACTTCTACGTTCAAGGAATCTTCTAAACGTTCTCGGGGTGTACTAAGTTTATTAGCAAATTCTTCATATACAAAAGAACAGGTGGCACCCGAATCAAATAATAAATAAGCATTTATATTATTGATTGGAATTATACCTGACACCACGTCCTTCGCAGCTACTGCATCTTGGACGGTCATGTTAATGGTTCGGGTGGTCGATCGGTTGGGTTGTGCAGGTCCACTAATCATTAACTTGATTCCTCTTCCTTGGCCTCCGCTAACTCCACCGCTTCCTTTCTTCGGGCAATCCTTTATCTGGTGCTTTATTGATCCACAAGCAAAACATCCTTTGATTTTCTTTGGCTTTGGGAAATTTGGCGATATATGCCCCTCTTGGCCGCAGTTATAGCAAGTGCTCTTTCCCTTCCAGCACTCCCCCTGATGACTTCTTCCATACTTGTTGCAAGTTTTAGCCCTTTTCTTGAAGTTTCCCTGGTGACTTCCACCTTGATTATTGTTTCTATTGTTGTTGTTGTTATTTTCCCACTTCCTCTTTCCAGAATTACTCCCTCCGCTGCTGCTTCCTCCACGATGATCACTACCAGTGTTTTTGTTCTTTTTCTCCTTATGATATAGACTTAAGGCCTCATTGCCACCTTTTGCAATGACTGCCTTTTCTAATAAGGTCGCAAAGGAATCAATCTGAAAGACTGATACCTTATTATACAACCATAACTTTAACCCTTTCTCAAAGCATCTCGCCTTCCTTTCCTCATCCCCAACTTGGTGCTCCGCAAATCGTGCTAGTTCGTTAAACTTAGCTGCGCATTGCGCCACTGTCATATCTCCTTGTTTTAACTCTAGGAACTTCACTTCCATCCTACTCTTCATACTCTTCGGGAAATAGTTCTTAAAGAACAGCGTCGTAAGCCTCTCCCATGTTATCGTTCCTTCCCCCGCTCTCTGCTGATTAGTTTCCCACCAATAGTTTGCTTCGCCCCTCATCATGTATGTGGCAAATACTGTCTTCTGGTCTTCACCCAAGCGAGCTACAGTGAAGGCCTTCTCGATCTTCTTGATCCAGGTTTCCACAACTATCGGGTCAGTAGTTCCCGTGAACTCTAGGGGTCCTAAACTCTTAAAATCTTTGAAGGTTATTACTATGATAGCTTGAGGAATGGGCGGTACGGGTTTGTTTCTTCCCCTCAGAGCTTCTCCCAATAAATCTACAAGTCTCTGTATCGGATTTGCTGGTCCTCTCTCATCATTAACTGACTCTTCTGGGACAGTTATTCTACGTCTAGGATGCATTTTCTGCATCACAAAATTTTCATTTAATTATCTAATTATAACACTTAGACACTTCTCAATTGAAAAGAACTAAAGGTTTATAACACGTTTCTAAATTAATACCATTTATATTCATATGTTTAATAGTTACAACACATGTTCTTTTCTAGCATACAGCTATAAATGATAACACATATCCCCTATTATCACAAAAGATGGGGACAACACTAGCTTACTACCCCTCTAACACTTTTCAAAAGTTGGGGTTACCATCATATCGCCTATTACACAAAAGATTGAGACTACAACAACATATTAACAACACATAATTAATATACTACAATACTGAGCTTTTTCCTCTAGACTCAATCTAACATCCCACGCTCCACAACACTCTGATATTCCTTCTGCGTAATGTGTGCCACCATATCCCGACTTATGGTATGCCAGGTTTGTCCTTGCTCAGCTGGGTAGTGATTTACCGCATTGATCAATCTCTCCATGGCCGTGCGTAGAACATAACCCATCTTGTTCATCTTCCTTCTTTTGCACCGTACCTCGTCTTCTAGATCATCCACCCTGTCATTAGCTTCCTCCCACTTCTCCTCGAAGTGAATCCTATCCATCACCTCCATCTCTAACTAAGTTCGGAGAGCCTCCTTCGCCGCCCTCTCACTCAAAACCCTATGCTCCAATTCTTCCAGCTTCCCTGCTAACTCAACGTTCCTTACCACCGATCGGTGAAACAAGGCCCCCATCTGGATCCCTGCCTCCTTACGGTGATCAATTTTCACCTCCATCTCTTGCATCACTAGTAGCCTCTCAAGAGTCTCAGTCTTTAGCTCCTCGACTCTACATCCTAATTCCAAAATTTGTTCTTCATATTCTCCCAACATTCAATCCTCGAAAGTAGACTCGTTGGAGTCCTCCATAGGCCCAGGCTCCTCCTCCGGATCAGACGCCCCAGGTAGATGCTCCATCTCCTCCTCCTCATCATCATCAATAGGGTTACTACTGATATAGGCTCCGCAATTAAGGGTGCCTCATAGACTACGTGGATATCATGCGGCTCCTCCTCTACTACTCGGCTAGGTCCTCCCATGTCAGTCATCCTACAATCACCAACATAAGACAAGACAAACAACAATTCCATTAGAATGTTAAATAACATAAGTTCATTGTATAGAATGAAGTTACATTTCATAACACACTAGGTCTCTCAAGGAAAACTCTACATGAGTTTTATCCCCTTCCTAACTTCTAAGTTTTCCTAAGTTATAAACTAAGGACTCTCGTTCCTAAAGTTTAAAACTATAGCTTTGATACCAACCTGTGACGCCCCCAAATTCGGACCGCCACTTGGTCACTCGAATTCGGTTCGTCACGTGCTCAAAGTATTACCAAAATAACTAAAATCGTACATTCACAACGAAAGATCTAATTTAGAATAATATACAATGGTTTATTATAATTATTCTCCCAAGTCTCTCAACCTATTGTGCTTAACAGATTACATAATAATAACGAATAAAACTTATTACATAATCCTACTTAAGCTTAAACATAGTCTGAAAGTAGTTTTATTACAACATAAGTCTTAAACATAAAGGGACAAGCTAGTCAGTAGCCTTGCCGTTGCCCTTGTCCTTGCCTTTCCTAGATACACTTCCCTGTTCCGCCTTAACTGAAAGGTTTTAAATAAGCAAGGATGAGCACAAATTGCCCAGCACGTAATATACTACAAGGGTAAAGAATTTTATATCACGAGTTTGAAATATCGAAGTATCATCTCTAAGATAGTTCAGAGTTTCAGAATAATATCATGAATAAGGAATATCAACAATTCTTGGAATAAAAACGATAATTCAATATAAATCAACAAATATATATGAATTCAAAGACTATCAATGTATTCAACTGGACAAATAATTTATATTGAGCATTCACTAAGGACTATTGAACATCTAGTAGAATTACCGATATTAAACTGATAACCCACAAATCAAGTACTATAGATGATCAATCTACAAGACTCCATGTTATGCATAACACCACATTAATAATCTACTCATGTGTTGGGGTTTCCAACAACATACATTCCCCTTACCATAAGGGTTGTTCAACTCAGTTTTCAAGATTTTCGCACCAGTCAATTGGTTTGGACAGTTTTATAAATATGCATATAGTTTAGCCGAATCAAATAACATAGACACTTTCACAATATTCAAGAACAATACCAAGTTCAACATAAATAATAGTTTTCAGAAGAGTTTACATACTAGCTCATTTGAACAAGAAAGTAATATAACTTGCACTCAAAGAGATAAAGTTTGCTTACGATATCCTTTGAATAAAGTAATGTAAGAATTAGGATACTTGCACAATGTAAAGTATAGTTTAGATACTTGCCTTAAGCGTAGATTATCCTCGTTAAGAAATCAATACTTTCGAATTCTATTTATATTGTATTATAAGTATAGGATGCCCATTAGTTAAACATATTAGATAAACAATCTTGTATATAGATCAAGTGTACACACATGACTCAATCGTGAAATCTTAGACTTATGTTATTACGTAGCTCGGAACTACCGTTAGACTTCATTATTTTAAAACACTTTGTCAATTCAAGCTAAGATAGGTGCTAATATGCAAGGCTACCTCTGTCAGTGTGTCATGCACATAAACAAGCATAATGAAGTTATACTAGCATGCTACATACTTCAGAAATCACAGAAGTCACTTTCCAAGTTTGCAGAATGGTGCGGTCGCACTTGATTTGTACTAAGGAGACGCGCGGCCGCGCGACTCCCAGTTCAAACTAGGACTGAGTAATCACTTGCTTGGCATAGCTTGCCCATCCTTACATACATAATATATATTAACATGTTAAGGGCCCTTTCGCATCTTTCAAGTTCAATCTAGGTCCCTTCTTATATAATATGGTTCTTAGTTGGACATCTCAACAAGTGAAGGCCATTCAAGGTTATAAAACCACAAAGTCTAACATGCTTGATTCTTAAACAAATAAGGTAGTCATATAATAAATATTAGACATGCTTGTGAGTATTCATATTACAAATATGCAATTAGCATCGTTTTAGTTTGAAAATATGCTTCGTTTATGCTTTACCTAAATTACGATACCTAAGCATGGTATATATACATTTATGATACACGAGTGAGTCTAAGAGTACCATCAAACATGTTCACAAATATCAAATTCTATCTTTCAAAGTAGCACGTCAGTATTCACGTTCAAAGTTCGTATTTTCATTAGTAAAGTTTACTAATAAGTCCAACATGATCATGCTTCAATATGAAATCCATATACATAAGTTAGTATGTCCGACATGCATTTCAAAACCATACTAACATGCTTGTAAGGTCAGAATATACATTACTCCAAGTTCAAAATTCCTAGTTTTCCAAATGTTAAAGTTTTCTTTGAATGTTTATACTAAATATACTAACATGGCTTACTATATACATACCATCCTCATTCCATGTATTAAGGTGGTTTATATGCATATACTAGATAACATTTCATGCTCAAAATGGTACAAGACCACAAAACAGTACACATAACTGGCAGCAGGCGCGGCTGCGCGGTCATGTACTACAGAAGTGGCGCGACCACGCCACTTCGAATAGAATGAAAAATTAAAGCTCTGTTTCGGCAGAGTTTCAATATAATCAACATAAAGCTTGAGTTTAGAACCATTATACAGCTCTTAGACATGCAAACAAACCCAAATAACACAATGGCGTGCTATTCTTCATCAATTAAAAGAGAATTTCTGAGATTATAAGAATTTAGACAAAACTCAAACTAAGAACAAAATTAGAGATTATACATCCTTGATGCTTAAATTGAATTCCCACACCCCTCTGATAATACTCCCTAGTAGCTCAACAACACACACTCTGTAATACACTTCTCAGATAATTTTTAAGCAACATTAAATGGAATAGAATTGGTGCTATATATAGACAATGGATTGCCCAGTTCATGGCATTGCTCCATGGCTTGATTCACAGGATAATGGAAGAGAACAACGGGTAGAAGAGAGTTGACCAACTGCTAATCCATAGCCATCATCACCATGGATTCGTAGCAACTGATTTCACGCAAAGAGGATATAGGCTACTATTTGAGTACAGTTTGGACACTGAATATGGGACACGAATATTAAATCTCAGCAATTGTGTTTATAAGGCTTACTTTGTTCTCTTCAAATCCCAAAATATAATTTTAATGTGTTAATGCTACTATACAATGGAAAGTTGGGGATTATTTGGGTACTCACATCATATAATCCATGTACATTATTCCAGTCTAATTATTATTTATAATATGTATTGACTCCATTTAATTACCCACTAGTAATTAATGTCCCCGTAAAACTTTATTATTACAGTTATACCCACTTATTGGAATAGTTAAAATTCTTTGACAGAGTACATCTTTTAATGTTTCCATACTTATTGTCACGTAAACAATTGTTTATGTAACTTATAATTCCCTACACTTTATTATATAGTTATATATATTACCTAGCTATACTAATGTGTCACACCACATTTTCTTTTTAATGTAAGAACTATATAATATCACATGTCTTACATACATAATTTAAATGAATCATACAATTCTAGTCATGCAATTTACTTTACTCACAATAACAATTAATAATCACATAACATTAATTAATTACCAATAAAAATTAATTTATATTCTACAATAACAATTAATATAAATAAATTGTTCACTTAATAATCCCTTCATCGATTAATATTACTATTAATATTTAACCGAAATTCTTTAATAACAAATAACAATTAATATTGATTAATTGTTCGCTTAACAATTTTTTCGTGAATTAATATATTCATTAATATTTCCAATCCCCATGCCACACAAGGCTTTCAACGAGTTCATCACAAATTCTATATATTCTCAATTATTCATTTGTTCAATATATTTGAGTTAATTCATCTCGTAACACAAAATCATTTATATTCAAATAAATATTCATTTCCATTACTATATTCGTTTAATGAGACGTGGAAATTCTCGGGTATTACAGAGGACTAGTGATAATTTATTCTACATTATCTTAGTCATAATATTCTTTACTGGGCTAGTTGAGCTCACATTTTTCTTTCATTGATCTCTTAAGGAAATGAGAATATAGGTGGGACTGGTCTGGGAATGGAATGATGGTCTAAGATGGTTACTATAGTCCTCACTATTCTATAAAATACTATGATAATAATTGTAATTGGGACTTTATTTGAGTTTAGATATTGTCTACGAGACAATATTTGTATTAAAACTCACAGCTTATATTTTGTCGTATTTTACAAGACAGTTAATAATTGTATAAATGAAGGTTGTATGGACCTATTTTGGGGGCGTCACATAAAACCAACTTATCAAATACTCTCAAACTAAAGCAATTGCTTGTCCTAAAGCAACACAAGCGCAATAAACAAAATGTGTGTAATAACTCACTACTTGAAACATCAACTTAAGCATGATTCAACATGGATAACCTTAGACAACCTCAAAGTTCTTTAAACACAACTCAAATGAATGTTCAAAATCAATCGCTAACTAAACTCGAGATATCATCAGTTCAATTTATCTCGAACCCACAATGTGTGTGTCTGTATCCACATGCCAATCTTACCATAAATTAAGCAAACTCGAAAATCATAAGGCTCAAAGACAGATAAAAACATATATAAGAAATTTATTACCCCTCTATAAATTAAATACCCCGTATTTCAAAATCCTTTTATTCTACGCTGGTTTTTTTTTTCTGAACTCGACCAGTCCAATGTTTAGTTTTCTTAGGCTTTTCAATGTTACCCATGTAACGAACTTTCAACCAATACTCCCAAACCAGACGGCTATAGGGTACTAGGTATTAAGACACCCCTAAAGATCTAATATCCCAAATAACTAAGACCACAAAACTAAACTAGTCAATTGTTTATTTATATTTATTTATTTTGACTTGTGAAATGTTAATATTTATTAGGCTCTTCATTACCCATGTATAGAATTTTTGACCAATGACTCCCAAACCAGATGGTTTTAGGGCGGTGAGTGTAGAGATACTCCTAAGGGCTTACTTGTTCAAGTAACAAAGGGCACAAAGACCACTAGTCAAATATTATTACTTTTTTCATGTTCTTTTGGATAAATTTTCAAAATATGAAATAAAATAAACCATAAAGGGTGATATATATCTTTCCTATGTCACAAATTCTTTCAGTTCAGACTAACTCATGGCTAAATCGACCTATTGATATTGTGCAATTAAATTCAGGGTTTTCTTCAATAAATCAAATCAATAATACGAAATAAACTAAACCATAGAGGGTGATCTATATCTGTCCTAAGCCACAAATTCTTTCAGTTCAGACTAACTCATGGTTAAATAGACTTACTGATATTATGCAATTAAATTTAGGGTTTTCTTCAATAAATTAAATCAATAATACCCACAAGCTAACTTTATTTTCATTTTCCAATTTATTCATGTTGTAATTCAATTCATAAAGTTTTATCATTTGCCAACACAAAGTTTCATGCTTCATCATGCTCATGTTTTAATATGCTAACACAATGCAACTAACACATAATCACATAACTAAAAATTAACACGGCCTTAATGCAAAACAACCTATCATGACATGTAAACCTACAATAAAAACTACCCCCGAACTTAAGTAGAGCAGTGTTCTCATGGGAAAAATAAAGAAATTTAAAATGGAGGACTCCCCTGATTAGGTTAATCACCACGATCGTTGCGACGAACGAGATTTGTAATTATTTTTAAATATTTATTGAATTAAATAAATATTTTATTGATTTAAATAAATGTTTGATAGAATTGTGGCAGATTAATTTAATTAAATGTGTTACATTAATTAAAATAATGTTGAGTAATGTTTTAGTTAAAAGTTTGAATTTAATTAGGATAATTAAATTAAATGAGTTAAATAATTATAATGTTGTATTAATTAATTTAATAATTAATTAGAGATTTAATGATTTGTCATTATTAATAAATGAGAATTTTAATTATGTGATCATTTGATTTAATGAGTAATATTGGCTTTTATTTAATTCAATTTAATTAATGTTATTTGATTAATTAAAGTGTGATAAATAAACTATATAATAAACAAGTTAATTAATTAAAATAAATGGAAAGGAGTTATTCTTATGCAAACTGTAAGGAATATGCATGTGAATATTATTCCTTATTTATATATTTTGAAGATGAAGATGATGAAGTTAATGAATGAATATGCAAATATGTCTGCATTGATAAAAGTTGTAAAGTCCTTAATAGATGATAAACAATATGGACAAGGACTTAGATTGAAATGATCAAATATGTTAGGTTGATCTAATATGAATAAATAAGTTTGTAAAAGTCCTTCAAAAGATCATGATTTACAAGGACTATGAATAGAAAGATCAAACTTGTTAGGTTGATTTGATAAAGTGTAATAGATAGGCATGTCTTATTGAAGAGCACTGCACCAGTCATTATAGTCTGCCAAGAAAGTAAGGCAGAATCATAGTCTATCGAAGTAGAATCGTAGACTATACTCAGAATTGTAGAAGCTGTCTTTTGAGCGCCTGTCGAGCTAAAACAAGAATTGTAGGCTTCACTCGAAAGCGTGAATTCTATAAGTCGTCACCAATTAGAATCGTAGTCTGCAGAACTAGAACCAAAGTCATAGTCAGCTAATTGCTTACATAGCTATTGCATAATCATAGAGCACTTTACAATTCTCAATAGATGAGCAATCCTGAAGTGTATGCATAGATCTCATCCTCTGGTAAGAGCAGTCAAGTTTTAGATTGTAGTCTACTTAAAGAATATCAGAAAGTATTCTCTAAATAACCTGTAAGCAAATAGAAGATCAAAGTACGAACTCTATCAGCAAGGCTGATTGAGAAGTGAAAAAACATTCTGAAGGAGTCTCCTACAAGTGCTCATCAGAAGACAACGATCGTAGTGTTGGCTACAACGATCGTAGTGTCTGTAAATTCGTAGCAGAGTCTAATAAAGCACCTATAAAGACAAGGGTAAACATACAGAAGACATATGAAGAGGATTGTCTATGCTCAGCCTCACCATAAAGTATGATCAAGAGATCACAAGGCTGAAAAGTTAAGGAAGTTGAGCATGACTAATCAAAAGAACCAAAGTGTCAAAGCAGTTAGTCAACTTACTAGTTCCTGAAGCAAGGAAAACCAAGCACGATCGTAGACCAAACTGCAAGAGCTAGTTAGAAGATGGCATAACGTTTAGCACTCTCAAAATTATAAGGGATGTTAAGGTGCCCTACGATTTCCACAAACAAGCTATAACCAAGAACCGTACAGTTTATAATGGTCAACATCAGAATCGTAGAGGACATTTGTCTGATGAGTGAGAATGTCTAAACAAAGAAGATTGACATACGAACATTGTGAATCGAGGATACCGATATACTCTCCAAACTTCCTTGTTGTAAATCGAGGAAACAAAAGAAAAGGGTGACTACCTATAAGTCTGCTGAAAGTGACGTTTCAAAAGTGTTCGGTGGTAAAGCAGACTGATGTGTCAGGCAAGTTAAAAAGGAGTTGTCACAACAACCTAGTATGTCTACATCAAAGATTTTAGAATATCTAAACCATTAAATGCTCTAAAGAAAAGTTCTTTAACGGAAGACCTCCAACAACTATGTTCCAACGGGAAGATGATAGATGAATCTATAAAGAGCCGAAGCTTCAAACAAACTAGAGTTGTTAATTTGAGATGAAGTAAGTCATATAGAGCTTAACAGAGAAAAGGTCTTAGTGAGAGTGAGACCACCACAGAAGAGTGAAGCACAACTAATGAGAGTCTTATAATGAAAAAGCTTCACTTAATATAAAGGAGTATGACAACGAAGTGGCATCTGTACTGAGAGCCGGAGGGCCAAGAAGAAAACAACTAGAGTGGCAGATCAGAAAGTAGAATACTTGAGTCACTCTACAATTCACCATGAACACACTGAGCTGAAGAGAAGAAGATACAAAACCGAATTTGTGCACAAGACAACCAATGTTGAAGGACTACTAAGGACCAAAAAAAGTTAAGCTAATATGCAAGACTTAGCAGTACATCAATGGTGATAGTGTGCAATGCCAAATATAAGATGAAGACAAACATCAATAACAATGATCAGCAACACCAAAGGATAAGTCAGACGGCTAAGAACAACAAGATGTCAAACTGAACGTACATCTTAGTAGTCCATTAATTGTGATCTACTATCAAACTAAATACCACATAATTATCAGAAGCTGCTAAGTACTAGAGGATGAACAAGATGAATGTTATCTTAGCAGCTCAACAATAAGAAACAACAAACAACCATCCAAGCAACCAAAGCCTACATGGTCCTTATCTTAGTGACTAAATCAAAGTCAAGTCTGTTGGGTTGCTGAGTACCGGAGGGTACAAGAGATTCTAACTCTGCTGGTCTTAGTCTACAGTTTTCAAGGCTGCTAGTCTTGAAGAGTTCATAGTGAACTAGTGTTTCAAGGCTGTTGGTCTTGAAGGAATCTTAGTGATTCAAAGTTGATCAAATCCTTAGTGGAATCCCTGCTTGTTGAAGCAGAAGAGTGGATTAAGAGCATTTAGTCTCTGAACCACTTAAAACCTCTGGTGTCATTTACTTTATGTCATTTACATTCAGTACTATATCTGCTATATCTGCTTGCAACTAACTCAACATTAGAACTACGTCTAATGTTATATTCTTGAAGGGGATCTTAATCTATTCCGTTGTGCATGAATTGATTCTTCTATTCATTATCTGTTAATCACTTAACAAGATTAATGAAAAAGAAAAAGTTTTAATGGATCAATTCACCCCCCCTCTAGATCTATTATGTGTCACCCCAAAATTCGGGTACTTCATTTCCAAAGGATTTGGTGCTCACTATCCAAAACAATTACATCTAACTACCCATAATCAAGGATAAAGACATAAATTAAACAACTTAAATAATAATCCTCCTCATTAAAGGGTTACATCATCTCAAAATAAATCTCAGGTAATCTAACCTTAAATTATTGCATAAGTCTGCGGAATACATCATAATTAAATAAGTATCATAACAGAAATTCAGCTAAGTAAAATCAAATAAGTCTTCATTATTTGGACATCTTACCCTTGTCTTTGCAAGAAGACGGCTCATCAACTTTAGCTGCTGTGTTAATTGCAAGAGTGAGCAAACAATTGGTCACTAATATAATGATGGCAATAGAAATAATGTAAGAGTAAGCAGTGAATACTAAATAATAGAGAACTTGTTCTTCGAATCAAGAATAGAAAATAAGTTTGAGAATTATATCTGAGGGTTCTAAGACCATGAACTATGTCTCAAGGTTACTAAGTATTTCTTCCTCAACCTTTAACAATCATTAGACTATACAGACCTTTTCTTTCATACTTTGGGGGATTAGTCCTTCGTACCATGTATTATGCACAAATATCTAAATACTAAAGCGTACATAATCCCCTATATTAGGGTTTTTTTATCTCAACTTGACTTTAGGATTCCGTACTAAAGAAAGTTTAGTTTTGATTAGCTTAACAGTGGTTCTAGAATTTTAGAACACTCATCAACTATAGAATAGTCAAATCAATAAAGGTTTATTAGCCATTCGGAGGTTCAACACGATAATATAAGATTGAACAACGATATTTAAATCAAAGATCGAATGTCAATAATATACAATTGAATAAATATTGTATATCCAAAGCATTACATACAAAAGAGTTACAAAACTCATTTGGGACAATGAACTTGAACAATTTATGCTTTGAATAGCAAGTAACAAAAGTTAGGAACTTGCTCAATAAAAGATTAAAGATAAAAAAAACTTGCATAACAATATCAAACAAGATAGATTAAAGGTCTTACTTTACATAAAGAAGTAAGATTTAGGAACTTGCCTCGAGTGTAAGTTACACAATTATAACACACGTTTGCCAAATAACCTACATATACCATTAGAATCTCAATATTGATTAGTTAAACTAACATTAACCTTATAAGTCTAATTTTCATTCAAGTTCATCTCGTTATTCTATATCATATTCCAATCACCAACACCATTTACATGTCTGAAACCATAAATCTGGTAAAACATCTTCACGCTTAAATAACATCTCAAAACTTAATAAACTATAAGTTAAAGTTTTCTAAGTCACTGTCTTTTCATCCTAAAATCATCAAATACATGTTTACAATCTGTTTTAGAATTTCAGTATATGTTTAACACATTATCATGCATCTTAGACCAGGTTAGGCCAACACACCATGGACAGAAGAAAACAAACAAAACTGTTTCTGTTCAGCTTATAGCGCGCCTGCCCATTTTAGGCTTTGGTACCAACGCGGCCGTGCTGGGGCGCGATCCCATATTCTGGAAACTGTTTTCTACTATGCTCCAAACTAAAGCTCCCAAAACTCACAGAACCAGCAACATAGATATACCAGAAATTGTAATCTTAATAAAATTAACACCAAGCATGCATATCAAGACTCCAACAGTATAAACATCTTACACAACTAATTTTTGAAAGGATCAAAACCATGTTTTTACTAGTTTCCTTCATATTTCAACATATTTAGCGAATCCTATCACTACGACTTCGTTAATCCACCAAATTAATTCATTCCAAATGTATTATTTTCATATTTCAATATACTAACAATATAATTATCAATTAATAGGTTCTTAAAAAAATTGAACTTAAATTTTAGACTCAAAATATACCATATTATACATATTCAACCAAAACCAATTCGTTCTTCTTAAACATAACTACTCATGAATTTGATACTAAAAAATCATTTGAAAACAACATATAACAGATTATAAACCATCTTCGACACAAATATCAACTATTCCAACAAATTATCAACCAAAATTTTCCTTTTTCCCAAGAAAACTCAAGAACACAAAACATGATTTTCATGAATTTTAACCTCTAAAAATTGTTTCTACATGATAACCAATGGATTACATAAACTAATTAACACATATAACCATTTTCAATTAATCATCCACCAAAATCCCATTTACAGAGAACTAATTTTTTACGAAACAGAATCTAGAACTTTAGAAAGAGATTGCTTACCCTTGATTCTTGATTAAACCCAACCAAAGTAAGCATAGAGGTTTTGATTTCTACTTCATTCTCTTGACAAGTTACAGAGAATTCTCTCTTCTCTCTATTTTTCTCCTTTCCAACTCTAATCTCTCTCTTCTAAGTCATAGGAGTAATAGTACGCATAAAAACAAAGTAAGTTTATAAACTGATAAACGTGGTTATTAGTTTAACCAAGCAAAAAGACCTAAACTGTTACATTAACCAAAAGCCACAAGGCCATGTTTGGTTAGCTATTCTAAAGCCCATTTTTAGTTTTTTTTTATATCACTTATATAATATGGTTCCATTGTCACACTTTTATTTAATCAATTTTAATAAAGTCAAATTTACACTTATCTTATAATTATAATTATATTTATAATTTCATTATAATTATATTTATGCTTAAAAAATTATTTCATATCTAATTTAATTAAATTCATAAATCAAATTAACATTTGCCATAATTATAATTTCCATAATGATTTATAATTTTATTTAACAAACTAATAAATATCTAATTCAATTATTAAATTAAATTACAACAATATCATAATTATTTAATAATTCATTTAATTTAATTATCTCATTAAATTCGATCTTCAAATCATAAAATTATCCTCCACACTTTAACTAATTATTGCACAATAATTTCATCAAATATTTATTTATTTCAATAAATAAATCAATCCAAATATTTATTTAACTCAATAAATATTTTTAAATTACATAAAAAATCTCATTCGTTACATCCTTCCCTCCTTAAAAGGATTCTGTCATCAGAATCAAGACTCAATAAATTCATTCGTTACATTATTCCCTTCTTAACATTCTGTCCCTAGAATCGCTATACAAAATTAAGCAAATAACTAAGGATAATTTTTCATTATAACATCTTTAAGTTCCCACGTAGCTTTTATAGACACTCAAAATTTTCTGTATACATGTTACTCACATTGCAGGAGGGCAGATTCATCTTTCAGACATAACCTTGGAAGACAGCTCACATCCAGTTCGGATACTACTGGAAGCTCAGTTTCAACCCCGGAACACACACCAGGAGTATCAGTTTTAACCCCGAAACAAACACCGGGAACCTCGGAGATAACCCCAAGGCCTGTAGTTCCAATACCGGAAATTCCACCGGAGAAGGCCGATTTATCCCGGAGATAATCCCGAGATATTCAGTCTCAGTCCCAACACTAGGAATAGCAGATTCCAACCTTGGAGATAACCCCAAGGAAGGCAGTTGCAGTTCTGGAGATAACCCCAAAAATACTTATTCTAAATGCATGCAAATAACTTCATATCACTCGACGCTTACACCGAGGCACTCAGTACAAGACCTGGCAATAACACCAGGAAGACAGGCACACCTCAGAGATGACACTGAGGACCTTCAACACCTGTAATAGTCCAATCTCAGAGATAACCTTGAGCAACGTCTGCTTTATCAAGACAAACTGTAGATAACCCCGATGAGGGGTAAAGTCGTCATCTTGCCACCTTGACACCATATCACGCCATCTCAACATTTCAGACATACATTTCTACACATCAATGTCCCATAAGAACCAAGGAAGTTCAATCCCGAGTGACTATTACGCAGGGTAACGGATATAATTTGAAGCTTGAAGACCGGAGGGCATAGTCCCATCTTCCTGACTTCGTACAATCTCTAATTTCATGTTATTGCGTAACTCTCGACAACGGCAGTCCGAAATAGGTCTTACATACCTCAATCGGATGCCCAAATTACAATTCTGAAAGTTTGAGTGGACATCACGTTGCACGCATGCACGTACTTTGAGACGGCGAGACTCGCGAGGCCCGGGGCATCCCGGGTAGCCGCAGGTACACCTGCGGCTCCCCCCTCTAAAAATTGAGGGCTTGGGGTGGCCATTTTGGAAGAGAAAAAGGCGAGGAAGCCCTGTCTAATTTGCTCTGTACTCATCCTAAACTGAATGCTTTATCATTTTAAACACTTGTAAGCTCATATATTGCTACTTTTTACTGACGAGAGCCGAGTGTTCATTCATTTCAAGTTATTGAAGTCTTCTTTGGCAGCCCACTGTAAGCTTTTATACACATTTTCAAGCCTTTCTCTTCATCTTTGCACACACTGTTCTTCACGTTGAGAGTCGTGTTGTGTGTGTTTGCCCGAACTTCGGTTCGTAGATTTTATTTATTTTGTATATATATATATATACACTTATATATATGAACTGTGTGTTGAACATTGTTCGATGAGCATAGACTTACGTCTGGTGCGTTTAATTACTTTCGTATATATATATACTTATATATATGAACTGTGTGTCGAACTTTGTTCGATGAGCATGGATTTTACATCCGGTGCGTTTACTGCTTTAATGTATATATATACTTGCATTTACTAACTGTTATTGAACTTTGTCCGATGAGCCTGGATTTTATATCTAGTGCGTTTACATGCTTATATATATATATATATATATATATATATATATATATATATATATATATATATATATATATATATATATATATTTCGTCCTGCCTGGAGTTTACTTCGTGGCGGTTGACCGTTTTTATAGCTTTTTGTACATTTCGTCTCGCCTGGAGTTTCCTCCGTGGCGGTTGATCGATTTTACAGCTTTATTTACATTTCTGATCCCCCATGGAGGTGCTTCGTGATGGTTGATCATGTCTATATATATTTACAACTTATATATATATATATATATATATATATATATATATATATATATATATATATACACCTGCTTACTGCGTTTATATCAATTGCGGCATCATGTGAGCCTAGGAATCATGTGATCGCAGATTCAGTCCACTAAATCTAGATTCGGTTCCCGTGATGGACGTTTTCAGCTGTTAGCAGCTTGCAAATTTATTCACGGTATTCGGATTTCCTCCGATGGTTTCCATGGCCATGAGGATTTCGGCACTGCTTTGTACATTATTTTCTCGAAGATGCTTCGCATCTCGAAAATTAAAACAATCAAGCCAAACATTTAATAAAATGAAAGTATCAAAGGCCTCAATTACTATTGAGCACAGGGTTTGAAAAACCTCTTTTAAAACATCACTGCTATATCTTGTTAAAACTGATTTTTTATACAAATTCAAACCCTATGTATATAGGTGCAAACGAGGCATGTCATTACTTCTAAATAATTTCACATTGACCCACACACACACACATTCATATAACAATTTCTCGAAAAGTTGCGGTCACTGTGGTAACACGGATGTCGGGGGTGCCTAACACCTTCCCTCTGCATAAGCAAGTCCCCGGACCCTAATGGATATCGGTTTCACAGACCCGTTTAGCAGTGTCACATCACTAGGTCAATGTGCAAATCTTTTCTCGGTTGTGTTGGTACAACCAGTTAAAAAACCAACTGGCGACTCTTAACAGTCCATCGTCGACATTATACATGTCAGACCTTTTTCACTTATTTTTTCAAACAAATCTCACCTAACATGAGAACACAAAAAACAGGGAACGAATAGGGGCAAATAAAAAATCCTGACATTGACAGGTTGCGACTCTGCTGGTGACTTCCAGTCAGAGGACTTAAGCCGCTATTACAAGCTTTTTAAAACTATTATATGCTTGTGTGTGAATGTTGCATTTACATTTATGATGAATGTGTACGAATGTATTTGCACTGCAATATATCTGTCTGTGATATTAGTGCTTTGTACATGTCATCATTTTCATAAACGGTGAGACACGTTGTATGTGAATGTATGTCGTGTGGTTCCTCCACCAAGAGGCTATCCTGTCGGTGTTTGATTACTGGACTCATAGGAAGACTAATTCCAACGAGGCTTAGGAAAGGAACCACCCAAATTCGCTCCAGTTGAAAGACCAGATTAACTTCCCATCGAGTAAATTGCGATGATTTGGGAACCTTTGAGCCAAAAAGCGGCGCGAGTAACCTAAGATAGGTCAGCCTCTGATAAACCAAATGTGGAGGAAAGTCTCTTCATGCTTTCTCATTTCAAATTACTTGTAAAGTCAATTACTTGTAATTTACATTCCATATTCATCTCCATTTAATGAGAAATATGAAGAAATTATGTGCATATACATATTTAAATTAACATGCTACCATGTATTACAAATAGCTAACATCCATTTTTGAAGGATAATAATCCTAGAACGGACACATCACATAGCATGTATACATTTACACAATCCCTAAAACTAAACTATGTAAGTTTTGTCACAGGGAAGCATTCAGACCTATTACCCGGTCAATGTCCAAAAAGGCCACAAGCCTACAACTAATCATGTCTTCATCTGACCAGTCTAATCCAGTTTCTCGCGAAGAATATGATGGATTAAGTAAACAAATTACAGATTTGGTTGTTCTACTTTAAGAATTACATCAGTCTACTCAAGGTACGAAGATACCCATGCATGTTGAATCCTCTACATAAGGAAGAACCCAAGGTTCTGACAAAGCCATTACAGTACCTGAGCTCCAGTTGGATACAACCAACAAAAGTCATGATATCATACATCTCAAAGGAGATCTATACACCTGTGACATCAAGAAAAAGGTCCTTCAAATGGAAGAAACCCTTCGGTCTATCAAAAGAATTGGAGCACACGGGAGTGTCTTCTATGCCGATCATTGTATATTCCCTGGTGTTCATTATCTGGAGAAGTTCAAAACTCCTGACTTCGAAAAGTATGACGGGTTAGGAGATCCTTACACCTATTTGAAGGTGTTCATTGGAGAACTTGGATCTTATGCAGAGGACGAGAAGCTCAGACTGCAGCTGTTCCAAAAGAGTCTGACTGGAGAAGCCCGTTCATGGTATACCAGATTAGACAATTAAAAGATCCATAGTTGGGAAGAACTAGCTCATGCCTTCCTTACACAATACAACTTCCAGTCTCAAATGGCTCCTGAGCGGTACCAGATTACCATGTCAAAAAACAGTCCAATGAGTCTTTCAGAGAATATGCTCAAAGGTGGAGGTGCCTTGCTGCTCAAGTGATTCCTTCTATGATAGAGTCAGAGATGGTGATGACCTTTATAGACATACAAGAAGCTCCTTTCTATGAAAGAGTCTTAGCTGGTATTGGTAAACCATTTTCTGAAATGATCAAACATGGGGAGATGGTTGAGATAGGACTGAAGTCAGGAGAGATTCAAAACCTAGCTGCCCTTAAAGCTGTTGCTGAGCACATCCAATCCAGAAATTATGGAAACAACCCCTGGAGGGTCCATAAAAAGAAAGAGGAGGATGTTTCCCTAATACTATAAAGTAAAAAAGGCAATCAGTATATGCCTATCCAACGGAGAAATTACACTCCTTTTCAGGCACAGTCTTCAAACCCTACAATGCCAAAAGGTGGAGAAGTCAAATGCCCTCGAGTGTTCACACCCTTAGGGGACTCACTCGAGAATATTCTAGCTCTTCAGATAATTCAGAAGAAAATCACGCATCTTTTTCCACCAGCCAACCCTAATGGGAGGGGTTTCAATGCTATTCGGAAATGTGCTTATCATGTCGTGGCACTGTAACATTCCAGATTTTGATTGTAATTTTAAATAATTATTGAATTACATATATATTTAATGGATGTGTTTATCATCGAATACATATGTGTTTAATTTGATTGATGTAATGAAGTATTTATTTGTTCGTAGGGTATTTATCGATGACATTTTGGTGTATTCAAAAACTCAAGAGGAACATGTGGAACACTTACGTTCGACTTTGGACACACTAAGAAAGGAAAAGTTGTACACTAAATTCTCTAAGTGCGAATTTTGGCTCGATTGTGTACAATTTCTGGGTCATGTCATTGACAAAGATGGGATTTTTGTGGATCCATCGAAAGTGGAAGTTGTAATCAATTGGGAACAACCAAGGACACCGTTGGAGGTGAGGAGTTTCTTGGGATTGGCTGGTTACTATAGAAGATTTATTCAAGATTTTTCCAAGATAGTTACGCCATTGACAAATTTGACAAGGAAAGCTATAAAATTTGTTTGGACGGAGAAGTGTGGAGAAAGTTTTCAAGCTTTGAAGAAAAAGTTAAGTATGGCACCTGTGTTGGCATTACCAGATAATACAGGAAACTTTGTGGTGTATAGTGATGCCTCGCATAATGGTTTGGGTTGTTTTCTTATGCAAAACGGCAAAGTTAGTGCATATGCATCAAGACAACTGAAGGATTATGAGAAAGGGTATCCGACTCATTATTTGGAATTGGCTGCAGTAGTATTTGCTCTGAAGATATGGAGACACTATCTCTACGGAGAGAAATGTGAAATCTACACAGATCATAAGAGTCTGAAGTATATTTTCACTCAGAAGGACCTGAACATGCGTCAAAGAAGATGGACGAAAATGATAAAGGATTACGATTGTGAAATCTTTTATCATCTAGGCAAAGCGAATGTGGTTGCAGATGCTTTAAGCAGGAAAGATCGGGAAAAGTTGATGCTGATAACCACTCAGGAGGACCTCATTTTAGCTATGGAACGGTTAGAGCTGGAAATCAAATTTCCACAGGAATTCGATGAGCGACTATTCCAGATAGAAGTTGGTCCAACTTTAGTGGACAAGGTGAAGAAAACTCAACTAGAGGATGAAGAATGCAGAAAAATAAAGGAAGGTGTGAACGAAGGTAAAGAGGTGTAATACAAGATCGATATCAAGGGATTACTACGGTTCAAGGGAAGAATCTAGGTTCCAGCAGTATCAGATATTAGAGAAGAAATCTTGACCGAAGCACACAACTCAAGATATTCAATTCATCCAGGAAGTATGAAGATATATCATGACTTACGACGACATTTTTGGTGGCCGGACATGAAAAGAGATGTCGCAGAATGTGTCGCGAGATGCTTGACATGTGAACGAGTCAAAGCTGAGAATCAAAGACCGATCGAACTACTTCAACCGTTAGAAATACCAGAATGGAAGTGGGAACACATCACAATGGATTTTGTGGTGGGTTTTCCAACTACTCAGAGAGGATGCGATGCGATTTGGGTGATAGTGGATAGACTGACAAAATCAACGCACTTTTTACCAATAAAGATTAGGTTTAATCTTGAACAGCTGGCCATGTTGTACATTAAAGAGATAGTTTTGAGACATGGAGTGCCAGTGTCAATTGTGTCAGATAGAGATCCGCGATTCACTTCAAATTTCTGGAAGAGATTATAGGAATGTATGGGAACACAGTTGCGAATGAGCACGACTTATCATCCACAAACCGATGGCCAAAGCGAAAGAACAATTCAGACATTGGAAGATATTCTTAGAGCATGCGTCATAGATTTTAAAGGTAGCTGGAAAGAATATTTACCATTGGTGGAATTTGCTTACAACAACAGTTACCATGTGAGCATCAGCATGCTGCCTTACGAGGCATTATACAACAGTATTATTCATGTAGAAGAAGGATGGATCGATGCGTGATTATAGGGAATTGAACAAAGTCACTATTAAAAACAAGTATCCGTTGCCAAGAATAGATGACTTATTTGATCAGTTGAAGGGTGCTAAATACTTCTCAAAAATAGACTTGAGAAGTGGGTATCACCAATTGAAAGTGAGGAAGGAGGATATACCTAGAACGGCATTCAGAACTCGGTATGGACATTATGAGTTTCTGGTGATGTCTTTTGGTTTAACAAATGCCCCTGCTGCGTTCATGGATTTGATGAACAGTGTGTTTAAACCATTCTTAGACAAGTTCGTAGTGGTATTTATCGATGACATTCTTGTTGTATTCCAAAACTCAAGAGGAACACGTGGAACACTTACGTTTGACTTTGGACACACTAAGAAAGGAAAAGTTGTACGTGAAATTCTCTAAGTGCGAATTTTGGCTCGATCGTGTACAATTTCTGGGTCATGTTATTGAAAAGGATGGGATTTTAGTGGATCCATCGAAAGTGGAAGCTGTAATCAATTGGGAACAACCAAGGACACCGTCGGAGGTGAGGAGTTTCTTGGGATTGTCTGGTTACTATAGAAGATTTATTCAAGATTTTTCCAAGATAGCTACGCCATTGACAAATTTGACAAGGAAAGCTATAAAATTTGTTTGGACGGAGAAGTGTGAAGAAAGTTTTCAAGCTTTGAAGAAGAAGTTAAGTATGGCACCTGTGTTGGCATTATTAGATAATACAAGAAACTTTATGGTGTATAGTAATGCCTCACACAAAGGTTTGGGTTGTGTTCTTATGCAAAATGACAAAGTTATTGCATATGCATCAAGACAACTGAAGGATTATGAGAAAGGGTATCCGACTCATGATTTGGAATTGGCTGCAGTAGTATTTACTCTGAAGATATATAGAGACACTATCTCTATGGAGAGAAATGTGAAATCTATATAGATTATAAGAGTCTGAAGTATATTTTCTCTCAGAAGGACCTGAACATGCGTCAAAGAAGATGGATGGAATTGATAAAGGATTACGATTGTGAAATCTTTTATCATCCAGGCAAAGCGAATGTGGTTGCAGATGCTTTAAGCAGGAAAGGTCGGGAAAAGTTGATGCTGATAAGCACTAAGGAGAACCTCATTTCAGCTATGGAAAGGTTAGAGCTGGAAATTAAATTTCCACAGGAATCCAATGAACGACTATTACAGATAGAATCTGGTCCAACTTTAGTGGACAAGGTGAAGAAAACTCAACTAGAGGATGAAGAATGCAGAAAAAATAAAGGAAGGTGTGAACGAAGGTAAAGAGGTGAAATACAAGATCGATACCGAGGGATTACTACGGTTCGAGGGAAGAATCTGGGTTCCAGCAGTATCAGATATTAGAGAAGAAATCTTGACCGAAGCACATAACACAATATATTCGATTCATCCATGAAGTAAGAAGATGTATCAGGACTTATGACGACATTTTTGGTGGCCGAACATGAAAAGAGATGTCGCAGAATGTTGTGAGATTTTCTTCATTGTTATTTCAAGTGAGCTTTGTTTGCTCACTCTTGCTTATATAACTATTACAGCTAAAGATGAGAAGGTAGATGTACCTAGCACCAGTAAAGGAAAGGGAAAGATGAACAAGTACTGAAGACTTGTAATATGTTGACAGTTATTTACCAGACTTTAATTTGATTGATGTAATGAAGTATTTATTTAATTTCCGCATTTGAATGATTGTAATTAAAGGTTAGATAACCTGGGAGATTTTGTTTATGTAATCCCTTAAGGGAAGGTTTATTATTCAATTTTATTATGATTGGGTAGTCCGTGATTCACTTCAAATTTCTGGAAGAGATTACATGAATGTATGGGAACACAGTTGCAGGATCGAGTATGAATCGTTGTAGTTCGAGAAAGATTTGTCTTATGAAGAGATTCCTATCCAGATAGTTGATAGGAAAGAACAAGTGCTCAGGAATAAAGTGATACCTTCTGTGAAGGTAATATGGAGGAACCACAATGCTGAAGAAGCGACGTAGGAACTCGAAGAGAAAATGATGGAAGATTACCCTGAGTTATTTTTTTAATCTGTGTCTTCGATTCTGGGGGACATAATCTTTGTAAGTAGGGATGAATGTAACGAATGAGTTATTTGAGTTGTGATTATGAGGACAGAATCCTTGTAAGGAGGGAACGATGTAACATTCCAGATTTTAATTGTAATTTTAAATATTTATTGAATTATATAAATATTTAATGGATGTGTTTATCATCGAATAAATATGTGTTTAATTTGATTGATGTAATGAAGTATTTATTTAATTTTCGCATTTGAATGATTGTAATTAAATGTTAGATAACCTGGGAGATTTTATTTATGTATTCCCTTAAGGGAAGGTTTATTATTCAATTTTTATTATGATTGGGTAGTTAGATATGACTGATTTGATTAACTGAACACCGAATCTTGAGGTAATAAAGAACAGAGATTTGGGGGTGTCACAGGCACCTGGACATGATACTCAAGATTGTTGGGCCTTGAAACACAAGATCCAAGATTTAATAGACAACGGTGAGATCGTGGTCTCCAAACCAGATCAACCTCACGTGCAAGACAACCCTCTTCCTCCACACAAAGAGGAAGATGTCAACATGATTAATTGGAACAATGGACAGAGTTCCGAATTTTACTGTGAATCATCTCAGATCATCAAAGACAGTGTTGACAAATGGGATTATGCAAAGTTCCAGTTTACGATGGAAAGGAAGATTAAAGCTCTGGGTAAGCAAATTGAGCGATTGGCCGAACTGGTGACCTATTAGCATCAAGTCATACGCCAATTAATCAGCCAGGAGCACGCTAGTCTCCTACCCTTGGTTATGTACTCCATCATCACCTTCAAAATATGAAACATTGCAGGATAAAGTGACAAAGAGAGCAACTGCCAAAGCCAGTCGGGATTTTGCCAATAGAAGGGAATTTACATACCTGGGCCAACCTATGGAGGAGATACTTCAGATACTAATCAATGAAGAAAGAATCACATCCCTTCTACCTCCAATTATTCCCCATTTAGGACGGTTCAATCCTTGTGGAGTATGTCAATATCACTCCCAATCTCGCGGGCACAACACGGAATAATTCTGGGCACTCCACCATCTTATTCAGAATCTAATCGATGGTGGTGTCCTGCAACTGGCAGACAACGATACCGTGCTATTTCAAAGTGAAAATATTTATCCTACCAAATGGAAAGGTCTTGTAGCAGTTATATCCACTGAGGCTAATGGGACTGTTAAACCATTCACAATTCAACTCAAAGGAGTTAACAATCCTTTGAAAGTGGTTGCTCCAGAGCCAATCACCTTACCATTCAGACCACAATATACTGTTGTTAGCTTACAGAAAGTTCCCTGAAATTATGGACAAGCTGAAGGATCCACATCTCATACAACTGTTGCAGTGTCGAAGAAAAATCCACTATATCTTCCCCAACGGGTGATGAAGCCTACTATTAAATTAAAGGTGAAAATTCCCATAGAGAAGATTGAAAAATTCCTCCGGGCTATGGGTCATATTGAAACCAATGTGGTTCTAAGCTTAAGAGAAGCTCCACATTAAATTTTAATATTAGATTTGGTTTTAACTTTCGAGGATCACCAGAAGATTCTACTAAAGGTTTTAGAAGAAATCTACTTGCCTAAATCAGTGGACGTGGAAAAATTTCAACATCTGGTTGATCACATTTTCAATAACAATGTGATCTCTTTCACTGATGATGACATACCGCCCGAAGGGACCGGTTATTGCAAGCTGTTACACATTACGGTTTTGTCCTCCAAATATATGTTAGCTGGAGTCTTGGTAGATGGAGGTTCATCTCTGAATATCTGTCCTTATGCTACGTTGCTTAAGATGAATGTCAATCTCAAGCGGATCCGAAGTAGCCATACGATCATCAAAGCTTTTGATGGATCCCGCCAAAATTTAGTCGGAGAGATTGAGCTGCCAATTGAGATTGGTCCCCATACATTTTGTGTATCTTTTCACGTGCTCAAAATAAATACAGGATACAACCTGTTTCTGGGGAGACCGTGGATTCATATGGTCGGGGCAGTCCCCTCCACTATTCATCAGCAACTTAAATACATTATCAACAATATCGTAGTCATAGTCAACACTGAACCGCAATGTCCTCAACATGGTGACCTTCCACTCATCAATGTCAATTCAGATGTTGAGCCGGTCAGTTTTCATGCTTTGGAAGTAAACAACACTCAATACCATTCTATTGGGACGCCATTTCTAGTACCCAAGATTTATGTCGAAGTGATGGAAGCTACTCAAGAAATGACGTTATTGGGACACTAGTAAGGACAAGGGCTGGGTAAAAATCCTCAGGGTATTAAGCACCCGATTCAAGTGTCCACTCAAGCTGGTACAGCCGGACTAGGCTATTCTGCCAGTTCTAGTCATAGGAATCCACATAAGCATAAAGAGATTCCTTCAACTTCAGCCACACAACGATTATCTCCACCTATAAATCCAGAGTCTGCACAAACTCCGTTAAAGGTGCCGGCCAACATAATGGCTATGTTATTTTCTAAGCCGATACCGGTAAAGGAAAAGGAAGTCTTTGTTCCAGATCCCAAGGTGAAAGAAGAGGAACGAAGAATCAAACAAGACATCATCTGAATGATGTCAGGCATACGCATCATTATCCAGGATGAACATACAAACAGATACACCCCAAACGATGATTGCCCGGACATAATTGTCATCATTCGGGAGAAGAAGGACGATGACCGCCCCTCCATCACTACTATCCACCAGGAATTTGCCCTTGCCAATTGGAGCAGCACTCCTTGCATTAGTCGACAAGGGTAAAACGGGTATAACTTCTTTCTGCCTTGTAGATATCATAACTGCTTACTTTTCTTTCCATTATTAGCAGTTGTTTTGTCTGTACATGCTAACACTTTGTATGATTAAACAGTTTCATATATATTAAGTGAAAGCATATTTTGTTTCAGGACTCTTAACTTAGATGTGCATGTACTTGCTGATAAGATGCCACTTCTCCACAAGGATTGTAACTTTAATGAAAAGTTGGACTCAGACTTTATGGAAATACAAGAGGACATTGAGGTGCTTTCGGAGATCAAAGAATGGGTTGAAGACAAACCTAAACCCAACCTTGGTCAAACCACCTCTTTCAATCTCGGAACCTTAGAAAACCCTAAGTTAATCCAGATTAGTTCAGACCTCACTCCAAACCAGAGGAATGACATGGTTACACTACTAACCCAGTTCCAGGATGTGTTTGCATGGTCTCATGAAGACACGATGGGTTTGTCCACTGACATTATCCTCCATCGCCTTCCCATCAAGGAGGGATTCAAGCCAGTCAAGCAAACACTCAGGCTATTGAAACCTTAGTGGAGCTTAAAGGTGAAAGAAGAAATTATGAAACAATTTCAAGCTGGTATTATCATAGTGTCCACATATCTGGAGTGGATATCCAACATCGTTCCCGTGCCTAAGCCTAGAGGAAAGGTGCGAGTTTGTGTGGATTATCGGGATCAGAATAAAGCTTGCCTTAACGATAGCTTTCTCTTGCCATTTATCCACATTCTCATTGACAATACTACTCAATACGGCATATACTCCTTCGCTGATTGCTTTGTGGGGTACCTTCAGATCATTGTTACTGAGGAGGATCGTGAGAAAACTACTTTCATCACGCCTTGGGGAACCTTTTGCTACAGACGATTGTCTTTCGGCCTCATCAATGCCGGAGCTACCTACCAGAGAGCTATGATGGCTCTTTTCCATGACTTAATGCACAAAGAGATAGAGATCTACGTGGATGACATCATTGTGAATTCCTGAATGGAGGAAGACCACTTAGACCATCTCAAAAAACTTTTCAATAGGTTGCGTAAATATAACTTGAAGTTGAATCTAGCCAAGTGCGCCTTTGGCATTAAATCAGGCAAGTTCCTAGGATTTCTAGTCAGCCACAAAGGAATTGAGCTGGATCCCACCAAAATCCAACCCATTACGGAAATGCCCATTCCTCAGACAGAGAATGAAATACGGGGATTTTTGGGAAGAGTCAACTTCATTAGTAGATTCATTCCTCAACTCATAGCAACCTATGAGCCTATCTTTAAGCTATTAAGGAAGAACTCCTCCATGAGATGGAATGATAAGCGCTAGAAGGAATTCCTTACCATCAAAGATAAGCTAGTTAAAGCTCCTATTTTGGTACCACCCAGGGATGATGTTCCCCTGTTCATGTACCTATCCATAAGTGATAATGCTACGGGCTGCATGTTGGGTCAGAAATTTGATAGAGGCAGAGAACGAGCTATCTATTACCTCAACAAAAGATTCAGCAGCAGTGAACATAAGTACACTCTGATTGAGAAGACTTGTTGTGCTTTAACATGGGCTGCCATGAGGTTACAACATTACCACCATGGGCATATGACCCATCTCATATCCCACATGGATCCTCTCAAGTATATGTTCAACAAGCCCATACTGAATTGTCGGCTGTCCAGATGGTAGTTGATTTTGCAACAATTTGACATTGTTTACGTGACGCATTAGTCCATTAAAGGTCAAGGAATCGCGGATCAACTGGCCGCCGCACCTTCAGGGGATTTCAAACCCTTGGAAACATACTTCCCCGATGAAGGGGTAATAACAATTCAGCAACACCATCAGTACGATACACATCAAACATGGAACATGTATTTTGATGGAGCCGTTAGTATGGAAGGTTCAGGAGCTGGAGCAGTTCTAGTATCCGGTATGGGGGAGCAGTATCCCGTCGCTGTCAAATTACAGTTTGTCAGCTCCAATAACATAGCTGAGTATGAAGGTTGTATTATGGGGCTAAAACTTGCCCGTTCAATGGGCATCAGGCGGTTAACTGTCTTTAGGGATTCAGAGTTGGTAATCAAACAATCCACGGGAATATATCAAACCAAAGAGCTACATTTGCTGCCTTACCATCAGCAAGTTTTATAGATGGCTTCGGAGTTCGAAGAGATCTCCTTTCTACACATTTCTCATAATAGGAATGACTTTGCAGACGCATTAGCTACTTTGGTCTCCTTGATTCACATACCTAACAAGGAACACATGCCAAGCGTCACATTTGCTCTGCAAAAGGCACCAGCCTATGGGAACTATGTTGGAGAAGTATCGGATGAGCTACCTCCCATCCAACAACCTTGGTATCAGCATATCAAGGAGTACTTACGAGATAGATCTACACCCGCTGAGGCGAGCCTGACTGAGCAAAGGCGGATTCATCGACTAGATATGAAATTTTACCTGACCGGAGACGCACTCTACAAGAGAGATGCAAGATTAGGTCTCCTCAGATGCTTGGATAAGGATCAAGCTCAGAGACTCATGGATGAGGTCCATGGTGGAGTATGTGGCCCACACATGAGCGACCCTTTACTTATAAAGAAGATCCTCAGAACAGGACATTATTGGCTCTCTCTCAAGGCTGACTGCAATGACCACGTTAAGAGATGTTATCAGTGCCAAATTAATGGGAATGTTACCCACGTCCCTCCGCGGGAGCTCCATAATATGAGTTCACCTTGGCCCTTCCCAATGCGGGGAATAGACGTGATCGGGCCCATCGAGCCTAAAGCCAGTAATGGACATCGCTTTATCTTCACCATGATCGACTACTTCACCAAGTGGGTAGAAGCAGCCTCCTTCCCCAGGGTTACCAAAGAAGTTATCATTGCTTTCATCAGAAACAATGTCATTTGTCGATATGGACAACCAGAGGTAATTGTATCAGACAATGCTAAGAACATCAACAATAAAATGATGGAGGAGTTATGCAGTAAATTCCACATCAAACACCTTAACTCCGTCATCTACCGTCCAAAGATGAATAGTGTTGTTGAAGCGGCTAACAAAAACATCAAGAAGATCATGCAAAAGATGTCCGCCAACCACAAAGGATGGCCTGACCTATTGCCTCTTACTCTATTAGCCTATAGAACGTCAATGTGCACTTTAACTGGGGCAACCCCCTACGCATTAACCTATGGGATGGAAGCAATACTCCCTATAGAGGTAGAAATGGAATCCCTTAGAGTGTTGATAGACGCTCAGCTGGATGAAGACCAATGGGTACAAGACAAGTATCACCAATTGTCTCTAATAGATGAAAGGTGAACCATGACTATCTTCTATGGTCTATTATATCAACAAAGGATCGCCCGATCCTACAATAGAAAAGTTAGCCTACGGTAGTTTAAACAACATGACTTGGTTTTGAAGAAGATCATAGACAACCAAGATCAGTCTAAGGGAAAATTCGCTCCTAACGGGGAAGGCCCGTTTATTGTCAAGGAGGTATTGACAGGGGGTGCTCTCAGAATGCAAGAAATGGATGGCGATGAATTTTAACAACTCATCAACTCGGACACCGTGAAACGATACTATGTCTGAAGTTACCATCAAACAAACATCCTGGTATTGGATCATCAGATCGCCAGTCATTCTGGTTCTTTAACCCTTTACCACATACAACTCTTTTTCACACTTTGCCCCTCAGGGAAACATACTCTTTAAGCCAGCAGCCTGGCTTCACTATGCTCTTACAACTTTGGTCATCCCACTAGGGATTAAACCTCTCGCATTTGAAGTTTGTCCCCAAACATGGGATCAAACTTTTCACACCTGCAGTTTATCCACAACCTATGATCAAACTTTCTCTTCCCCGTAGTCTGACCTGCACATGGGATCACGCTTTTCAACTCGTCATGAGGGGCGAACTACGTCGACCTGATCTCCTTGATACATGGGAGTACGTAGGCAACCATATTTTATATGGCCCGATCGCAATAAAATAAAAACAACAAAAACACTTCTACACCATTTTCCTTACAAAAACAAAAATAACAAAAATATTCCTACACCCTTTTCTGCCATAAACAGCGTTGAACCTCTTACACCAGGTTCGAACTACGCAGACCTGATCTCCTCTTCAACAGGAGTACGTAGGCAACCATTTTTAGTTCGGTCTAACCCCCTATAAAAACACAAACCCTTGTCAAGGATACTAGGATCATCCTTCAATCCACCACATTTCATTTGGGTTCAAACCAAAGGGATGTAATTACCTGAACTCCTCCTAAATAGGAGATTCGGCGACCATCTAAGCTGCGGTTGTAGCTCAAAGAGCAACACCAATCCATAAGAGATGGAATTAACTAGGCTCCTCCTAAATAAGAGTACTGGCGACCATCTGTGGTACGGTCAATCTCAGAGAGGAAAGCCACACTTCTCTCCATATTTCTATACAGAAACCAATCCCAAGACACCAAAGATGGTAGGGATATACACAGATCCATGATCCATTCTGAACTATCCAGAGACAACTCAATGTCCATACAACAAGGAGGAGGTCGTAATACATCAAGATCACAAGCCCTGAAGAAGCAGGCAAATAACAAGCAAGTATTCAGACATATCTTAAAGGGAAGTGATCAAAAATATATTTCCATGTTATATATAATACTGTTTGATATACACAATATAAACTGTACATGACAAAATGACTAAGCTAGTATGTTCAGGAAAATACAAGGCTATCTATGGATCGGTATGCATACGAGCTGGCAGATCTAACATAGGATCTCTATCCGAAGGAGGTAACGCTGTGGTCTCCTGTACAAGGATATCCTCATGAGCCAGCAAGTCCGAGGCCATCTGCACGGTGACGCGAAGCTTATCGATATATGCACTCATCTCGACAAGCATGCCAGTGGTGAGGGACCTCACTGTAGTACTATCTGTGATGGCTACATCCCGAACAGATATGGCTTTATCCAGCTCAACTATCACTGCATCTCTGGCTGATCTGGCCTCATCCCGCTCAACAACAGCGGCATCTCTACGAGCCAATGCCTCGTCTCTCTATAACAGAGCTGCGTCTCTCCCATCAAGAGCTGTCAACATCAGGGCTCTAGCCTGATCTCTCTCAAAGGTCATCAGATGAAGACTCTGCTTAAAGTACTGTGCTGAATGCTGAATCATGACAGTGCTAGTACTGAGAGAATCTAAGAGAGCTGCTGGCAACCCAATAAATGGCTCCTCCTCGGTGTGAGAATTAATATCCTCCATGGGCTCTCCACCATCTGAAGTAATGCTCGACACTGTACATGCTACCATAGCTGATGAAGTCTCTGTCTCCATCCACACAGAATACTCTAGCGAATAACCCAGATGGATAACAGAAAAAATAACTATCTTATGCTGATCCCAACAGGCATACACCCGGATGTGATCTCATCCTGCACAACTCTCTGCCTCACTCTTGTGAGAGTCATAAACTGACGGCTCATGTCACCAATGGCCATATGCATGCAAGGTCTATCAAGTGGCAGCATCGTCCAACGTTCATACTCTTCCAAAGTCAGAGTTAACTCCTGGGTCCCAAACCAAAAAACCTGTCTCTCCGGTACCTAGTGCTCCAGCATGCCCTCCATAAATCCTGCGGGAACCTGAAACATCAAAAGGGTCATGGTATGCTACAACAGCTGATCTACGGTCACCCTATCTGAGGGTGACATACTATCATAGCAATATCTCAGACGGGATGCCACCAATATTGGTGGGGTGTGATCTATGCGGCTGAATGTCGAAGAAGACATCTGTGTGGGCCGTACCATAATACCATCTAGGGGTCAATGCTGAATATCTCTGGACATACATACATACGCATAACATGATACATGCATAACAGATAATAGATGGCAATATGATGCAGGGAATAAAAGATTGTACATACAATCCTAAATACATTATCATCTATATACATCATCTCTGTACAACAAAAAATACAGGGAAATGGGCCACAGACGCCCTACTACTAATAGAGGCCTATCAAAAGATATAGCGAGAATGGGGCACAACCACCCAATAGCTAACAGAGGCCTATTAAAAGAGATAACGAGAATACACATCAGAAAAAGATAATGGTGTCAATATCTACATCATCATTCCTGTCCACCAGATGTAACTCCTCCGGAGTCACTGGATATCTATCAGCAGGGATGTCAGGCCTATACAAAGGAGGATCTGCGCCAGCAAAGCAAAATGGGTCATCTGATGGTTTAACTCCTGTGTTGGAAGGATCAAATGAATCTGCCTCTGTCGGATCTCTGCCCAAATATCAAATAAAAAAATGTGCCCGGTCCAGTCGCTGGGTAAAGCTGTCAATCTGTGTCACATGAGTTGGATCTCAGACATAGGAAAGGCAATCCATCATCATCACAGATCCTGGAACCATATCCCCTATAAAATCAGTGGCGCGGGTCTGGGCTCCAATGGTACGAGGGATCCACCAATGCTGGTATACATCTTGAGTGCAAGGACCCTCTGACAATGCAAGACCGTTAACACCCAACAATGGGATATCAATGATGGGTGACTGTGACACAGGCTAATAACGCCTGGCAGGAGGCAAGATCGGTATGCGGATCTCTCCCGTGGTGCTCCTAATAGCACGCTCTCCTAAATAGAGCTCTCATCCTCCATCTGTGAAGAGAGGACCCTACTGGTGGAAATCACGTACTTGACACCAGTCGGGTACCCATCCTCAAAACCAATGCCCAAATGCTCCCCAGAATATGGAATCCATGTGATGACATTCACTATCAACAACTCCAACTGTAGGCGACAATGAGTGAAGCCCTCAGCTACGGGGACCTCCGCCAGTATTGAATGATGCCATCGCCGTCCTCGTGGGTAGGTATCCAATCCTAATACACTCACCGGATGTAAACATGGGAACCTCTCACAAGTCCAAAACTGCCAACACAAAGGTAAACATCTGCTGTCAGTTAATACTCTTAACCTGTACATGGTAAATGACAAGAGAAATACTTACCTGCAAAAATGGGTAAAATCCTACCCAAGCCTCGGTCAAGCCTAACGAGCGCATATGCATGCCCATGAGGAAATAAGCAAAGCTGTAGGAGTCCCAATCATACTCTCCAATACGGTCCACATGTCGCGTGGCGCTGATCAAAGAGAACGACACCGTAGAAGAGTTATCTGCTATGAAGTAGCCCCTAATGATCATCAGGAATAATCGCCGAAGAATGCGATCCCTGACTTTGATATCAGCTGGTATGGGCTTACTTAATAGCCCACTCATAGCGTCTACGCTCAAAGGACCCGTACGGACAGTCCTGCCTTTGAGCGCCTTCGCCGAAACTCCTAACAAGGATTTGATGGTAGCCAGGGTAATATCAACCGTGCAAGGCACTGGCGCCCCACCAAACTCCATACATGTGATAAACCACTAATCCATCGGCGTGATCATCACCTCACAGTCCAATAAATGGAGAGATTGAGTCTGGTGAAACCAATGCTTATACAATGTCCGGAGGTAACCCCAGGGACAACGACGGGGAAGGATGGAAAAAAATGCCCCAAATCCCCAGTCATGCATAATCGCTCTATAGTCAGGATGCAGAGCCTGGTTCATGGAGTGAATGTTGAACCAGTTCCCTCGAGGCTGTGTAAAGCTGGGAACCTACATAAAATACAGATCGATGACAAAATCCTTTACTCATCAATAGAAAAGAAGGAAGATTAAGATCTAACTTTATACCTCGTTGGCGTGCAGATCACCCAGAAGCTCTGGGTTTGCTACCTGAATACTCGGGAGGTCCCTACGGGGAATATGTGCAGCAGGAGCGGGGTCCGCAATCGGAACATCCTCCTCCTCATCCTTGACATCCGGTACATCAACCCGGAATGGACGTATAACCGCCTCCACCAACCGACGAGGCTGTTTAACAGAACGGGGTCGAGGCAATTTAAAAGCCCTCCTCCGTACAGCAAAAGTGATCCTACGGGAACTACTTGGCTGATCTGGATCCATAATATCTGAACAACAAGTCTCCAAATCACCTCAAAAGGGGTATGGTATTTTCTAACCTGGAGCTTTTCAAAATGCATTTAATGACTACATGCATACATGCATTATGTTAACATACGTCTACAGTAGAGTTAAATATGCATGACTACTCAATGCCTATATTTTGGAAAAATTTTCCATAGTTTCCTCTATAAATAGGACTATACACATGCACATAGGCATGACTAGGTGGCCATTCAGTAGCACACCTGCTCATAGTTATATTAATACTATTTGCATTAAAAATCAAAGTCATCAATCCATAAGGGTAGCCTAATTACCAGGATTACTTTGCTTTTTCACCTTTGCTCATTTATCCTCAAATAGGGTAAGAAATAGCAGAAAAAGGTGCCAATTTGACTATTTCAAAAGTCAACTTTTTTCACATCATTATATTCAGCATGGTTTAATACTAACATTTACTATATTGAATATTTTTTATCAAGCCATTTGAGCATACATAATCACTACTATGTGCTTAGATGCATTTCATATGATAAGTCATTTTCCAACGGATAAAAATTAGAAAAGAGTACATGCATACGTTACCAGTGTAGACACTCAAAATTTTATGCATATCTGTTACTGACATCGCAGGAGCGCAGATTCGTCTTTCAAGAGAAAACCCTGGAAGACAGTTCATATCCAATCCAGATACCACCGGGAGGAACAGCTCAACCCCGAAACACACACTTGGAGTAACAGCTCAACCCTGGAACACACACCGGGAGTAACAATTCAAACCTCGGAGATAACCCCGAGGCATGCAGATCCAATACCGGAACACAAATCAGAGAAGACCGATTCATCTCGAAGATAACCTCGAGATGTTCCGTCTCAGTCCCAAAACTGGGAATAGCAGATTCCAACCGTGGAGATAACCCCAAGGAAGGCAGTGGCAGTTCCGGAGATAACCCCGAAAATGATTGTTTCAAATGCATGCCATCAGCTTCAACCTCGACGCTTACACCGAGGCACCCAGTACAAGACAGGCACACCTCAGAGATGACACTGAGGACCTTCAACATTTGTAGTAGTCCAATCTCAGTGATAACCTTGAGCAACATCTGCTTTATCAGCCCAAATTGGAGATAACCCCGGTGAGAGCAAAGTCGTCATCTAGCCACCATGATGCCATATCACATTGTCTCAACATTTCAGACATATATTTCTACACAACAATGTCCCACAAGAGCCAAGGAAAACAAATCCTGAGTGACTATTATGCAGAACAACTGATAGAATTTGAAGCTGAAGACCAGAGGGCATCGTCCCATCTTCATGACTTCGTACCACCTCTAATCCCATGTCACTACGTAACTCTCGATAATGGCGGTCCGAAATAGGTCCTATATACCTCAGTCGCATGCCTGAATTGTAATTCTAAAAGTTTGAGCAGACATCACGTTGCCTACGTGCACGCACTTCGAGACAGCGAGACCCGCGAAGCCTGGGGTACCCCAGGCATCCTCTGGCACACATGCGACCCAGTCGCATAGGGCTTGGGGTGGCCATTTTGAAAAGAAAAAAGGCGAGGAAGCCCTGTCCAATTTGCTGCATACACACCCCAAACTGCGTGCTTTCTCATTTTAAACACTTGTGAGCTCACATATAGCTACTTCTGTACCGGCGGAAGCCAGTGTTTATCTACTTTAAAGTTATTGAAGTCTTATTTGGCAGCCCACTATAATCCTTCTTACACATTTTCAAGCCTTTCTCTCCACACTTGCACACACCCTTCTTTACGTTGAGAGTCGTGTTGCGTGTGTTTTCCCGGACTTCGGTCCGTGGTTTTATTTCAGTTTGTATATACATATATATTTATATTTATGGACTAACATTATCGAGTTATGCCTCGATTGAGCCTAGACTTCGGTCTGGAGCGTTTACTTGCTTTTGTATATATATACATTTATATATGAACTGCATGTCGAACTCTGTTCGATGAGCCTAAACTTCGTTCTGGAGCGTTTACTACTTTAATATATATATTTATGTATATTAACTGTTATTGGACTTTGTTCGATGAGCCTGGATTTTATATTCGAAGCGTTTATTTGCTTTCGTATATATATATTTATATATATGAACTGTGTGTCGAACTAGGTTTGATGAGCTTGGATTTTACATCTGGTGCGTTTATTGCTTTAATATATATATATATATATATATATATATATATATATATATATATATATATATATACACACACACACACACACATTTCATCCCACCTGGAGTTTACTTCGTGGTGGTTGACCGTTTTTATTGATTTCTGTACATTTCGTCCCGCCTAGAGTTTCCTCCGTGGCGGTAGATAGCTTTTACAGCTTTATTTACATTTCTGATCCCCTGTGGAGGTGCTTCGTGGTTGGTGATCTTGTTTGTATATATATATATTTACAGCTTTTATATATATACCTACTTACTGCGTTTATATCAACTACGGCATCATGTGAGCCTAGGAATCATGTGATCACAGATTCAGTCCACTGAATCTAGATTCAGTTCCCGTGATGGACCTTTTCAACTGTAACCAGCTTGCAAATTTATCTGTGATGTTTGGATTTCCTCAGATGGTTTTCATACCCACGAGGAATTTATCACCTTTTTGTACATTATCTTCATACAGATGCCTCAAATCTATAAAATAAAATCAACCAAGCCAAATATTGAATAAAATGGGAGTGTAAAAGGTCTCAATTACTATTGAGCATTGGGTTTGAAAAACCTCTTATAAAACATCACTGTCATATCTTGTTTAAAACTGAATTTTTATATAAATTCAAACCCTATGTATATAGGTGCGAACGAGGCCTCGCACTACTTCCAAATAACAGCACATTGACCCACACACATACACACACAAACATTTATATAACAGTTTCTTGAAAAGTGGGGGTCACCGTGGCAACACGGATGTCATGGGGTGCCTAACACCTTCCCTCTGCATAAGCAAGTTTCCGGACCCTAATTGAATCTCGGTTTCACTGACTCAGTTAGCAGTGTCACATCACTGGGTCAATGTGCAAACCTTTTCTCGGTTGTGTTGGTACAACCAGTTAAAAAACCAACTGGCGACTCTTATAGTCCAATCATCGACATTACATATGTCGAATCTTTTTCACTTATTTTTTCAAACAAATCTCACCTAAAATGAGAACACAAAAGAACAGGTAACGAAAAGGGACAAATAAAAAACCCGACGTCGACAGGTGGCGACTCTGCTGGGGACTCCAGTAAGAGGACTTAAGCCGCTATTATAAGCTTTTCAAAATTGTTATATGCTTGTGTGTGGATGCTACATTTACATTTATGATGAATGTGTACGAATGCATATCTTTACTGCGATTAATGCTTTACACTATATCTGCCTATGATATAAGTGCTTCGTACATGTCATCATTTTCATAAACGGTGAGGCACGTTGTATATGAATGTATGTTATGTGGTCCCTCCACCAGAAGGCTATCATGTCGGTGTTTGATTACTGGACTTGTGGGAAGACTAATTCCCCGAGGCTCAAGAAAGGCACCACCCAAAATCGCTCCAGTTGAAAGACCGAATTAATTTACCGTCGAGTAAATTGCGATGATTTAGGAACCTTCATTTCGAAAAGCCACGAGAGTAACCTAAGATAGGTCAGCCTCTGATAAACCAAGCGCGGAGGAAAGTCTCTTCATGCTTTCTCATTTTAAATTACTTGTAAAAACAATTACTTGTAATTTACATTCCATATTCATCTCCATGTAATGAGAAATATGAAGAAATATGTGCATGTACATTTTTACATTAACGCTATGTTGCACTACGAACAGTTAACATCCGTTTTGCAGGACAAAATTCCTAAAACGGACACATCACATAGCATGTTAACATTTACACCCTCCCTAAAACTAAACTATGCCAGTTTTGTTACGGGGAAGCATTCAGACCTATTACCTGGTCAAAGTAGAAAAAGGCAGCAGGCCTACATCCAATCATGTCTTCATCTAACCAGTCAAATCCAGTTTCTCGCGAAGAATTCGACGGATTAACTAAACAAATTACAGACTTGGTTGTTCTGCTTAAAGAACTACATCAATCTACTCACGGTCCAAAAATACCCGTACATGTTGAATCCTCTACACAAGGAGGAATCCAAGGTCCTGACAAAGCCATTACAGTACCTGAACTACAGTTGGATACAACCAACAAAAGTCATGATGCTGCCCATCTTACAAAAGATACAGACACCGGTGACATCAGAAAAAAAGTTCTTCAAATGGAAGAGACCCTTCACGCTATCAAAGGAATTGGAGCACACGAGAGTGTGTCATATGCCGATCTTTGTATATTTCCTGGTGTTCATTATCTAGAAAAATTTAAAACTCCTGACTTTGAAAAGTATGATGGGTTAGGAGATCCTTACATACATTTGAAGCTATTCATTGGAGAACTCGAATCTTATGCAGAGGACAACGAGCTCAGAGTGCAGCTATTCCAAAAAAGTCTGACTTGAGAAGCCCGTTCATGGTATAACAGATTAGACAATTCAAAGATCCATACCTGGGAAGAGCTAGCTCACGCCTTCCTCACGCAATACAGTTTTTAGTCTCAGATGGCTCCTGACCGGTACCAGATTACCAAGGTCAGGAAACAGTCTAACGAGTCTTTCAAAGAGTATGCTCAAAGGTGGAGGCGCCTTGCTGCTCAAGTTATTCCTTCTATGACAGAGACAGAAATGGTTATGACCTTTATTGACATACAAGAAGCTCCTTTCTATGTGAGAGTCTTAGCGGGCATTGGTAAACCATTTTCTAAAATGATCAAACATGGGGAGATGGCTGAGATGGGATTGAAGTCAAGAAAGATTCAATACCTAGCTGCCCTTAAAGATGTTGCTGAACACATCCAATCTAGAAATTATGGAAACAACCCCCGGAAGGTCCATAAAAAGAAAGAAGAGGATGTTTCCCTGATACTACAGGGTCAAAAAGGCAATCAGAATATGCCTATCCAGAGGAGAAATTACTCTCCCTTTCAAGCACAGTCTTCAAACCCTCTAGTACCAAAAGGTGGAGAAGTCAAACTCCCTCGAGTGTTCACACCCTTAGGGGACTCTCTCGAGAATATTCTCACTCTTCTGACCACACAGAAGAAAATCACGCAACTTCTTCCACCAGCCAGTCCTAATGGTAGGGGTTTTAATCCTGCTCGAAAATGTATTTATCATGTCGGGGCACATCCTCTTCTGGACATGATACTAAAGATTGTTGGGCCTTGAAGCATAACATCCAAGACCTGATAGACAACGGTGAGATCGTGGTCACCAAACCCGATCAACCTCATGTTCAAGACAACCCTCTTCCTCCACACAAAGAGAAAGAAGTCAACATGATTAATTGGAGCACTGGATAAAGTTCCAATTCTAACGGTGAAGCATCCCAGATCATCAAAGACGATGATGAGAAATGGGATTATGCCAAGTTCCAGTTCTTAATGGAACAAAAAATGAAAGCTTTGTGCAAGCAAATCGAGCAATTGGCAGAACTGGTGACATACCAACTTCAAGTCCCACGCTAATTAATCAGCCAGAAGCATGCTAGTCTCCTTCCTTTTGTCATGAATATTCCTTCTTCACCTCCAGAAAGTGAAATAATGGAGGACAAAGTGGCAAAGAGAACGAACGCCAAAGTTCGTCAGGATTTTGCCAACGGAAGGGAATTTACATATTTGGGCCAACCTACAGAGGAATCCTTCAAATTCTAATCAATGAAGGAAGGATTAATTCCTTTCTACCTCCAATCAATCCCCGTTCAGGACGGTATAATTCTGATGAAGTATGTCAATATCACTCCCATTCTCACGGTCACAGCACAGAAGAATGTTGGGCAATCCACCGCCTTATCCAAAATCTCATTGATAGCGGTGTCCTGCAACTAGTAGATGATGATACTGTGCTACGGGGAAGTGAGAATACATATCCTACTAAATGGAAATGATTGGTAGCAGTCAACTCCACTGAGGTTGATGGCATTGTCAAGTCACGCCCTATATCTACCATTCAACTCAGAGGAAGTAACAATCCTTTGAAAGTGGATGATCCAGAGCCAATCAACTTACCCTTCCAACCACAATATCCTGTTGTCAGCTTACAGAAAGTTCCTTGGAATTATGGAGAAATAGAAGGATCCACTTCGCATATAACTGCTGCAGTGACAAAGGAGAATCCACTGTATCTTCCCCAATGGGTGATGAAGTCTACCATCAAATCAAAGGGGAAGATTCCCATGGAGAAGATTGAAAAATTCCTCCGTGCCATGGGTCATAATGAAGCCAAGCTGGTTTTAAACTTAAGAGAAGCTCTACATCAAATTTCAATAGTAGACTTGGTTTTAACTTCCGAGGATCACAGGAAGATTCTACTAAAGGTTTTGGAAGACGCCTACTTGCCAAAATCAGAGGGTGTGGAAAAATTTCAACATTTGGTTGATCACATTTTCAACAACAATATGATATCCTTCACTGATGATGACATACCGCCCAAAGGGACCGGTCATTGCAAGCCGTTACACATTGCGGTCTTGTCCTCCGGATATATGCTAGCTGGAGTCTTAGTAGACGGAGGTTCATCTTTAAATATCTGTCCATACACTACATTGTTGAAGATGAACGTCAATCTCAATCAAATCCGAAGTAGCCATACGATCATCAAATCTTTTGATGGATCCCGCCAGAATTCAGTCAGAGAGATTGAGCTGCCAATTGAGATTGGTCCCCATACATTCTGCATGTTTTTCCACGTACTCAAGAGAGATTCGGGATACAACCTGCTCTTGGGAAGACCATGGATTCATATGGCTGGGGCAGTACCCTCCACCCTTCATCAGCAACTGAAATACAGTATCAACAATAGCCTAGTTACAGTTAACGCTGAACTAGAATGCCCTCAACAAGGTGACATACCGTTCATCAGTTTTAATTATGATATTGAGCCGGTCAGTTTCCACACTTTGGAAGTAAGCAACCCTCAATTTCATGCCCTGGGAACGCCATTACACGTACCAAAGATCTCTGCTGAAGTAATGTCGACTACTTAAGAAATGATGTCTTTGGGTCATCAGCCAGGACAAGGGCTGGGTAAAGATCACCAAGGTATCAAATACCCTATCCAAGTTGCCAGCCAAACTGGGACAACTGTACTAGGCTATTCTGCCAGTTCTAGTCAGAGGAATCCTCATAAGCATCAGCAGATTCCTTCAACTTCAGCCACGCAATGTTTATCTTCGTCTTCTAACGCTGAGTCCGCACAACCTCCTGTAAAGGTGCCAACCAACGTGATGGCTATGCTATTTCCAAAGCATGTGCCATTTAAAGCAAAAGAAGTCTTAGTTCTAGATCCTATAGTGGATGAAGTGAAACAAAGAGTAAAACAAAACGTCATCCGAATAATATCGGGCATGCGCATTATTGTTCATGATGAACATACAAATAGATATACCCTAGACGATGATTGCCCAGACGTCGTGGTCATCATTCGGGAAAAGGAAGACGATGACAGCCTCTCCATCAATGCAGTCCACCCGAACTTTATCCTTGCCAATTGGAGTAGCACTCCTTGCATTGGTCGTCAAGGGTAAAATGGACAGGACTTTATTCTGCCCTGTAGATATAATAACTACTTACTTTTCTGTACAGTATTAGCAGTTGTTTTGTTCGTATATGCTAACATTATGTATGATTAAATAGTTTCATATATATTAAGTGAAAGCATATTTTGTTTCAGGACTCTAAACTTAGATGCGCCTATACTTGCTGATAAGATGCCTCTTCTCCACAAGGATTGTAACTTTGATGAAAAGTTGGACTCAGACTTGCTAGAAATACAAGAGGACATTGAGGTGCCTTTGGAGATCAAAGAATGGGTCAAAGATAAGCCTAAACCCAACCTTAATCAAACCACTTCCTTTAATATTGGAACCTTATAAAACCCTAAGTTAATCCAGATTAGTTCAGACCTTACCCCAAACCAACGGAATGACATGGTTACGCTATTAACCCATTTCCAGGATGTGTTTGCATGGTCTCATGAAGACATGGTAGGTTTGTCCACTGACATTGTTCTTCATCGCCTTCCCATTAAAGAAGGATTCAAGCCAGTCAAGCAGAAGCTCAGGCGATTGAAACATGAGTGTAGTTTAAAGGTGAAAGAAGAAATTATGAAACAATTTCAACCTGGCATTATCATGGTGTCCATATATCCTGAATGGATATCTAACATCGTTCCCGTGCCTAAGCATGGAGGAAAGGTGCGAGTCTATGTGGATTATCGGGATCTGAATAAAGCTTGCCTTAAAGATAGCTTTCCCGTGCCCTTTATCCACATTCTCATTAACAATACTGCGCAATACGGCATGTACTCCTTTGCTGATTGCTTTGCGGGGTACCATCAGATCATGGTTGCTAAGGAAGATCGTGAAAAAACTGTTTTCATCACTCCTTGGGGAACCTTTTGCTACAGACGGTTGTCATTCGACCTCATCAATGCCGGAGCTACCTGTCAGAGGGCTATGATGGCTCTCTTCCAAGACTTAATGCACAAAGAGATCGAGATCTACGTGGATGACAACATTGTCAAGTCCCGAACGGAGGAGGACCACTTAGACCATCTCAAAAAGCTCTTCAATAGGTTGCGTAAGTATAACTTAAAGTTGAATCCAGCCAAGTACGCCTTTGGCTTTAAATCAGGCAATTTGCTAGGATTCCTAGTCAGCCATAAAGAAATTGAGTTGGATCCTATAAAAATCTAGGCCATCATGGAAATGCCCATTCCTTAGACAGAGAAAGAAATACGGGGATTTTTGGGAAGAATCAACTTCATTAGCCGATTCATTTCTCAACTCACAGCAACTTGTGAACCTATTTTCAAGTTGTTAAGGAAGAACTCCTCCATGAAATGGAATGATGAGTGCCAGAATGCCTTCCTTACCATCAAAGAATAGCTAGTCAAAGCTCCTATTTCCACCCAGGGATGATGTTCCCCTGTTCATGTACCTGTCCATCAGTGACAATGCCATGGGCTGCATGCTAGGACAGAAAGACGATAGAGGCCGAGAACGAGCTATCTATTACCTCGATAAAAGATTCAGTAGCATTGAACACAAGTACACTCTGATTGAGAGGACTTGTTGTACTTTAGCATGGGCTGCTATGAGGTTACAACATTACCTCCATGGGCACACAACCCATCTCATATCCCGCGCGGATCCTCTCAAGTATGTGTTCAATAAACCCATATCGAATTGTTGGTTGTCGAGATGGTTGTTGATCCTACAACAATTTGACATTGTCTACGTGACTCAAAAGTCCATTAAAGGTCAAGGAATTGCGAATCAACTAGTCGTCGCACCTTCAGGGGACTTTAAACCCTTGGAAACATACTTCCCCGATGAAGTGGTAATGACAATTCAGCAACAACATCAGTACGATGCACGTCCAATATGGAACATGTATTTTGATGGAGCTGTTAATACGGAAGGTTCTGGAGCTGGAGCAGTTCTAGTATCCGATATGGGGGAGCAGTATACCGTCACCGTCAAATTACAGTTTATCAGCACCAACAACACAGCTGAGTATGAAGGCTGTATTATGGGGCTAAAACTTGTCCGTTTAAAGGGTATCAGACGGTTAACTGTCTTTGGGGATTCAGAGTTGGTAATCAAACAATCCACAGGAATCTATCAAACCAAAGAGCTACGATTGCTGCCTTACCATCAACAAGTTTTATAGATGGCTTCGGAGTTTGAAGAAATCTCCTTTATACACATTCCTCGTAATAGGAATGACTTTACAGACGCATTACCAACTTTGGCCTCCTTAATTCACATACATGACAAGGAACACATGCCAAGCGTCACAATAGCCTTGCAAAAGGCACCAGCCTATGGGAACTATGTTGGAGAAGTATCGGATGAGCTACCTCCCATCCAACAACATTGGTGTCAATGTAACGACCCCAAAATAGGTCCATTCCATCCAACCTATTCTGAGTCGCCAAAACGGAGAGTCTGGTTTCGGTGCATCCCCCATCAACAGGAAGTCACCAGCGAGAGGCTCGGGGCTCTTTACTTATAGCTCTGATACCAACATATGACTCATGTTCCAACCGTGGACATCACCTCACAATGACACCTTACATAAAGGTATAGTCAAAAACTATTTTAGAAATTAGAATCTTTGGGAAGTGCTCAAGGAAACCTTCATACATGGGAGGCCACGCGTCTAGGTTATGATAGATATCATATGGCCACAGAATTATCCTTGGTTGACCCAATAGACCCCAAAGAAAAACGAGAAGATTACTATCATATTCTTCCCAATGGTGAGTCTTCTCTTGACTTATCATTATCTCCACTGTCTTTAATCGTGAATTATACTTCAAACAAACACCAAGATTATATAGGTAGTGCCCATAGATATACTCAGCAAGTGAATGAGCACAACCCTGTCTTATGATGACACGAGGTTGTATGTCATTAGACATCTTGTATGATAGTGACAAAACACCCTTCCAACGTTGGGTTCGCCTCACCCTATTTTCTTCACCAAATATAACTACTAAATGATGACCACCGTTCTATTCCCTTGTTACCCCCGTTCTATTCCCTTGTTACCCCCGCTCGACCCAGCTACACTTTTATTACCTGAAAGGAATTGTGAAACAAAAGGGTGAGCACAACTAGCTCAGTAAAGAATATCATGACTAAAGATAATTAAATTATCAATAGCCTTCATCAATAATAAATCAGAGATTTAGAACATATGGTAAATGATAAAAATTTCAACCATAGTTGCAGCGGAACGAGCAATCCATTAGAAGAGTCAAATAGACCATAAAATCTATTATCTTCTCCATGTTAAAAATCCATCAACAATATTTTATCCCTGTAACATCAATCAACAGTTCTGGTCCACAATCATATAAATAACTCATAATCATAATTGTGATTCTAAATTCCTCTTCGCATCCAGGACGAAGATAATTTTTATCACATGTCTTTACCTGAAACATCAAAGATCATGGTTATACCAAATCACAGTTCCTGTTCATAATCATACTAATAAATTCATCTTTGCACTACGGGCCAAAGATATTCACCCGCAGACCATCTTTACACTACAGGCCAAAGATATTCATCAACAGGTCATCTTTGCACTACGGGCTAAAGATATTCATCAGCAGGTCATCTTTGCACTACGGGCCAAAGATATTAATATCTCAAAGAAATATATAATCATTTCAGAATTTATATAAACAATAATTATAACCATGTTGATCAATTCACCTTTACACTTAAGCTAAAGATATTCTGTTATAAATTCAATGGTCATGATCATACCAGTCACAATTCAACATTGCACTACAGGCCAAGGAGAACCCTAGTCATGATCATACCAATAATCCACCCATCTTTACACTCCAGTGAAAGAGAATTTTAACATCAGGGTTATAAAAATGTTATATATGATGATAAAATAATATGATCAACATATAGTTTTAATCTCAAGAGTAATATTCGTAACTCATGAATAGTAAATCGTGAATAATAACTCATGAATAATAACCCCGACACAAAAGATAAAAATTCCACAATAAAATCCATACCAATATTTCGGTATAATGATATTGAAAGAATAATATTTCTTAAGCTTATAAACAATTTATTTTAATTGTTTACACTTTACTAAATAATGCATTTAATCATCCTAAAATACCAAACTCATAAGATTTCATCACCAATAACCAAAAACCCTCATCAAAAATCTGCATATACCTCATATAGGATTCTCAAGCCATAAAATCCTATTTTCTAATTTCCTTACTTCACAAAACATATTTAATTCATTTACTCATAACTAGACTATTTTCATGAAAAATACCAAATCAGTTCCAAAAATATTTCTTTTCTCAGATTTAGCATAATATAGTCCCATAGTGAACATATATTTTTTTCAGAATTTTTAAAAGTCATTTACTATTTTTCATATGGCCAAAACAGCCGAATATTTAGACATTTATCAAAAATTATACTTTTGTCCAAAAATTCTGAAATTTACAGAGTATACTTCTATCATATACATGTACTCCCAATAAAAATTTCATCAATTTTGGAGTTAACCACAAGGAATTATAAGCGGTTACTTTTAAAATAGTATTTTCTCATAAAATTCATAACTCTCAATCTATACATCCAAAAATCACCATTTTTGGACACAATCAAGAAAACTCATAAAAATATCATTTCAAATTTTTCCAGAATTTTTGAAGGTCAGAAAAATTACGAAACTGAAAAACATAACAACCCTTAAAATTCCTTACTATCCCTTACTATCCCTTACCTCAAAAGAGCAGTACTTCTGATCGGTATGCAAAGCCGAAGAAAACTTACACTGAATAGCAACTCTCAAAGTATCTAAATACTCACAAAATATGCTTCATAATATAGAGAGAGAAAGAGAGAAAACTTATTTCTGGTATGATTTTCAATTCTAACTTAGCCCTCTATTTATAGGAAAATTTTAATAGGCTTGACCTGCAACCTGACGGCCTTACCTGCTACTATTCCCACCCACCACATTTGAAATATAATTCAGCACATTTCTTCACCAACCACAAGTGGGGCCCACCAATTTTAGAATTTTCCATCAAAATGATAAACTCCGAAAATTCAACAATTTCTGAACCAGTCATCTTGTAAAATTCATAATAAATCATACGTTCATTTTTAACGGTTCTAAATTTATGGGCATATACTCAACTTATATATGTATAACATATCTAAAAATTAACACGATCCAACGGTCGGATTAAAAATTATAACCCCCGCAAAATATCTCAAAAATCCTAATTTTTAATACCTCCATTCCGACAAAAATACTGATAAAAACCTCAACATTAACTCCTTCATTTTTAATCACAAAAATATATCCCTCATTTATATCCACATAAAATAAATATTTTCTTCTCATATGAATCAATAATTAATTATTCACAAATAATATTTCAGAATCACATTTATGACAACCAGGCCGTTCCCAGGAAAGAGGGGGCTTTCCAATAAGAATTTTTCCTTACTGGCGCGCAATTAGGTGACCAAACCTCTCCTTAGACAGAACTTTCTAGACATTGCCAATAATGTTATCTAATAATATTATTCAAATAATATGAATTATTGATCTGATAATGGGAAATACTGTGCAGTGACAATTATTGAACAACAATAATATAAAATTTTAACGTAGCAATTATTGAATCAATAAAATAAAATATTGAACAGTAATTACTGTAACAATTATTGAGTAGTGCCTTCTTACGTAAGAATCAATAATTTCAAAAATACTGTGCAATACCGTGTGCTACTGTGCAATAACGCGTATTACTGTATTTTAACAACCGGGTATTCCAACAGTGTTAACGGTAACAACTACGCCGTTATTTGTAAAAACTCAAATTTATCGTTTTCTTCACCCGACAGTTATTCGTTATGGGGCCCACAAATAGCTGCGCCGTCGTACGAATATTCCCTGACAGAAAGAATATTCCACGACCAAACGAATATTCCCCGACAACAATGATTATTTTATAACCACTTGTTTATTTTGAAAAAAAATTCATATATCACCCTTAACTTTAACATTTATCAATTTAACCATTTACTAAATAGTAATTATAAGAAAAATTGAATACTTTTATTTCATAAAATTCGGTGTCTTACAATCTCCCCTCCTTATGAAATTTCGTCCCCGAAATTTACGTACCTGGTATTTCAAAGAGTTGAGAATACCTTGCTTTCATTTCAGATTCCATCTTTCCTGTCATCATAATTTTTTCATTGCTCATCTCCTGTATTTTAGCTATCATTCTAGAATATAGCTTCAAAACAAGGGTTAATTGAACAAATTAACATATCACATAATATCACGATATTATGACTGACCAACAAATAAGCTTAGGTAGGACACACTAGCGAAGGATTTTACTCGTCTCTCCCTTCCTAGTTCTATTCTCCGATCTCCGCCAGAGACCATATCCCTAAGCTCTGATACCAACTGTAACGACCCCAAAATAGGTCCATTCCATCCAACATATTCTGAGTCGCCAAAACGGAGAGTCTGGTTTCGGTGCATCCCCCATCAATAGGAAGTCACCAGCGAGAGGCTCGGGGCTCTTTACTTATAGCTCTGATACCAACATGTGACTCATGTTCCAACCGCGGACATCACCTCACAATGACACCTTACATAAAGGTATAGTCAAAAACCGTTTTAGAAATTAGAATCTTTGGAAAGTGCTCAAGGAAACCTTCATACATGGGAGGTCACGCGTCTAGGTTATGATAGATATCATATGGCCACAGAATTATCCTTGGTTGACCCAATAGACCCCAAAGAAAAACGAGAAGATTACTATCATATTCTTCCTAATGGTGTGTCTTCTCTTGACTTATCATTATCTCCACTGTCTTTAATCATGAATTATACTTCAAACAAACACCAAGATTATATAGGTAGTGCCCATAGATATACTCAGCAAGTGGATGAGCACAACCCTGTCTTATGATGACACGAGGTTGTATGTCATTAGACATCTTGTATGATAGTGACAAAACACCCTTCCAACGTTGGGTTCGCCTCACCCTATTTTTTCACCAAATATAACTACTAAATGATGACCACCGTTCTATTCCCTTGTTACCCCCGCTCGACCCAGCTACACTCTTATTACCTGAAAGGAATTGTGAAGCAAAAGGGTGAGCACAACTAGCTCAGTAAAGAATATCATGACTAAAGATAATTAAATTATCAATAGCCTTCATCAATAATAAATTAGAGATTTAGAACATATGGTAAATGATAAAAATTTCAACCATAGTTGCAGCGGAACGAGCAATCCATTAGAAGAGTCAAATAGACCATAAAATCTATTATCTTCTCCATGTTAAAAATCCATCAACAATATTTTATCCCTATAACATCAATCAACAGTTCTGGTCCACAATCATATAAATAACTCATAATCATAATTGTGATTCTAAATTCCTCTTCGCATCCAGGACGAAGATAATTTTTATCACATGTCTTTACCTGAAACATCAAAGATCATGGTTATACCAAATCACAGTTCCTGTTCATAATCATACTAATAAATTCATCTTTGCACTACGGGCCAAAGATATTCACCCGCAGACCATCTTTACACTACATGCCAAAGATATTCATCAACAGGTCATCTTTGCACTACGGGCCAAAGATATTCATCAACAGGTCATCTTTGCACTACGGGCCAAAGATATTAATATCTCAAAGAAATATATAATCATTTCAGAATTTATATAAACAATAATTATAACCATGTTGATCAATTCACCTTTACACTTAAGCTAAAGATATTCAGTTATAAATTCAATGGTCATGATCATACCAGTCACAATTCAACTTTGCACTACAGGCCAAAGAGAACCCTAGTCATGATCATACCAATAATCTACCCATCTTTACACTCCAGTGAAAGAGAATTTCAACATCAGGGTTATAAAAATGTTATATATGATGATAAATAAAATATGATCAACATATAGTTTTAATCTCAAGAGTAATATTCGTAACTCATAAATAGTAAATCGTGAATAATAACTCATGAATAATAACCCCGACACAAAAGATAGAAATTCCACAATAAAATCCATACCAATATTGCGGTATAATGATATTGAAAGAATAATATTTCTTAAGCTTATAAACAATTTATTTTAATTGTTTACACTTTACTAAATAATGCATTTAATCATCCTAAAATACCAAACTCATAAGATTTCATCACCAATAACCAAAAACCCTCATCAAAAATCTGCATATAGCTCATATAGGATTCTCAAGCCATAAAATCCTATTTTCTAATTTCCTTACTTCACAAAACATATTTAATTCATTTACTCATAACTAGACTATTTTCATGAAAAATAGCAAATCAGTTCCAAAAATATTTCTTTTCTGAGATTTAGCATAATATAGTCCCATAGTGAACATATATTTTTTTCAAAATTTTTAAAAGTCATTTACTATTTTTCATATGGCCAAAACAGCCGAATATTTAGACATTTATCAAAAATTATACTTTTGTCCAAAAATTCTGAACTTTACAGAGTATACTTCTATCATATACATGTACTCCGAATAAAAATTTCATCAATTTTGGAGTTAACCACAAGGAATTATAAGCGGTTACTTTTAAAATAGTCTTTTCTCATAAAATTCATAACTCTCAATCTATACATCCAAAAATCACCATTTTTGGACACAATCAAGAAAACTCATAAAAATATCATTTCAAATTTTTCCAGAATTTTTGAAGGTCAGAAAAATTACGAAACTGAAAAACATAACAACCCTTAAAATTCCTTACTATCCCTTACTATCCCTTACCTCAAAAGAGCAGTACTTCTGATCGGTATGCAAAGCCGAAGAAAACTTACACTGAATAGCAACTCTCAAAGTATCTAAATACTCACAAAATATGCTTCATAATATAGAGAGAGAAAGAGAGAAAACTTATTTCTGGTATGATTTTCAATTCTAACTTAGCCCTCTATTTATAGGAAAATTTTAATAGGCTTGACCTGCAACCTGACGGCCTTACCTGCTACTATTCCCACCCACCACATTTGAAATATAATTCAGCACATTTCTTCACCAACCACAAGTGGGGCCCACCAATTTTAGAATTTTCCATCAAAATGATAAACTCCGAAAATTCAACAATTTCTGAACCAGTCATCTTGTAAAATTCATAATAAATCATACGTTCATTTTTAACGGTTCTAAATTTATGGGCATATACTCAACTTATATATGTATAACATATCTAAAAATTAACACGATCCAACGGTCGGATTAAAAATTATAACCCCCGCAAAATATCTCAAAAATCCTAATTTTTAATACCTCCATTCCGACAAAAATACTGATAAAAACCTCAACATTAACTCCTTCATTTTTAATCACAAAAATATATCCCTCATTTATATCCACATAAAATAAATATTTTCTTCTCATATGAATCAATAATTAATTATTCACAAATAATATTTCAGAATCACATTTATGACAACCAGGCCGTTCCCAGGAAAGAGGGGGCTTTCCAATAAGAATTTTTCCTTACTGGCGCGCAATTAGGTGACCAAACCTCTCCTTAGACAGAACTTTCTAGACATTGCCAATAATGTTATCTAATAATATTATTCAAATAATATGAATTATTGATCTGATAATGGGAAATACTGTGCAGTGACAATTATTGAACAACAATAATATAAAATTTTAACGTAGCAATTATTGAATCAATAAAATAAAATATTGAACAGTAATTACTGTAACAATTATTGAGTAGTGCCTTCTTACGTAAGAATCAATAATTTCAAAAATACTGTGCAATACCGTGTGCTACTGTGCAATAACGCGTATTACTGTATTTTAACAACCGGGTATTCCAACAGTGTTAACGGTAACAACTACGCCGTTATTTGTAAAAACTCAAATTTATCGTTTTCTTCACCCGACAGTTATTCGTTATGGGGCCCACAAATAGCTGCGCCGTCGTACGAATATTCCCTGACAGAAAGAATATTCCACGACCAAACGAATATTCCCCGACAACAATGATTATTTTATAACCACTTGTTTATTTTGAAAAAAAATTCATATATCACCCTTAACTTTAACATTTATCAATTTAACCATTTACTAAATAGTAATTATAAGAAAAATTGAATACTTTTATTTCATAAAATTCGGTGTCTTACAATCTCCCCTCCTTATGAAATTTCGTCCCCGAAATTTACGTACCTGGTATTTCAAAGAGTTGAGAATACCTTGCTTTCATTTCAGATTCCATCTTTCCTGTCATCATAATTTTTTCATTGCTCATCTCCTGTATTTTAGCTATCATTCTAGAATATAGCTTCAAAACAAGGGTTAATTGAACAAATTAACATATCACATAATATCACGATATTATGACTGACCAACAAATAAGCTTAGGTAGGACACACTAGCGAAGGATTTTACTCGTCTCTCCCTTCCTAGTTCTATTCTCCGATCTCCGCCAGAGACCATATCCCTAAGCTCTGATACCAACTGTAACGACCCCAAAATAGGTCCATTCCATCCAACATATTCTGAGTCGCCAAAACGGAGAGTCTGGTTTCGGTGCATCCCCCATCAATAGGAAGTCACCAGCGAGAGGCTCGGGGCTCTTTACTTATAGCTCTGATACCAACATGTGACTCATGTTCCAACCGCGGACATCACCTCACAATGACACCTTACATAAAGGTATAGTCAAAAACCGTTTTAGAAATTAGAATCTTTGGAAAGTGCTCAAGGAAACCTTCATACATGGGAGGTCACGCGTCTAGGTTATGATAGATATCATATGGCCACAGAATTATCCTTGGTTGACCCAATAGACCCCAAAGAAAAACGAGAAGATTACTATCATATTCTTCCTAATGGTGTGTCTTCTCTTGACTTATCATTATCTCCACTGTCTTTAATCATGAATTATACTTCAAACAAACACCAAGATTATATAGGTAGTGCCCATAGATATACTCAGCAAGTGGATGAGCACAACCCTGTCTTATGATGACACGAGGTTGTATGTCATTAGACATCTTGTATGATAGTGACAAAACACCCTTCCAACGTTGGGTTCGCCTCACCCTATTTTTTTCACCAAATATAACTACTAAATGATGACCACCGTTCTATTCCCTTGTTACCCCCGCTCGACCCAGCTACACTCTTATTACCTGAAAGGAATTGTGAAGCAAAAGGGTGAGCACAACTAGCTCAGTAAAGAATATCATGACTAAAGATAATTAAATTATCAATAGCCTTCATCAATAATAAATTAGAGATTTAGAACATATGGTAAATGATAAAAATTTCAACCATAGTTGCAGCGGAACGAGCAATCCATTAGAAGAGTCAAATAGACCATAAAATCTATTATCTTCTCCATGTTAAAAATCCATCAACAATATTTTATCCCTATAACATCAATCAACAGTTCTGGTCCACAATCATATAAATAACTCATAATCATAATTGTGATTCTAAATTCCTCTTCGCATCCAGGACGAAGATAATTTTTATCACATGTCTTTACCTGAAACATCAAAGATCATGGTTATACCAAATCACAGTTCCTGTTCATAATCATACTAATAAATTCATCTTTGCACTACGGGCCAAAGATATTCACCCGCAGACCATCTTTACACTACATGCCAAAGATATTCATCAACAGGTCATCTTTGCACTACGGGCCAAAGATATTCATCAACAGGTCATCTTTGCACTACGGGCCAAAGATATTAATATCTCAAAGAAATATATAATCATTTCAGAATTTATATAAACAATAATTATAACCATGTTGATCAATTCACCTTTACACTTAAGCTAAAGATATTCAGTTATAAATTCAATGGTCATGATCATACCAGTCACAATTCAACTTTGCACTACAGGCCAAAGAGAACCCTAGTCATGATCATACCAATAATCTACCCATCTTTACACTCCAGTGAAAGAGAATTTCAACATCAGGGTTATAAAAATGTTATATATGATGATAAATAAAATATGATCAACATATAGTTTTAATCTCAAGAGTAATATTCGTAACTCATAAATAGTAAATCGTGAATAATAACTCATGAATAATAACCCCGACACAAAAGATAGAAATTCCACAATAAAATCCATACCAATATTGCGGTATAATGATATTGAAAGAATAATATTTCTTAAGCTTATAAACAATTTATTTTAATTGTTTACACTTTACTAAATAATGCATTTAATCATCCTAAAATACCAAACTCATAAGATTTCATCACCAATAACCAAAAACCCTCATCAAAAATCTGCATATAGCTCATATAGGATTCTCAAGCCATAAAATCCTATTTTCTAATTTCCTTACTTCACAAAACATATTTAATTCATTTACTCATAACTAGACTATTTTCATGAAAAATAGCAAATCAGTTCCAAAAATATTTCTTTTCTGAGATTTAGCATAATATAGTCCCATAGTGAACATATATTTTTTTCAAAATTTTTAAAAGTCATTTACTATTTTTCATATGGCCAAAACAGCCGAATATTTAGACATTTATCAAAAATTATACTTTTGTCCAAAAATTCTGAACTTTACAGAGTATACTTCTATCATATACATGTACTCCGAATAAAAATTTCATCAATTTTGGAGTTAACCACAAGGAATTATAAGCGGTTACTTTTAAAATAGTCTTTTCTCATAAAATTCATAACTCTCAATCTATACATCCAAAAATCACCATTTTTGGACACAATCAAGAAAACTCATAAAAATATCATTTCAAATTTTTCCAGAATTTTTGAAGGTCAGAAAAATTACGAAACTGAAAAACATAACAACCCTTAAAATTCCTTACTATCCCTTACTATCCCTTACCTCAAAAGAGCAGTACTTCTGATCGGTATGCAAAGCCGAAGAAAACTTACACTGAATAGCAACTCTCAAAGTATCTAAATACTCACAAAATATGCTTCATAATATAGAGAGAGAAAGAGAGAAAACTTATTTCTGGTATGATTTTCAATTCTAACTTAGCCCTCTATTTATAGGAAAATTTTAATAGGCTTGACCTGCAACCTGACGGCCTTACCTGCTACTATTCCCACCCACCACATTTGAAATATAATTCAGCACATTTCTTCACCAACCACAAGTGGGGCCCACCAATTTTAGAATTTTCCATCAAAATGATAAACTCCGAAAATTCAACAATTTCTGAACCAGTCATCTTGTAAAATTCATAATAAATCATACGTTCATTTTTAACGGTTCTAAATTTATGGGCATATACTCAACTTATATATGTATAACATATCTAAAAATTAACACGATCCAACGGTCGGATTAAAAATTATAACCCCCGCAAAATATCTCAAAAATCCTAATTTTTAATACCTCCATTCCGACAAAAATACTGATAAAAACCTCAACATTAACTCCTTCATTTTTAATCACAAAAATATATCCCTCATTTATATCCACATAAAATAAATATTTTCTTCTCATATGAATCAATAATTAATTATTCACAAATAATATTTCAGAATCACATTTATGACAACCAGGCCGTTCCCAGGAAAGAGGGGGCTTTCCAATAAGAATTTTTCCTTACTGGCGCGCAATTAGGTGACCAAACCTCTCCTTAGACAGAACTTTCTAGACATTGCCAATAATGTTATCTAATAATATTATTCAAATAATATGAATTATTGATCTGATAATGGGAAATACTGTGCAGTGACAATTATTGAACAACAATAATATAAAATTTTAACGTAGCAATTATTGAATCAATAAAATAAAATATTGAACAGTAATTACTGTAACAATTATTGAGTAGTGCCTTCTTACGTAAGAATCAATAATTTCAAAAATACTGTGCAATACCGTGTGCTACTGTGCAATAACGCGTATTACTGTATTTTAACCACCGAGTATTCCAACAGTGTTAACGGTAACAACTACGCCGTTATTTGTAAAAACTCAAATTTATCGTTTTCTTCACCCGACAGTTATTCGTTATGGGGCCCACAAATAGCTGCGCCGTCGTACGAATATTCCCCGACAGAAAAAATATTCCACGACCAAACGAATATTCCCTGACAACAATGATTATTTTATAACCACTTGTTTATTTTGAAAAAAAATTCATATATCACCCTTAACTTTAACATTTATCAATTTAACCATTTACTGAATAGTAATTATAAGAAAAATTGAATACTTTTATTTCATAAAATTCGGGGTCTTACAATCTCCCTTCCTTATGAAATTTCGTCCCCGAAATTTACGTACCTGGTATTTCAAAGAGTTGAGAATACCTTGCTTTCATTTCAGATTCCATCTTTCCTGTCATCATGATTTCTCCATTGCTCATATCCTGTATTTTAGCTATCATTCTAGAATATAGCTTCAAAACAAGGGTTAATTGAACAAATTAACATATCACATAATATCACGATATTATGACTGACCAACAAATAAGCTTAGGTAGGGCACACTAGCGAAGGATTTTACTCGTCTCTCCCTTCCTAGTTCTATTCTCCGATCTCCGCCAGAGACCATATCCCTAAGCTCTGATACCAACTGTAACGACCCCAAAATAGGTCCATTCCATCCAACCTATTCTGAGTCGCCAAAACGGAGAGTCTGGCTTCGGTGCATCCCCCATCAACATGAAGTCACCAGCGAGAGGCTCGGGGCTCTTTACTTATAGCTCTGATACCAACATGTGACTCATGTTCCAACCGTGGACATCACCTCACAATGACACCTTACATAAAGGTATAGTCAAAAACTATTTTAGAAATTAGAATCTTTGGGAAGTGCTCAAGGAAACCTTCATACATGGGAGGCCACGCGTCTAGGTTATGATAGATATCATATGGCCACAGAATTATCCTTGGTTGACCCAATAGACCCCAAAGAAAAACGAGAAGATTACTATCATATTCTTCCCAATGGTGAGTCTTCTCTTGACTTATCATTATCTCCACTGTCTTTAATCGTGAATTATACTTCAAACAAACACCAAGATTATATAGGTAGTGCCCATAGATATACTCAGCAAGTGAATGAGCACAACCCTGTCTTATGATGACACGAGGTTGTATGTCATTAGACATCTTGTATGATAGTGACAAAACACCCTTCCAACGTTGGGTTCGCCTCACCCTATTTCCTTCACCAAATATAACTACTAAATGATGACCACCGTTCTATTCCCTTGTTACCCCCGCTCGACCCAGCTACACTCTTATTACCTGAAAGGAATTGTAAAGCAAAAGGGTGAGCACAGCTAGCTCAGTAAAAAATATCATGACTAAAGATAATTAAATTATCAATAGCCTTCATCAATAATAAATCAGAGATTTAGAACATATGGTAAATGATAAAAATTTCAACCATAGTTGCAGCGGAACGAGCAATCCATTAGAAGAGTCAAATAGACCATAAAATCTATTATCTTCTCCATGTTAAAAATCCATCAACAATATTTTATCCCTGTAACATCAATCAACAGTTCTGGTCCACAATCATATAAATAACTCATAATCATAATTATGATTCTAAATTCCTCTTCGCATCCAGGACGAAGATAATTTTTATCACATGTCTTTACCTGAAACATCAAAGATCATGGTTATACCAAATCACAGTTCCTGTTCATAATCATACTAATAAATTCATCTTTGCACTACGGGCCAAAGATATTCACCCGCAGACCATCTTTACACTACAGGCCAAAGATATTCATCAACAGGTCATCTTTGCACTACGGGCCAAAGATATTCATCAACAGGTCATCTTTGCACTACGGGCCAAAGATATTAATATCTCAAAGAAATATATAATCATTTCAGAATTTATATAAACAATAATTATAACCATGTTGATCAATTCACCTTTACACTTAAGCTAAAGATATTCTGTTATAAATTCAATGGTCATGATCATACCAGTCACAATTCAACTTTGCACTACAGGCCAAAGAGAACCCTAGTCATGATCATACCAATAATCCACCCATCTTTACACTCCAGTGAAAGAGAATTTTAACATCAGGGTTATAAAAATGTTATATATGATGATAAAATAATATGATCAACATATAGTTTTAATCTCAAGAGTAATATTCGTAACTCATGAATAGTAAATCGTGAATAATAACTCATGAATAATAACCCCGACACAAAAGATAAAAATTCCACAATAAAATCCATACCAATATTTCGGTATAATGATATTGAAAGAATAATATTTCTTAAGCTTATAAACAATTTATTTTAATTGTTTACACTTTACTAAATAATGCATTTAATCATCCTAAAATACCAAACTCATAAGATTTCATCACCAATAACCAAAAACCCTCATCAAAAATCTGCATATACCTCATATAGGATTCTCAAGCCATAAAATCCTATTTTCTAATTTCCTTACTTCACAAAACATATTTAATTCATTTACTCATAACTAGACTATTTTCATGAAAAATACCAAATCAGTTCCAAAAATATTTCTTTTCTCAGATTTAGCATAATATAGTCCCATAGTGAACATATATTTTTTTCAGAATTTTTAAAAGTCATTTACTATTTTTCATATGGCCAAAACAGCCGAATATTTAGACATTTATCAAAAATTATACTTTTGTCCAAAAATTCTGAAATTTACAGAGTATACTTCTATCATATACATGTACTCCCAATAAAAATTTTATCAATTTTGGAGTTAACCACAAGGAATTATAAGCGGTTACTTTTAAAATAGTCTTTTCTCATAAAATTCATAACTCTCAATCTATACATCCAAAAATCACCATTTTTGGACACAATCAAGAAAACTCATCAAAATATCATTTCAAATTTTTCCAGAATTTTTGAAGGTCAGAAAAATTACGAAACTGAAAAATATAACAACCCTTAAAATTCCTTACTATCTCTTACTATCCCTTACCTCAAAAGAGCAGTACTTCTGATCGGTATGCAAAGCCGAAGAAAACTTGCACTGAATAGCAACTCTCAAAGTATCTAAATACTTACAAAATATGCTTCATAATATAGAGAGAGAAAGAGAGAAAACTTGTTTCTGGTATGATTTTCAATTCTAACTTAGCCCTCTATTTATAGGAAAATTTTAGTAGGTTTGACCTGCAACCTGATGGCTTTACCTGCTACTATTCCCACCCACCACATTTGAAATATAATTCAACACATTTCTTCACCAACCACAAGTGGGGCCCACCAATTCTAGAATTTTCCATCAAAATGATAAACTCCGATAATTCAACAATTTCTGAACCAGTCATCTTGTAAAATTCATAATAAATCATACGTTCATTTTTAACGGTTCAAAATTTGTGGGCATATACTCAACTTATATATGTATAATATATCTTAAAATTACCATGATCCAACGGTCGGATTAAAAATTATAACCCCCGCAATTAGGTGACCAAACCTCTCCTTAGACAGAACTTTCTAGACATTGCCAATAATGTTATCTAATAATATTATTCAAATAATATGAATTATTGATCTGATAATGGGAAATACTGTGCAGTGACAATTATTGAACAACAATAATATAAATTTTCAACGTAGCAATTATTGAATCAATAAAATAAAATATTGAACAGTAATTACTGTAACAATTATTGAGTAGTGCCTTCTTACGTAAGAATCAATAATTTCAAAAATACTGTGCAATACCGTGTGCTACTGTGCAATAACGTGTATTACTGTATTTTAACCACCGGGTATTCCAACAGTGTTAACGGTAACAACTACGCCGTTATTTGTAAAAACTCAAATTTGTCGTTTTCTTCACCCGACAGTTATTCGTTATGGGGCCCACAAATAGCTGCGCCGTCGTACGAATATTCCCCGACAGAAAGAATATTCCACGACCAAACGAATATTTCCCGACAACAATGATTATTTTATAACCACTTGTTTATTTTGAAAAAAAATTCATATATCACCCTTAACTTTAACATTTATCAATTTAACCATTTACTGAATAGTAATTATAAGAAAAATTGACTACTTTTATTTCATAAAATTCGGGGTCTTACAGTCAGCATATCAAGGAGTACCTACGAGAGGGATCTACACCCGCTGAGGCGAGCCTGACTGAACAAAGGCGGATTCATCGACTTGTTATAGAATTCTACCTAAGCGGAGATGCACTCTACAAGAGTGATGCAGGACTAGGTCTTCTTAGATGTTTAGACAGAGGCCAAGCTCAGAGACTCGTGGATGAGATCCATGGTGGAGTTTGTGGGCCACACATTAGTGGCCTCCTCATTGTCAAGAAGATCCTTAGGACAGGACATTACTGGCTATCTCTCAAGGCAGAGTGTTATGACCACGTCAAGAGATGCTATCAATGCCAAATTCATGGGAATGTTATCCACGCCCCTCCACGGGAGCTCCACAATATGAGTTCACCTTGGCCCTTCTCAATGTAGGGAATGGGCGTGATTGGGCCCATCGAGCCCAAAGCCAGTAATGGACATCAATTCATCTTCACCATGATCGACTACTTTACCAAGTGGGTAGAAGCAGCCTCCTTCCCCAGGGTTACCAAAGAAGTAATCATTGCTTTCATCAGAAACAATGTCATTTGTCGATACGGACAACTAGAGGTAATCGTATCAGACAATGCTAAGAACCTCAACAACAAAATGATGGAGGAACTATGCAGTAAATTCCACATCAAACACATTAACTCCGTCATCTATCGTTCAAAGATGAATGGTGCTGTTGAAGCGGCTAACAAAAATATCAAGAAGATTATGCAAAAGATGTCCGCCTATCACAAAGGATGGCCTGACTTATTGCCTCTTACTCTGTTATCCTATAGAACATCAATGCGCACTTCAACTGGGGCAACCCCCTACGCATTATCCTATGGGATGGAAGCAGTACTCCCCATAGAAGTAAAAATGGAATCCCTCAGAGTGTTGATGGACGCTCAACTGGATAAAGATCAATGGGTACAAGACAGGTATCACCAATTGTTTCTCATCGATGAAAGGCAAACCGTGGCTATCTTCCATGGTCAATTATATCAACAAAGGATCGTACGATCCTACAACAGAAAAGTCCGGCTACGGTAGTTTAAACAACATGACTTGGTTTTGAAAAAGATCATTGACAACCAAGATCAATCTAAGGGAAAATTCGCTCCTAACTGGAAAGGCCTGTTTGTTATCAAGGAAGTATTGACAAGAGGCGCTCTCAGTTGCAGGAAATGGACGGCGATGAATTTCCACAGCTCATCAACTCAGACACCGTGAAACGGTACTACGTCTGAAGTTACCATCAAGAAAACATCCTGGTGTTGGATCATCAGATCATCGGTCATTCTGATTCTTTTACCCTTTACCACATACAACACTTTTCCCCACTTTGCCCCTCCGGGAAACATATTCTTTAAGCCAGCAGCTTGGCTTCACTGCTCTCATACAACTTAAGTCATCCCAATACGGATTGAACCTCTCACGTTTGTAGTTTGGCTACCCATACATGGGATCAAACTTCTCGTACATGCAGTTTGTCCTCAACCTAGGATCAAACTTTATCTTACGCGCAGTCTATCTTGCATATGGGATTAAACTTTCTTCCCCACAGTTGGACCTGTACATGGGATTAATCTTTCTTTCCCGCAGTTTATCCTGCACATGGGATCACGTTTTTCAACTCACCCTGAGGGGTGAACAATGTCGTTCTGATCTCCTTGATTCACGGGAGTACGTGGGCAACCATATTCTATATGGCCCGGTCGCAATAAACAAAAAATAACAAAAACATTTCTACCCTTTTCTACAAAAAACAAAAACCACAAAAATATTTCTGCAACCTTTTTCATCAATAAAGCTTCTACATCCATCTGCCTTTCATAAACAGCGTTGAACCTCTTACACCAGGTTCTAACTACGCAGACCTGATCTCCTCTTCAATAGGAGTACGTAGGCAGCCATTTATGGTTCGGTCTAACCCCCTACCAAAACACAAATACTTTCCAACGGTAGTGGGATCAAACCTCAATCCACCACATTTCATTGGCTTCAAACCAAAAGGATGGAATTACCCAACCTCTCCTCGTGAATAGGAGATTCGACGACCATCTAAGTTGCGGTTGTACCTTGAAGAGTAACACCAATCTATAAGAGATGGAATTAACTAGGCTCCTCCTAAATAGGGGTACTGGCAACCATCTATGGTGCGGTCAATCTCAGAGAGGAAAGCCACAATCCTCTCCACATTTGCATACAGAAACCAGTCCCAAGACACCGAAAAATGGTAGGGATACACACAGATCCATGATCTATTCTAAACTATCCAGAGACAACTCAATGTCTATCCAGCAAGGAGGAATTCAGAATACATCAAGATCACAAGCCCTGAAGCAGTAGGCAAATATCAAGCATGTAACAACCCGATATTTTCTATATAAATAAATAAGAAATTTTGCAATTTTTTTTTATGTGTATATTAAGGATGAGGATTTGTACAAGATTATGCGTATAAGAATTTTTGTGGTAAGTAAAAATATATTTATTACATAATTATTTGCAAATGAATTTATTTTAGAATTATTCATTTTTATAAAGTATATTCATATAATAATTAATTTTAAGGTAAAAATATTTTTATTAATTATTTTCCATGAAAATATAATAATATATTAATTAAATAATATATGAAGTGATTTTTTAAAATAATAATAATTATTATTTTATTATATGAATTTTAGTATGGATTATTAAAGTAAATATTTTACCTTAATTTTTAAGGTTAAATATGAAGAATAAATTAGATATGGAATCTAAACCCTAATTTTAGATTATTGTCAAGGTATGAGAATAATAAAATAATATTAATTATATTTTGATTTTTCAGTGCTATGAATATGTACTGTATTTCCGTATTGATAATGGTAGGTCAATTACGGTGTATTATGATCAAACCCTAGTAATAATGCTAAACCCTAAATTGAGATCCAAATTAGAGGGCAAGATTATTTTATAAGTGTGTTATATAATTTATGTCGTGTATTAAATGTATTAATTAGGTGTAATTAAAATTCTAGAAACCCTAATTTTTTAGAAAACCCTAATTATAATCTAGAAACCCTGAATAATTTTTGGAAATAAGGAAGCCTAATTTGAAATTTAAATTAGAGTTCGAGATTGGTTGTAATTGTGTTAATGTGATTATTTAGCAAGTATTATAATTTCAATTGCTAAATTTGGAAACCCTAATTTGATAATTAGAAAACCTAATTATATTTTTGTAACTCTAATTACCAAAATTATAAACCCTAATTGCTATTTTAGCAATATTAATGATAATTATATGATATTAATCCCTAATGTTTCCTGTATAGCGTAATTAGAAAATTAATCATAATTAGAAAATCCAAATTTCAAAATTTTAGAAACTAAAATTTATTTAATTTTTATCTAATTTTTATTTTGTGTAAACCCTAGTGGGAAAATCCTTCATTTTGTGCTAAACCTTAGGGTTAAACCCTAAGGGGTTGCCAAGTTCCAGTTTTGCCATTAAATAATTTATCAATTGACCATTTTGCCCCTAATGCATTATTTGGCTATATTGGCAGAGTTTGACAATAGGAAGAGTGGGTGAACCACTTTAACAACTCCACATGCTTCAATTGACAGCAAACAAGCCAGCAATCAGCCAATACATGCACCATGTAGGCCTATAAATAGGATTGAAGAGAGAGAAATTCATTTTTTGTTACTTACATTTTGTCCAACACTCAAACTTTTTCTCTCAAGCCCCAAACCTTTGAATTTCAGTAGCATATCAGTCCTATAATCAAGCCCCACGTCCATCCCTAACAAATCAGAAGCATAGAAATCAAAATCGCTCAAGAAGGTATAAACCAATCCTAGAAAAATCTGTCCATGACTCCATGTTTGATGTTATTTTTTTTGTGTTATATATGTGGTATGGAGTCTAATTAAGTGATCTGGGTTAGTATTTGATAGATCCATAACAATTAAATACACGAAATTAGTGTTTTGAAAAATCTGAAAAAAAATTGTTTTGATGGTCTGACAACAAATGTCAGACCATGTAGATCTCAGGATGTTAAGTTTTTTTGTTGTTTAAGTGTTTTATCTTGTTGTATGCTGTGAGATCTGTGTTCTGGAACTGGTATCGTGACCAGATCATGCATATATTGCAAGCTATTGATGGTCAAATGTCGTTGACCGACCATGACCGGGTAGAATTATGGGTAACCTAGAACGTAGGAACAGCGTCTGACAATACAATGACGAGCCTTGATCTTACTTCTGTTTGCTGTTTTGTTGTTGTTGTTGTAATGAAATCATAATATGTTATGTGGACTACATATATATGGCCGTAAACCACTTAATTGATAACCAGAAAAAATGTAGTGGATTGGTCAAACCAAGTAGAAGATCATGGGATCGGTTTTCTGGGCAACCTAGAAAACTGATGACCATGTCTTCTGACATGGTTTGACCGAACCGGATCTCATGATTTCTATGATGTTAAAGTGTATTTGTGTAATGGATCGATTGTCGTACATGTTTTCTACAATCCAGAACTTTTAAATCACAAAAACATCATACGGATTTCAAGTTGTGGAAGCCCAAAAATGTAGGCTCGAACTGTTCTTCATTTCTGGGTAACCCAGAAATGAAGAACAGCATCTGGCAACACTTTTGGAGGCTCAGATCTCTTGGGTTATGCAATGTTTGGTTATGTTTGTTGTTGGATCTTGTAGTCCTACACTAGCACTACAAGCTCTAACTAATATCATTCTCAGAAACACAACACACATTAAGTTATATTTGGTCAAACCTGCCTACTCGGTCACTGCCATGCATTTTTTGGGTTTGGCCAAAAATATGAAGAACACATATAGCGACAGTTTTGTCACTATAGGTGGCCTTTAGCGACAGACAACTTATTATTTTCCAAAAATTAATAAAAAAATAGAAAAAATTAGTTTTAAATTATTAAAAATACAAAATAAATTATTAAAAAATATTCTTAATTCCAAAAATTAGTTTTTAATTATTTTTAATAAATTTCATAAATATTTAATATTTATGGAATACTAAAAGTATTTAATTTATTTATTTATAATATTAAATAAATTACTTAAAAATAATTTTAATATTTGAAAAATTATTTAAAATTATATTATGAGATAATAAAATATTTTAAGTTATTTTTAATGATTTTTAATATTTTGTGATAAATTTCATTAATAAATTAATATTAATGATAATTAAGTTATTTACTAAATTTATTAAATAAATTAATTCAAAATGATTTTATTATATTAAACATCATTTTAAACAATAATAAGGTATTTAAAAATATTTTAAGTTATAAAATATAACTTTTAATATTTAATGATAAAATTCATTAATTAATTATTATTAATGATATTAAAGTTATTTAATAATTTAGTTTAAAAATGATTTTAATAGTATAAAAAATCATTTTAAATGAAAATAAAGTGTTTAAAAATATTTTAAGTTATAAAATATAGCTTTTAATATTTAAAGAATAATTTCATTAATGAATTAATATTAATGATTATTAAGTTATTATTGATAATATTAAATTTATTTAATAATTATATTAAATAAATAGTTTAAAAATAGTTTTATTAAGTTAAAAATCATTTAAGAGGGATAGAAATGAATTAAAAATATTTTAAGTTATGAATAATGACTTTTAATATTTTGATAAATAGAACATTAATACTTTGATAATAATGGTAATTATTTAGAAATGATTTTAAATGTTTTAAAAATCGTTTAAGGGTAATTTAATACTTTAAAAGTATTACAGGTTATTATAAATAACTTTAATATTTTAGAAATGATTTCATTAATAGTTTAATACTAATTAAATATTAATGATAATAGAATTGATTAGTATTTAAATCATTTTAATAATGATTCTGAGGTTTGAAAATTTATGATAAATCATAATAAATGTTTTAAAATTATTATAAGTTATTTAAAAATAATATGACTAATATTAAGTTACCAAATCGAGTCTTAGACTCGATAATTACCCGATAAAGTTGTCGGTACACCGACATGTTTCAGAAATTGATCTGGACTTAGATAATGTGATTAGATAAGTGATTATTTGTGATTCAATAGTTGTTAAATCTATGTGCTAATGTGATTAGGGTATGTGCTGACTGTAATAAGCAGTGTTATGTGTTATAGTATATTGTTCTAATCGAACGAATGATCTGATTAATGATAGGTCGTGAGATAAGCGATAAATCTAAATTACAAACTGTAAGCAGCGCTTCAGGAAAGTATCTAACCTTTGTACTTTCTTTATGCAATGGGCATGAGTAAGAATATTTCTAAACTATATTATTACTGTACAGATTATTAACCTTATATTATATAAGCTCATTGATTATCAACATGTTAGTATATGGTAACTCAGATACATATATTCTGTTCGTTAATTTCTAGAAATGGTTAAACAAGTGTCCCCACTTGGATAATCATTGTATTTAATCACATGTTGATATACCTTTGTCAATTACCCGTATATATATATATACATATATATATATATATATATATATATATATATATATATATATATATATATATATATATGTTGAGTTATAGATTATTATTGAAACAAGATAAAACCTTTTGATTTGGAACCCAGACAAGTTTGAACATCCCTACACGGGAAAACTTTAATGCGCCCAAGGCGGAATAGAGTGAATGATCCTATCGTTCTTGTAATGTAGTATTGATCAATGCAGGGCATAACAGGCTGATCACCCCCGTGCCCGTAAGTTATGTCGGTTCACAGATGAATTTCTGTTTAACCTCTTCGAAAATGAAAACAATGTTCATGACATGTCACCATAACCCCAGTTATAGTCATTACGTAGTTTCAAAAAAATTGAAAGAGAGTTGTTATGTTATTATTATCGGTTCAGGATACTTCACAACTATTGACTTGTTGTAGAAGAATAGTACAAAGAAAACATTTAAATCCTTTTAGCTTATATATATATAATTGTTATTGCTTGCTGGGCACTCAAATGCTCATCCTTGCTTAAATTTAAATGTTTTCAGCTAAGTGTGAACGACCAGAGAGCTCTACTAAGAACAAAGGGAAAGGGAATGTTGCTGAATGAACGAATTACTATGTTATGTAATAGTTTGGTATTATTAAGACAAGTATAATATATATTATCTATCATGGTTTGTAATGAATATTTAAAGGTTACGTACTTGGGAGCTAGACTCTGATAATTATGTAAATTAAGTTTGACTTTTATATTATTGTTATTATTATTAGTATTATTATGCTCATAGAAATGGTATCGTGAAGAACCGAGTTCGGGTTTCAAGTACCCGAGTTTGGGATCCTCACAGGTTGGTATCAGAGCTATAGGGTTAAAAACCTTAGGTGGGTTAGACCTTAGGCTATAACCTTAGAACAGAGGGAAACGTTGAAAATACAAGTAACTCATATAGAGTTTAAAAAGAGATGAATTGATTAAATTCATCGTCAAACTAAATAAAAGATAACTTGTATAAAACTATTGTTTGCTGTGTGTATATACTATATACTAATCAAGATAGTTTATATGTGTAAATGTCAGGTGGAAAAGGATTAGAATACCCACGGATCATAAAGAAGGAGCCAATATCGAAGCCGATAGCTGACATAGAGGCTCACAATGAAAACAACTCAGAAGATGTGGTTATTGTAGAAAACATAGTACCAGATCCGAAGATGGTGGAATTGACAGATAGCGATTCAGACACTAAAGTTGAAGCTGATCAAGCATCAACAGAGGTGCAGAATCTGAAGAACAAGGTTTCTTCTCTGGAAAGGCTGTGGGAGATAGAAAAGCTGTTGAATAGTCAGTTGCGTCAAGCGTTAATAGAAACAATGGAAGGACAAGATAAGCTTAAGTTCCAAATTGGTCAGATGGGAGCCACAAGCAACACATCATGTGCAGCTCCGGACAAGAAGAGGAAAAGAAATATAGAAGACCATGACTTAGGAAAATCTAATAAGAAGAAATGGAAAAGAATATGTTATCTTTGCGGCTATGAAGGACATACCACTCCGTATTGTCCTGACTACAAAAAATAAGCATGTTTTATCTGTGGGATAGAAGGTCATCAGGCGAAAAGTTGTCCAATGAAAAAGGTGTAATAAATAGGTAGTATACGTTCTGTTGTGTAGGTGTGTTTAATATAATATATATGATAAGTATGTCTGTGTAATGTAATGTTTTCAACTTTTGTATTAAGTCAAGACTGTAAATCCTGACTTTTGTGGTCATAAAGGGATAGCTGAAGTTCAAAGCATTTTGTGCTATGTTATGTAAAATATTTGTTAAATGAATATGAACCTATGTTTGAGAAATAAAACAAGTTTAGAATATTAAACTTATTTGATAAGGTTTAGAATGTAAGTTAAATTATGATTTTATTTAATCAGATAATGCCGCCAAGACGTCGAACTCACAACCAAAGGGCAGAAGGATCTGTCAACAACGTCGAGGGACAACCACAACCAGATCCGATGCAGCAATTTGCGAACATGTTAGCTCAGGCTATGCAACAGGGAATACCAGTCGTTGGAAACCAGCCGGACATCCGCTTAGCAAACTTCAAAGACTTTAAGGCTGTAGGACCACCAGAATTCAAAGGTACAACTGACCCTGTAGAAGCTCAAACTTGGGTTAAAGAAATTGAAAAAGTGTTTGTGGTAGCTAGGGTAGATTAGGGGCAGAAGACTGCTTTTGCCACCTACATGATGAAGGGGGAAGTAAATTTTTGGTGGGAAGCAAATTAGGCTAGGGCAGAAGAAGGTGTAGTCACATGGGATAGATTTAAAATTTTGTTTTTCGAAAATTATTTTTCACCGAGTATGCAGGCGAGGATGGAGGTTAAGTTTTTAGAGTTGAAGCAGGAGAATATGACGGTGTTTGAATATGCCGCCAAATTCAATGAGTTAGCTAGGTTTGCTCCGCATCAAGTTGATACGGAGGCTAGGAAAGCTAGAAGGTTTGAGCTGGGATTGAAACCCTGGCTCTATAACAAGGTGGCGGTGTTGTAGATTCCTATATTTGCAGCACTCATGGAGAAGGCGATCATAGCTGAGGAAGGAAGTGAGGCTATGAGCCTTTACAACAAGGAAAGGAAGAATAAGGGTAAGATAGAAGGAGCTAGGAAGGTGGAAATTAATAGTGGGAGCAGGAGTGGAGATAGTAAGAGGAAGGTGAGCAGTTTTGCAAGTGTATAAGTGAAACAGGAAGGTGTTAAGAAACAGATAGTGCCATGTAAGACATGTGGGAAGAATCACTCGGGGGAGTGTTTGAAAGGAAAATTTATTTTCTACAAGTGCGGGCAGGAGGGCCATATCTCTCCCAACTGCCCCAATCCTAGGATGAATAGTGGATGTTTTATATGCGGATCGACAGAGCACAGGGTGAAAGATTGTCCGAAGAGAAGGGTGGAGGTAGGTAGTGCAAACACAGGTACTGGAAGCGGGATGTTAGCAATTATCGAACCGACTTCGTCAAGCAAACCGACAAAGTCAACAGCAAGGGTCTACAACATGACAGTCTAGGACACAGCAGCAGCTGACAATGCAACTCAAGGTATTATTCGTATAACTTTTATTTTATTATGCTTGATTTTCCAATATATAGTAAATTATTTTATAAAGAAATTTTGAGGAGGAATTTGAGTTCTTTTAGAAACAAATTTTTCCGTTTAATCAAAAAGACAAGCTTCACGTGAATAGTTAAAGATCAGTTCGATCAAAGTTGATCGAGATCTACTTGCAATGATTGCGTATGCTATGTGCCGTGTATGTATAGGTTTTAAAACGGTGATTCCGAAAACAGAATCTTTATAAGGGAGGGTGAATGTAACAACTCGATATTTTCTATATAAAAAAATAAGAAATTTTGCGAATTTTTTTTTATATGTATATTAAGGATGAGGATTTGTACAAGATTATGCATATAAGTATTTTTGTGGTAAGTAAAAATATATTTATTATATAATTATTTACAAATGAATTTATTTTAGAATTATTCATTTTTATAAAGTATATTCATATAATAATTAATTTTAAGGTAAAAATGTTTTTATTAATTCTTTTTCATTAAAATATAATCATATATTATTTAAATAATATATGAAGTGATTTTTTAAAATAATAATAATTATTATTTTATTATATGAATTTTAGTATGGATTATTAAAGTAAATATTTTACATTAATTATTAAGGTTGAATATGAAGAATAAATCAGATATGGAATCCAAACCCTAATTTTGGATTATTGTCAAGGTATGAGAATAATAAAATAATATTAATTATATTTTGATTTTTCAGTGCTATGAATATGTACTATATTTCCGTATTGATAATGGTAGGTCAATTACGGTGTATTATGATCAAACCCTAATAATAATGCTAAACCCTAAATTGAGATCCAAATTAGAGTGCAAGATTGTTTTATAAGTGTGTTATATAATTTATGTCGTGTATTAAATGTATTAATTAGGTGAACCCTAATTAAAATTCTAGAAACCCTAATTTTTTAGAAAACCCTAATTATATTCTAGAAACCCTAAATAATTATTGGAAATAAGGAACCCTAATTTGAAATTTGAATTAGAGTTCGTGATTGGTTGTAATTGTGTTAATGTGATTAATTAGCAAGTATTAGAATTTCAATTGCTAAATTTGGAAACCCTAATTTGATAATTAGAAAACCTAATTATATTTTTGTAACTCTAATTACCAAAATTGTAAACCCTAATTGCTATTTTAGCAATGTTAATGATGATTATATGATATTAATCCCTAATGTTCCTGTATAGCGTAATTAGAAAATTAATCATAATTAGAAAATCCAAATTTCAAAATTTTAGAAACTAAAATTTATTTAATTTTTATTTAATTTTTATTTTGTGTAAACCCTAGTGGGAAAATCCTTCATTTTGTGCTAAACTTTAGGGTTAAATCCTAAGGATTTGCCAAGTTCCAGTTTTGCCATTAAATGATTTATTAATTGACCATTTTGCCCCTAATGCATTATTTGGCTATATTAGTAGAGTTTGACAATAGGAAGAGTGGGTGAACCACTTTAACAACTTCACATGCTTCAATTGACAGCAAACAAGCCAGCAATCAGCCAATACATGCACCATGTAGGTCTATAAATAGGATTGAAGAAAGTGAAATTCATTTTTTGTTACTTACATTTTGTCCAACACTCAAACTTTTTCTCTCAAGCCCCAAACCTCTAAATTTCAGTAGCATATCAGTCCCATAATCAAGCCCCACGTCCATCCCTAACAAATCAGAAGCATAGAAATCAAAATCGCTCAAGAAGGTATAAACCAACCCTAGAAAAATCTGTCCATGATTCCATGTTTGATGTTATTTTTTTTGTGTTATATATGTGGTATGGAGTCTAATTAAGTGATCTGGGTTAGTATTTGATAGATCCATAACATTTAAATACACGAAATTAGTGTTTTGAAAAATCTGGAAAAAAATTGTTTTGATGGTCTGACAACAAATGTCAGACCATGTAGATCTCAGGATGTTAAGTTTTTTTGTTGTTTAAGTGTTTTATCTTGTTGTATGCTGTGAGATCTGTGTTCTGGAACTGGTATCATGACCAGATCATGCATATATTACAAGCTATTGATGGTCAAATGTCGTTGACCGACCATGACCGGGTAGAATTCTGGGTAACCTAGAACGTAGGAACGGCGTCTGACAATACATTGACGAGCCTTGATCTTACTTCTGTTTGCTGTTTTGTTGTTGTTGTTGTAATGAAATCATAATATGTTATGTGGACTACATATATATGGCCGTAAACCACTTAATTGATAACCAGAAAAAATGTAGTGGATTGGTCAAACCAAGTAGAAGATCATGGGATCGGTTTTCTGGGCAACCCAGAAAACTGATGACCATGTCTTCTGACATGGTTTGACCGGACCAGATCTCATGATTTCTATGATGTTAAAGTGTATTTATGTAATGGATCGATTGTCGTACATGTTTTCTACAATCCAGAACTTTTAAATCACAAAAACATCATACGGATTTCAAGTTGTGGAAGCCCAAAAATGTAGGCTCGAACTGTTCTTCATTTCTGGGTAACCCAGAAATGAAGAACAGCCTCTGGCAACACTTTTGGAGGTTCAGATCTCTTGGGTTATTCAATGTTTTGTTATGTTTGTTGTTGGATCTTGTAGTCCTACACTAGCACTACAAGCTCTGACTAATATCATTCTCAGAAACACAACACACATTAAGTTATATTTGGTCAAACCTGCCTACTCGGTCACTGCCATGCATTTTCTGGGTTTGGCCAAGAACATGAAGAACACCTATAGCGACAGTTTTGTCACTATAGGTGGCCTTTAGCGACATACAACTTATTATTTTCTGGAAATTAATAAAAAAATAGAAAAAATTAGTTTTAAATTATTAAAAATACAAAATAAATTATTAAAATTTATTTTAAATTCCAAAAATTAGTTTTTAATTATCCTCCGGTGTGGTGAAATCCCCGGAATGTCGTCTATAACTATCCTTATAGCCAAATCTGTTAAACAAAAAATGCTAGGATATAACATGCCCAGATGTAAGCTCATCAAGTAATACCCTACGCCTCAATCCAGTGAGGGTCATGAGCCGTCGACTCATGTCCCCTAAAGCCATATGCACGCAAGGTCTGTCCAGTGGCAGCATCGTCAACCGTGCATACTCCTCCAGAGTAGGAGTCAACTCCAGGGTCCCAAATCAGAAAACCTGCCTCTCCGATACCCAGTGCTCCAATATGCCGTCCACGAATCCTGTGGGAACCTGAAACATCAATACGGTCATAATATGCTGCAACAAATGATCTACGGTCACCCTGTCTGATGGTGACATACTATCATACCACGATCGCATACTAGATACCACCAATAATGGCGGGGTATGATTAATACGGCTAACTATCGAAGAAGACATTTGTACGGGCCGCGTCATAAGACCATCTAGGGGTCAATGCTAAATATCTCTGGACATACATACATATGCATAACATGATACATGTATTACAGATAATAGATGTCAATATGATATAGGGAATAGAAAACTGTGCATACATTCCTAAGTATATCATCATCTAATACATCATCTCTGTACAGCTACAAATACTGGGAAATGGGGCACAGACGCCCTACTACTAATAGAGGCCTATCAAAAGAAATAGCGAGAATGAGGCACATCCACCCAATAGCTAACAGAGGACTATCAAAAGAGACAACGAGAATACACATCAGAAGAAGACAATGGTGTCGATGTCCACATCATCAATCATGTCCACCTGATGTAACTCCTCCTGAGTCACTGGATCTCTATCAACAGGGATATTAGGCCTATACAAAGGAGGATCTGCACTGACAAAACCAAATGGGTCATCTGAGGGGCCAGTGCCTGAGCTGAAAGGATCAAACGAATCTGCCTCTGTCGAATCTCTACCCAAATGTCGGATAAAAATATGTGTCTAGTCCAATTGCCGGGTCAAACTATCAATCTGTGTCACATGAGTTGGATCTCAGGCACATGCTAACCAATCCGTCATCATCACAGAACCTGGAATCATATCCCCCATGAACTGAGTGGCGCAGGTCTGGGCTCCAATAGTACGAGGGATCCACCAGCGCTGGAATACATCGTGAGTGTAGGGACCCTCTAATAATGCAAAACCGTCAACACCCAACAATGGGATATCAATGACGGGTGACTGCGATGCAAGCCAATAACGCTTGGTAGGATGCAAGATCGAAATGCGGATCTCTCCTGTGGTGCTCCTAATAGCACGCTCTCCTAGATAGAGCTCCCATCCTCCATTCGTGAAGAGAGGAACTCTCTGGGTGGAAATCATGTACTCGACCCCAGTTGGGTACCCATCCTCAAATCCGATGGCCAAATGCTCCCCAGAATAGGGAATCCATGCGATAATATCAGCTGTCAACAACTCTAGCAGCAAACGACATTGAGTGAAACCCTCAGCTACAGGGACCTCCGCCAGTATGGAATGATGCCATTGTCGTCCTCATGGGTAGGTATCCAATCCTAGCACACTTACCGGACGTAAACATGTGAGCCTCTCATAGGCCCAAAACTGCCAACACAAAGGCAAACATCTGCTGTCAGTTAACACTCTTAACCTATACATGGTAAATGACAAGAGAAATACTTACCAGTAGAAATGGGTAAAATCCTAACCAAGCCTCGGTCAAGCCCTGTGAGCACATACGCATGCCCCTGAGGAAATAGGCAAAGGTATAAGAACCCCAATCATACTCTCTAATACGGTCCACATGCCTAGTGGCGCCGATCAAAGCGAATAACACCGTAGAGGAATTATCTGCTATGAAGCAGCCCCTAATGATCATCAAGAACAATCGCCGAAGAATGTGATCCCTGACTCTAACATCATCTGGCATGGGCTCGCTTAATAGCCTACTCATAGCATCTACGCTCAAAGGACCTGCACGGACAATCCTGCCCTTGAGCGCCTCCGTCGAAACTCCTAACAAGGATTTCACGATAGTCAAGGTAATATCCACCGTGCAAGGCACTGGCGCCCCTCCAAACTCCATAACTGTGATAAATCGCTAATCCATCGGCGTAATCATCACCTCACAGTCCAGCAAATAGAGTGACTGAGTCTGGTGAAACCATCGCTCAGACAATGCCCTGAGGTAAACCCAGGGGCAACAACGTGGAAGTATGGAAAAGAATGCTCCAAAACCCCATTCATGCACTACCGCTCTATAATCAGGATGAAGAGCTTGGTACATGAAGTGCATACTGAACCAGTTCCCTCGAGGCTGTGTAAACCCAGAAACCTGCATGAAATGCAGATCAACATTAAATCCTTTTACTCCTCACAACTAGGAAAGAAGGAAGATCAAGTTCTGACGTCATACCTCGTTAGCATGTAAATACATCGAGGGATGTCGACTCAAGTCACCCAGAGGCTCTGGGTTTGCTACCTGAATACTCGAGAGCTCCCTACGGGGAATATGCGCAGCAAGAGCGGGGTTCACAATCGGAACATCCTCCTCCTCGTCCTCTACGTCCAGCACATCAACCTGGACTGGACGTATCACTGCCTCTACCAACCTGTGAGGCTGTCTAATGGAACGGGGTCAAGGCACTTCTGAAGCCCTCCTCCGTACACCAAAAGTGGTCCTACAGGAACTACTCGGCTGATCTGGATCCATAATATCTAGACAACAAGGCTCTAAATCACCTCAGAAATGGTGTGGTATCTTATAACCTGGAGCTTTTCACAATGCATTTAATGACTATCTGCATGCATGCATTATTTTAACGTACATCCACAGTAGAGTTAAAAATGCATGACTAACACAATTCCTACATTTTAGGAAAATTTTGCCATAGTTTCCTTTATAAATAGGACTATCCACATGCACATAGGCATGAATAGGTGGCCATTCAGTAGCACATCTGCCCACAGTCATATACATACTCTGTGCAAAATCATCAACACATAAGGTTAATCTCAATGCTAGGAGTACTTTGCCTTCTTACCTTGTGCTCAAATGCCCCCAGTTAGGATAAAAATAGCAGAAAAAGGTTCCAATTTGATTGTCACAAAAGACAAATTTTTTCACATCATTATGTTCAGCATGGTTTAATACTAATATTTACTATGTTGAATATTTTTTATCAAATCATTTGAGCATACATAATCACTACTATGTGTTTAGATGCATTTCATATGATAAGTCATTTTCCAACGGATAAAAACTGGAAAAAAGTACATGCATACGTTACCAGGACAGTGTAGAACACTTGTACGATGATAGAATTTGCAGAAAGACGTTCGAACTCAGCAGGTCTGAAGAAGAGCTCTCAGATTTCCTTCTCGACGCAAGTTAAAAATGACTTATGAAAGCAACCTGCTGGTCTTTATAATCTACGATTGGCCGCAGGTCCATCTGCGGCTGTAGAAGGTGTACCTGCGGCACCCCTACGTGGGTCCCACCCCTTCGGCTCGGTCCAGTTTGAGTTGCAAAGGAGTTCTCGCAAGCTGAAAAGGCCAAATCAGGGATAAAAACGCAATGCGATTGAGCAGAATAGCCTATAATCCTGGTTGAACCGTGAGTCTTCACATCATTTATTGGTATTCGCCCAACCACAGGGTACACTATGCCGATGATCTCAGACGATACAAGTCACGCTCAGTAATACCTCACACAGGTCCAATTCCTCTCATCCAGGATCGTCATCCTACTTTGCCACAATAACCCCGACGGGGGTCACAACGCGGTACATATGTCCAAGTACATAACCCCGGCGGGCGTTACAACACATATCATCCATTGACATACATATCAACGAAGGTTAAGCAGCCTTGACATCACTATAACCGTTGGCAAGTAAATCCAACGGAGCGTTAGAAGTCGTCCGATGATTTCAGCCGTTGACTCACACATCAACTATGATCCAATGTATCCCCGGCGGGGGTTACAATACGTGTTCCATTGACACACACATCAACGATAATACAACAACCCCAGCGGGGATCACAATGCATTGTCATCCATTGATGTACGTATCAATGAAGGCAGGAAACCTTTACATCATTTTAGCCGTTGGCAATTAAACCTAACGTCGCATCAGAAACCATCCGGTGATTTCATCAGTTGATACATACATCAACAAAGTCCAAGCAGCCTTGGCATTTATCCCCAGCAGGGAGTTCATCCGTTGATCTACACATAAAAGAGGATCAAATGTATCCCCAGCGGGGGTTACAACGCGTGGTAAACCATTGGTTCACACGTCAACGAAGTTCGGGCAGCCCTGACAAAATTTGTTATTGGCAGAAATACCAAAAGAACATTGACGTACTCGGGCGATACAAACTAGGAGAGAGAAACGTCATCAATGAGGATTGATGTCGGAATATGTTATACACATCCTCAAACAAACAAAGCTTTATACCCACAGATCTCTTACACTTAAGAGGCACTTCTTCGGAATCAATATGTATCAAGGATTCAGGACGTTGGTGATAATCCCATCGTTAACATCCTTAAAGATTTGGATCGCACATCCAAGTTGGTCATCATTGCCAAATCCCCAGTAGAAGCTATAGGGAGATAGCAATCATTCTCGGCATGTTGGGCAACAACCCCATACACATGCATTATACAGTTACTTCATGTTATATTTTAAGTGTCTAGGATTCTTTATCCTATCCATGCATTGCATTACATGAATGTGATAAAGAGGGAAATCTGTAGACACTCGAAATTTTTTACATATCTGTTACTGACATCGAAGGAGCGCAGATTTGTCTTTCAAGAGGAAACCCTAGAAGACGATTCATATCCATTCCGGATACCACCGGGAGGAATAGCTCAACCCCTAAACACACACTGGGAGTAACAGCTCAACCCCATAACACACACCGGGAGTAACAATTCTAACCTCAGAGAAAACCCCGAGGCATGCAGATTAAATACCGGAACACAAACCGGAGAAGACCGATTCATCCCGGAGATAACCCCGAGATGTTCCATCTCAGTCCTAATACAATGGATGTTCGTAATACAATGGATCATCATCATCTATGATGCATAGCTCATCGTCATCCTCTATGACGAATCTATACCTATAAGGTATCTTTGGTACTTTTCTAGACTTATGCATAAAGTGTGGTACAATAGGTTCTTCCACTTGGTTAGGTACCTGAATTTGATCTGTAGTATTTTGTGGTTCTTGAACTTCTTCAAGATATATCTTACTCCCACTGGTCCCTTCAAGGATAAACTCCTTTTCCAAGAAAGTAACATGTTTCGCAACAAACATCTTTTGATCAGTTGGACGATAGAAATAATACCCCAAATATTTCATTAGGGTATCCAACAAATCTACACTTGTCGAATTTATTTTGTAGCTTATCGTTTTCAAACCTTTTGACATAAGATGGATAACCCCAAGTATTAATATGATTAAGATTTGGTTTCCTCCCTGTCCATAACTCATATGGGGTCTTAGGGACAGATTTGGTAGGCACCTTGTTAAGTAGGTATGCAGCTGATTCTAGGGCATATCCCCAGAAGGAAACTGGAAGATCGGTCAAGCTCATAATGGAACGAACCATGTACAACATTGTTCGATTTCTCCTTTCAGAGACACCATTAAGCTGTGACATCCCTGGTGGAGTCCATTGTAAGATTATACCATTTTCTTTGAGACAATTGAGAAACTCACCGCTTAAGTATTCACCACCTCGATCTGATCGAATAATCTTAATACTTTTTCCAGTTTGTTTTTCTACTTCACCTCTGAACTCTTTGAACCTTTCAAATGATTCAGATTTGTATTTCATTAAATACACATATCCAAATCTTGATTGATTGTGACGCCCCAAAAATAGGTCCACACAACCTATTCTGAGTCGCCAAATACATGGCACATAATTCAAATATAAACTTCATTTATACAACTTTCGTGCAAAATACGACAACACATTTACTAAGAGTTTTAATACAAATAATGTCTCGTAGACAATATCCAAACTCAAATAAAGTTCTCATTACAATTATTGTCACACTATTTTACAAGATAGTGAGGACTATTATAAAAACCATCTTGGACCATTACTCCACTGCCCGACTAGTCCCAACTGCATTCTCGCCTCTTGAGAAGAACAATAAAACCAAAAGGAAAAGGGTGAGCTCAACTAGCCCAGTAAAGAATATTATGACTAAGATAATGTAAAACAAATTATCATTAGTTCTCAACAGGGAAAAATCTGATAGAATACAATAGAAAACAAGTTTTAGATCGACAACTGCGGCGAAAATGGCAATCCATTAGAAGAATCAAGTAGAGCATGATGTCTACTATCTTCTATGATTTAAAAGTCCATCATCAATATTTTATCTCTGTAACACCAATCAATAATTATTTTCAATCAATGAATTATCTATGCATCACGGGCCAAAGATAATCGTTTGTATCACCAGTAGTCATGATCGTGCCAAACACCTGTCCATCTATGCACTACGGGCCAAAGAGGAATTTCACCACAAACCTTTAGCTGTAACATTAAAGGTTATGATTATACCAATACACAATTCTTGGTCATAATCATACCAATCAATGATCCATCTTTGCACTATGGGCCAAAGATAACTTTCAACACAATATAAGCATGAGAAAGATGACAATGATATAAAGAACCAATCAAGTGAGATCAAGGATAGATATTAGAGATTTATAATTCAACTTATCCAGAGTTCAAAAATATCCAAATTATCAACATGATCATTAATTGTAGAGTAAAATTCAAGAATGATATTCATTTATCAAAAATTATTTGGATAGAAAAGAAATCAATTTTCTCGTGGATAGTACCTAAATAAATAGTACCGAATGAATAGTACTCCGTCATGCAAAGTACCCAGAATGAATAGTACCCCGTCATGCAAAGTACCCCGAATAAATAGTACCCGAATACAAAGTACCCCGAATAAATAGTACTTCAGTGTGAATAGTACCCATAAATGGATAATGCGAAATAAAACGATATCCCTTGACGAGTGCAAAAGAAATGATATCCCATACAAGTATGAAAGAATATACGAAACTGCAAATTAATTTTCACCCGTCATGCGGTAATCCGCGTAAGCAGATCATTTCCACAATTTAATAAAGAATGAATACGAAGGTTTATTAACCATGCATGCGGTAATCCACATAGATAGGTTACTCCCGCGGAATAATAAAGAATCAATACGAAGGTTTATTCGCCATGTATGCAGTAATCAGCGTAGACAGGTTACTCTCATAGATTAATAAAGAATGAATACGAATGGTTATCCACCATGCATGCGGTAATCCGCATAAATAGGTTACTCCTGCATATTAATAAAGAATGAATACGAAGGGTTATCCAGCATGCATGCGGTAATTCGCGTTGACTTGTTACTCCCGTAGATTAATAAAGAATGAATACAAAGGGTTATCCACCATGCATGCGGTAATCCGCGTAGACAGGTTACTCCTGCAGATTAATAAAGAATGAATACGAAGGGTTATTCACTAGGGAAGAGGTAATTCGCCACAGATTAATAAGGAATGGAACGGCTGTGACGCCCCCAAATTCGGGTCCCTTCGAACCTCAGATATTGTCCGCCACGATACTACTATCGTCAACTATTTATATCTTTTATTCATAACTTAATGAATATAACTTTGCTTATTACAATTTAGAATATAAATTTTTCCATTTCCAAGATCTGAGTAATGACCCCAAACTTTTATAAGTTTCAAATCTTGGTCATTTATCATTCCTGTCTTACATCATATTCGATGTTATATAAATATGCAGAATAATTTAAACTTTTTTAATCTCCTTTAAAAATAAATCTTTTATTGATGTCTTAAATTGAATCAATTACATATCCTTGAATCAAATTATGTAATGATTCATTCTATTCAAATTATTGTACAAACCTTTACATCTCGATTTGAATTCCTCTATGTATCACATAGTGCAACTTAACATTTATTACATATCGTAAACTACTATCATGTACATCTCCTATAACCTAAACATCGTTCAAGAGTATATATTTAAATAAATGAATCAATCTCCTTTGATACTATTGAACACTATCAATCAAGTAGCACGTAATCTTTATCGTGAATCCTTAACCTGTAAAAGTGGTTATTTGCAAGGGTGAGCTCGACAGCCCAGCAATTCTAATAGTTTTCATGCAGCACATAGCATATAATAGCATACTTAGTTCATGCATTCATAATCCATTAATATTTACTACGCATGTTACTTCTCATATAACAGACATATAGGTTTACTTCACAAGCGTATCATCAAAGACCAACTTTCAAATTTCATACATATCTCATATGCATTTCATATATATACATCACCATTCTCATAGTATAATATATCTCAACTAACAGTTATCGAATTCATATATCAAATAGGAACTAAAAGACTTGTCTGATTCGTAGTTTATCAACTACGACTTAATTTCTTAAAGCTTATCTGCACTGCGTGTATTCCTACACAGTTATATAATCATGAATTCATACCCATCAGTCATACATTTCATACGTTCATAATATAAGAACAAATATTGTTTCCTAACTTGGTTTCATTTTTACTTGAACTTAGTATAACCTTGAGACTAGCTCATTCTACTACCATATTTATCTAAAAAATCTTGTTTCATATCTTATAGTCCTTAAAGACAACATATAACTATAACTTAGGACCATGAAATTAACAAACTGCTCTTGGTCACTCTGCAGGACGGCGTGGATGCGCTGCATTTAAGCTTGGGAGTGGTGCGACCGTGCTACTCCCTGCTAAAACTAGATTTAAACTTTTCATTGCTCAGTCTAGTCCTAACATACTATGCATTCTGATACATACTATCAACATACATCAAGTATGTTCTGATATTTCTTCAAGTTCTCATTTCAATTCATTTAGTTTTGAATTACATAGCTCTATGTTGAATTATTTACATCAACAAGTCTTAACAACTTCTTTTATCAAAGGTTCAATGTTTATAAGTTTTTTAACCTTATATTGGTACTAACATGCCTTTAATACACAAGTTCACATGTATCTATCTCATTTATATAGACATAGCATAGTTCATTTATTTGAAAACTTATTTTAAACCATACTTGAAAGATCCAATTCATGCTTAGCTAGATGATGAACATATTCTTCATGTCTTGAGGTATAAGGCGTCTTAGTATGCATGCTAGAAAGGTCAAAGTATACTTTACACAATATTTGAAACTATTAGGGTCCAAGGTCAAAACTCAAAGGACACCAAATTCATCAACTTTCGTTTCTCAAAAACTTTAAGTTTTCTTTTAGAAAATCATGTTAAAGAATTCCATTATGAGTAATATAATCTTAGTTGTATGACATGACTATTATCATTTATATTTACGTTTTATCACTTAGAACAATATATTTTATCGTCGGGAGCACTACACTTGTATACGTGCATGCCTGACGTCCTCCGATTGCCTCCTATTACACATCAGTCCTGAAGATGACTATTTTGACCCATTTTAACGACCTCAAATTGAAATACTTAAAGAACAAAAGTTATAGGTCTATTCGTCCTCGTTCTGGATCATCTTGAATCGCCTTAATCGAAGTTCGTATAAAAATGTTATGGCCATTTTACCAAAACAATATCCCTTACCTTAGGAGATTGGATACTGCAATAGTGTAGTAACAAAATACTTTTCTTTTCTCTCTCTTATTCTCTCTATAGTTTCTCTCACTATAACTTGCAATTATAACTTTACTCTTCAAAATTGGTAGGAAATAATGAATGGATGATGGAGTATTTATAGGCTAGAAAAATGTGGCAAATTACAAGGTTAATTATACTTTAGTACCTTCATATTTGCCTCCATTTTTAATTTAGTCCCTCAAGTATTATCAATCTTGTATAACCTTCCCTAACAGTACTTGCATGTGAACTAATAGTTCTTTACATTTGAACCATTAGTTCCTTGCATGTGAACTAATAGTAATTAATTGCTCATTTATCCTTTTAATTACCCGTTTTGTCAATTTACCATCTAGAAATCAATTATTATCGAAATAAGTGTTAATTTTCACTAACACTAATATTCCCAACACAATAGAAATATTTTTATCAACAATTTTATCTTTGAGTTTACGAAGTTTGACTTTTTCTGAAAAAGTCATCTGTTGACTTTTTGACCAAAAAATCAACCCTGACAAATTTTATGTTTATAATCTATTTTGACCAATTTTATCATTCCAGACTCAAATATCTCGTCTGTATCTCCAAATTCAACTCCGAACTCAAATTCGAGTTATAACTTTATTTTCTTGTGTTTTATACACATTTTTGCTTTCTTAGTTAGTTCAAAATATTTAATTAGTCTTGATTAACTATTAAATTAAATCTCATCATTTATCGTTAATAAATATATATTACACATTTTTAATCTTTCAACAATTATTCATCATTAATATTATAACTCACAATATTGACAACCATATCCTTCCCAAAAAAGAGAGAGTTTTCCGATAAAGATTCATCTTTATTAGCGCACAATTAAATAACCTAACCCCTTTCCTCGATAGAACTTTCTAGACATTTTCAATAATATAATTAATAATATGAATAACTATGTCATCTCAATTATTAATTTAATAATATAAAATATTGTGCAGATGATACTGTGATAATAATGGAATCAGTAATATGAGATACTATACAACAACTACTGTGGCAATTATTAAATAAAACTGAGTGACTTCTTGCGTAAGCATCAATAATCAGAGATATTATGCAATAATGTATGCTACTGTGCAATACTGTGTGCTACTGTGCAACAATGCGTATTACTTTACTTGTATCACCTGGTATTTCAAAAGTTTAACGGTAAAAGTTTTCCCGTTATTTTTATAAAAAGATTACTTCCGTCGCTTTCTATATCCGACAGTTATTCCGTCAATGATTGCATCGTCGTACAAATACTTCCCAAGAAAAAGAATATTCTCCGACCAAACGAATATTTTATGACAACTTGCTTACTTTGCAAAATATTCATATATCACCCTTAACTTTAACCTTTTATCAATTTAACCATTTACTAAATAGAATAATAATTATAAGAAAAATTGAATACTTTTATTTCATAAAATTCGGGGTCTTACAATCTCCCCTTCTTATGAAATTTCATCCCTGAAATTTACGTACCTGGTAGTTCGAAGAGGTGGGAATACCTTGCTTTCATTTCAGATTCTATCTTCTCGGTCATTTCCTTTGTAGCATGATTTCTACTTTGTTCATCTCTTCGATTTCAAATATCATTCAAAAATACAGCTTCAAAACAAAGGTTAATTGATATATCATAATTTGTGAACTTATTAAGAAAATTCAGCTTATGTAGGACACATTAGCGAATGTTTTCATCGTCTCTCCCCTCCTAGTTCTAACCTCAGATCTCCGCCAGAGATCATATCCCTAAACTCTGATACCAACTTTGATGCCCCTAAAATAAGTGCACACAACCCATTCAAATTATAACTTTATTTTCTTGTGTTTTATACACATTTTTGCTTTCTTAGTTAGTTCAAAATATTTAATTAGTCTCGACTAACTATTAAATTAAATCTCATCATTTATCGTTAATAAATATATATTACACATTTTTAATCTTTACACATTTATTCATCATTAATATTATAACTCACAATATTGACAACCGGGTCCTTCTCAAGAAAGAGGGGGCTTTCTGATAAGGATTAATCTTTATTGGCGCACAATTAAATAACCTAACCCCTTTCCTCGACAGAACTTTCTAAACATTGTCAATATTGCAAATAATAATATAAAGAACTGTGTCATCTCAATTATTCATTTAATAATATAAAATATTATGCAGATGATAATGTGACAATAATGGAATCAATAATATGAGATACTATGCAAAAACTACTGTGACAATTATTGAATAAAACTGAGTGACTTCATACATAAGCATCAATAATCAGAGATATTGTGCAATACCGTGTGCTACTGTGCAATAATGCGTATTACTTTACTTTTATCATCGGGTATTTCAAAAGTTTAACGATAAAAGTTTTGTCGTTATTTTTATAAAAATATTATTTCTATCGCTTTCTATATCTGACAGTTATTCCGTCAATGATTGCGCCGTCGTACGAATATTTCTCGAAAAAAAGAATATTCCCTGACCAAATGAATATTTTATGACAACTTGCTAACATGCTTTGAAAAAATAACTTAAGTTTGAGTTAAGAAAACTTGCCTGCATAGTCTATTACCGTTACGCAACTTAATTTATTCTCTTTATTGAAAAGACCTATCAGGTATAAGATTGATCTTTCAATTAGCATATCATACCTTATTTCATAATACTATCTAACACTTAATCACATAGTCAAATATTAGATAATATTAACATCATACTCATTTACTTACTTATAATCTCATCACCTTATATTAACTTGTCTAATCTTCACTCACAAAGTTAAGTATTAGACATTACTCCTTAGTCTTAGTATTATCATTCTATTTTGATAATCTTTTTATCACTTATAACTTATATTTATAAGTTTTCCCTTTTATATGTTATTTTAGTAAGCTAGATAACCTTTCAGTAAATTGAAATATCGTTTCAGTAAACCGAATTACATTTTAGCATTCTGAAATCATCATTTTAGCAGACCAAAATCAGCTACAGTAAACTGAAATCATTTCAGTAACCCTGAATCTATTTTAGTACCCTGACTTCTCCATTCAATCTACAATAAGCATAATATAGTTCGTTGAATACCAAATTCAATAATTATATTGAAAAAAATAATATAAATCTCTAATTTTAATCTCCCGTCGAATATTATTAATTATGTAATAATATTTTACGCTAAGGGTATTAACCTTTTAATAACATTCGAGTCAAATACTACTAATAATATCTTAATCCAATATTATTAGTCATATAAAAATAATTTAAGTCATTAATCACATTAATAAACAATTTATTTCAATTGTTTTCCTTTCCTTAATTAACTTATTTAAGCATTCTAAAATGACATAAATATTACAACACTTCACACCCGACCCAAAACTTTCGTCACAAATCTGCATAAATCATGCTTAAGGGTCTCAAGTCATAAAATCGTATTTTTCATATTTTTGGACATCATATATTTAATTAAATTCATTTATCCATTTATCATCATTTAGATGAAAAATACCAAATCAGTCCCAAAACAATTTCTTTTCTTGAATTTGACAGAATATAGTTCCATATTGAACATATATTTTTCCCGGAATTTTTAAAATCCATTTACTATATTTAAATAGTCCATAATAGCCAAATATTCTCCGATTTTTCATAAATCGAGATTAACTCCAAAAATTCTAAACTTTATACAGTATGTTCCTGATATACACATGTACTTCCAGTAAAAATTTTGTAATTTGTGGACTTGTATATAGAGAGTTATTCGGGTGACTTCATAAAAATAGTCATTCACCGTAAAATCCATAACTCTCAAACCGTATGGTCAAAAATTCTCAAATTTTTACACAACCTGCATAACTTCTGATATTACCACTCCAAATTTTTCCAGAATTTTTAAAGTACAAAAAGTGGACGAAAATGCCCCCGTTTTAGACTACCCCAAAATAGTACCTAAAAATTGGGACTGTTTTAACAAAAATCCACACGATGACTTTTAGAAACGTGATTTTTGAGTTCTACCACTTGGGTAAACTAGTAAACACATATATCTAGCACCCCTCTTTGACGGATCGTAAAAAGGAGTTGTAGATTTAAAACAGTGGATTTTCAAATTAAATAGAAATTTAGGATTTCTAAACTAGAAAAATTAATTTTTCTTTTCTTTTGGTTTCCAACCAAATCAATACCCAAAATAGGTAGATTCATACTTGAATCCAAGAAAAACACATAGATTATAGGGTTTAAACATCCAAATCAAAACCCACTTTTCTCAAATTACAAAAAGAAAATCTAGATGAAAAGTTAGGAAGAAATAATTTTACCTTTCTCCTTCTTCTTCTTCTTCTTCTTCTTCTTCTTCTTCCATGGAGGATCTATCTTTCTCCTCCTTTCTCCCTCAAGGGGCCTGCCGCCTCTCCCTTCTTCTCCTTTCATGGCTTCGGTCACGTCGTCTTCTCCCTCTATCTCCCGATCTTCTTTCTTCTCCCTTTCTCTTTCTTCTTTTTTTTCCTTTTTCTCCTCTCTTTCTCTTCTTATCTCTATCATATCCGTTTTTTTTCTCCTTACAAATTCGGCACATGTGGCCTTCTTATGGCCACATTTTGTTATTATTATTATTTCTAATATACAATTGCCCAATATGCCCTTCTTTAATTTGGGTTAAAAAAAATTTGGGCCAACAATTTAATCTTTTGAACTTTCAAATTAAATCTTTGGGTCATATAATATTTACATAGGCCACTCCTTTCCATCTTATCTCACCCTAAATATTTAATTAGGGTATCCATTCCATATATATAGAATTTAAATCATCACCCTTGTATATTAAATTCTATAACCCAACTAAACTTGTTCTAATTAAGTTATAAAATTAATAATTTGAGATAATAAAAATATATCTCTTAACTTAATATAATTTTTAATATTATTGTTCTCCCACAAGTGGGCCTAATTTGGGCCCTTAATTAATCTCATTGAGCTAACAAATTTACTTGTTTTGTTTACTAACAACAACCAACTTGGGCTTTCAACCCTAATTAAATTGGGTCAATATATTACTTGTCACATACATAATATATTGGGCTAGATTAAATAATTTAATCGCCCTTAATCACTTTATCTATAAGTTCCATGCTTAATTAATTAATTGGGCTTGTTTAAATAATATAACTTCCTTAGTCCATCAAATTTAATTCTCTTGGACTCTATTTAAATTAATGGGCTATGATATTATTATAGTCCATTACTTTTAATACTATTTTACCCGAATTATTTAATTAGGGTTTTTATTTCTCACTCAAGAAAATATATTCTTACTTATGCCATTTTAATTTTATAACTCAATTGGACTTGGTTATAAAATTAATTATTTTGAGATATATAAAATAAATCTCTTAATGTTATTATATATATTTATATACTAATATTCTCACATATTATAACCTCTTAGGTTATTTAATTAAAACACCTAATATATATATATATATATATATATATATATATATATATATATATATATATATATATATATATATATATATATATATATATATATATATATATATATATTAGGTTACATAACTTTATTCTTAATTCATTTTTATATACAAAATAAATGTATTCACATCATATAATGTATATTTATTTAATCATACACATAATTCACTTCTCACACTAATTTTGACTTTTCTCCATAAAAAGTCAACTGTTGACTTTGACCAAAAGTCAACCTTTACATATTTTGTGTTTACTGTCCATTCTGACTAAACTTGACGTTCCGGACGCAACCGAGCAGTTCATGCTTCAAAATTCTATCTCTAACTCAAATTTTGAGTTTTAAATTACTCCCTTCTTATTGCTAATCGTATTAACTAACGACTTTAAACTTATTTGCCAATCAAGGCCCACATTCAAGCTATGTTAATTACTAACATAGTTTTATCTTGATCCTTATATCATTAACTTAATTCATCATTCCTCTTGCTAAAATATTTATAGCACCTTACTACGTATATATATTTCTATACATATACTCATCTTTGTTTAACCTCATAACATCTCTTCATGTGAAATCTTATCTCCTTAATAAAATTTTCATATGTACTTATATAACATTTCTTAAACTATTCATTTCACATCGAATTTACAGGTATCGTAATACCTTATTCTTGACATTCCTTCAAGTACATATTAATTCCTTTCTAGAGTTTTGGAATTTTGTAACCCATATTTTCTCTATTCTCTTTCGAATAGCAAACCTTATAGGTTTTACTTGAAAATTTTAAATAAATCCTCAAATTCTCATCTAGGTTTTATTCTTTAACCTTTATTCTAATCATTCAAGATTTTATAAATTTTTGGGTTGTCACATTCACCACTTCTTCTAAGAATTTCGCCCCCGAAATTAAAGTATACTAATCTCGGCTTATTCTCTTGATCAAAACTAGGTTGTTAACTTAACCTTTACAATTTCCTCCTTTGAGGATTTCTCATCTATTATCACATTTCACCATAACTACTCACTAGGAGTTTACATCTTCTAAACATTCCCCAAAACTAGGTTATCATAATAACTTTACTCAATCATCTCAGATTCTACTCATACGCAATGAGTTCACAATATTTCATATTCATCATCACATACTACCACAACATTACTCTAAAGAGTTTAAAATATTCATATCTGTTTGAGGGATCATAAAAACTATGAACTTTGAGGTTTAGGAGTATTTTTACCTGCTACCTCTTTCAATTACGAAAGAAAGGTACTCTACCTCTGAAATATTTTATATTTGGTATGTTTACAATCACAAAGAAGGTAAACTACCGATGCGGGTACTTTAGAGGATCAGTCTGTTGTACCTTAGTAATCGAAACGACTATATGCTTTCTTAGATTGTAATATTTTATCCAATTAGTATATCCTCATTTTCGGGGTTGTTCACCTCAGACTTATCATAAGATTCCGCACCAAAATAATTTGGTTCGGCATAAGCTTTCAAAGAATACTTTGAATTTCATTAACATTTGTCTAGCTGAATCAAATAGCTTAGACGCATATCAATAATTTGAATTTCAATCGAAACATTGCTGGCCAAATTTAGTTGGCAATAATTTATCTTTAAAATTCTTAAAATCATTTTATGACGTCATGATACCGTACTGTATTTACAGTCCGTTTGAGGATTCCGTCATTTTGTGACTTTGTCATACTACATTATACCATAGTGGGCTGACGATCTTTAGATCACATACCACATTAGGTAATTATGCATTGATAACTCCATCATTTTTATCATATTTGCACCATGTTACATGATGCATTAATGATATAAAAATACATTTTGATAGTTCAAATTATTTTTGTCTGGCCGAATCAATTAGCATAGACTCTTCTCTAAACAGTTTAAAAACTTTTTGAAAATCATCTTTGGTGTCATCAGGCCACAACAGGTAATGATGTGTTTGTAGTAGGAAGCCCACTTCTACACAGTTGTAACCCTGTGTTGCTGATAACAAAAATTCATTTTATTTCGAAAGGCACATACGTGCGAATTTAGCTTGATGTCAAAAACTTCGAAGTCTAGCGTAGCTAGAAGATTTGGAATACCTATGCTTCCGCCATCAACTTCACTTTCTCTACTGATCCATTGCTTAATAATTTTATCTATTTCTATCATCCTCAATTCTCTATTCATAACTTTCCTATACCCAGTTCATCAAACTTACCATACATTATGAGTTCAGTAACTTGCCACAATCATATGGGTTTAAGAACTTATCCTAGACAGACCTTATGAAATAACCCGGGTCAAATCCCGAGTTCGGAACAAATCTCGGGTCAAATCCCAAGTCCGAATCAAATCAAATCCATCAAAATAAGGCCTCAAACTACTAGCCCAATAGTATTTTTTTGGGTCATCTTAGCTCACCACAGGCTCCCAAAAGGTCATGACCTGAAGGAACTATTGGTAGTAACTTATTTCCTTATATGTAGATAACTTTTTTCTCTATCTTTCGATGTGGGACTGGGGTGTTACACCTTAGGCGTCCATTCGCTGAGGGGTTCAAAACATACCATATGATTATGAGTCATGAACTTACCATAAGTATGAGTTTTAAGAACTCGTACTTAACCTTATATTCTCTACCTATTCGTTATACACATGAGAAAAGAATCACCTTAACGACATGTATGTAGCAAATAGCGTCACATCAGGTTCTAATAATTATCAATGTAAGAAACTAAGTGGTTGTCAAACCAAACTCGGCCACTAATCAATATAGGAAGCTAAGTGAACAATTCCCCGCCCATACAAATAATTGGTCAACCTAACCACTATATCGACCAGGAAGCTAAGTGATTCTAAAACCAAGTACAAATTCCCTGCCCATACAAGGAATCATGCAACTCAGTTGCTGACATGAGTCCTCAATTGAAATCCCTCATCAATTCTAACTTTCTCTTTTCTTAATATGGATTTTCTTTAATTCGAATCTAAACATTTATCACTCTTTTCTAAGTTTACATTATACCATTTTATAGTACATTCTCTTTATAGCGTCAGGCTATATCATTCCAATCATTTAACATATCATATGTTATTTAACGATTTAATCTGATCACGTCGTGATCTTATTTTGTAATCATTTCTCCTTATACTTATGATCGCTTTATTCTACGATCTTCCTATTCTTCTCTTTAATCATATTATATTATGATTTTATTAACATTTCTCATCTTATAGACATAGTCTATTTATTTTCACTTTTCATCTTTATTACTGGAGTCAGGTAACTTTGGATTCTTATCCTTATAGCTCTTCAAGATTCTTCTTTGAATCTTATTTATCTTTCTCTTTACTTAAATGATGAATTTCTTAAATTCATCTCTTATCCCTTAAACTCGATCTGAGTTTATTCCTTATCATCTCCGCGATTATAGCCTAAGGTACCCTTACCTAAGGTTTATAACCTACAACTATGATACCAATCTGTGACGCCCCCAAATCCGGGTCCCAAGAACCTCAGACTTGGTACGTTATGGTACTTTATCAACATACATATTCTATCATCTAATGCGGAACAAATAAACATATATTGTTTATTTTACTTAATTCTATAATATTTTCCCAGGTTTACTAACCTTAACTGAATACATACCTTTAAAATTACAAAGGTTTACAATAAGATAACTAAATAGTTATTCTTGTAACGATCTATTACTGTATTTTGCTTTTGTGTCTGTCCTTCTTTAAGCCTTCGCCTTTATCTAAAATTTATTATCATGATATAGCAAAGGTGAACAACTACTTTGCCCAGCAAGTTTAAATTCAATAAAGATATATCATGATTAAAAGAATAATAAGCTTTCAAGTTTTCAACAATTTAATAATTGTGAAGGAACATGAATCAAGATTTTAATAATAGAATGACTGAATCAATAACGTTTAAAGTCAACAAGGACTAGAAATAACTTTATCTGAATCTTAGGGTAATAAAGGTGATCAGCCTTTCATACCTGATGAACATATGCAACATGCACTAAGTGCGATTCAAAAATCAGTTTAGACGTGAATAATCATCAATAATCATTCACTAACATGCTTTGAAAAATTAACTCGAGTTTGAGTTAAGGAAACTTGCCTGCATAGTCTATTACCGCTACGCAACTTAATTTATTCTCTTTATTGAAAAGACCTATCAGGTATAAGATTGATATTTCAATTAGCATATCATTCCTTATTTCATAATACTATCTAACACTTAATCACATAGTCAAATATTAGATAATATTACCACCATACTCATTTACTTACTTATAATCTCATCACCTTATATTAACTTGTATAATCTTCACTCACAAAGTTAAGTATTAGACATTACACCTTAGTCTTAGTATTATCGTTATACTTTGATAATCTTTTTATCACTTATAACTTATATTTATAAGTTTCCCCTTTTATATGTTATCTTAGTAAGCTAGATAACCTTTCAGTAAACTGAAATATCATTTCAGTAAACCGAATTACATTTCAGCATCCTGAAATTATCATTTCAGCAGACCAAAATCAGCTACAGTAAACTGAAATCATTTCAGTAACCCTGAATCTATTTCAGTACCCTGACTTCTCCATTCAATCTACAACAAGCATAATATAGTTCGTTGAATAACAATTTCAACAATTATATTAAAAAAATAATATAAATCTCTAATTTTAATCTCCCGTCGAATATTATTAATTATGTAATAATATTTTACGCTAAGGGTATTAACCTTTTAATAACATTCCAGTCAAATACTACTAATAATATCTTAATCAAATATTATTAGTCATATAAAAATAATTTAAGTTATTAATCACATTAATAAACAATTTATTTCAATTGTTTTCCTTTCCTTAATTAACTTATTTAAGCATTCTAAAATTCCATAAATATCACAACACTTCACACCCGACCCAAAACCTTCGTCACAAATCTGCATAAATCATGCTTAAGGGTTTCAAGTCATAAAATCGTATTTTTCATATTTTTGGACATCATATATTTAATTAAATTCATTTATCCATTTATCATCAGTTAGATGAAAAATACCAAATCAGTCCCAAAAATATTTCTTTTCTGGGATTTGACAGAATATAGTTCCATATTAAACATATATTTTTCCCGGAATTTTTAAAATCCATTTACTTTATTTAAATAGTCCATAATAGCCAAATATTCTCTGATTTGTCATAAATCGAGATTAGCTCCAAAAATTCTGAAATTTATACAGTATGTTCCTGATATACACATGTACTTCCAGTAAAAATTTTGTAATTTTTGGACTTATATATAGAGTGTTATTCGTGTGACTTCATAAAAATAGTCTTTCACCGTAAAATCCATAACTCTCAAACCGTATAGCCAAAAATTCTCAAATTTTTACACAACTTGCATATCTTCTGATATTACCACTCCAAATTTTTCCAGAATTTTTAAAGTACAAAAAGTGGACGAAAATGCCCCCGTTTCAGACTACCCCAAAATAGTACCTAAAAATTGGGACTGTTTTAACAAAAATCCACACGATGACTTTTAGAAACGTGATTTTTGAGTTCTACCACTTGGGTAAACTAGTAAACACATATATCTAGCACCCCTCTTTGACGGATCGTAAAAAGAGTTGTAGATTTAAAACAGTGGATTTTCAAAGTAAATAAAAATTTAGGATTTCTAAACTACAAAAATTAATTTTTCTTTTCTTTTGGTTTCCAACCAAATCAACACCCAAAATAGGTAGATCCATACTTGAATCCAAGAAAAACACATAGATTATAGGGTTTGAACATCCAAATCAAAACCCCATTTTCTCAAATTACAAAAAGAAAATCTAGATTAAAACTTAGGAAGAAATAATTTTACCTTTCTTCTTCTTCTTCTTCTTCTTCTTCAATGGAGGATCTATCTTTCTCCTCCTTTCTCCCTCAAGGGGGCTGCCGCCTCTCCCCTCTTCTCCTTCCATGGCTTCAGCCACGTCTTCTTCTCCCTCTATCTCCCGATCTTTTTTCTTCTCCCTTTCTCTTTCTTTTTTTTTCCTTTTTTCTCCTTCTCTCTTTCTCTTCTTATCTCTATCATATCCGTTTTTTTTCTCCTTTCAAATTCGGCACATGTGGCCTTCTTATGGCAACATTTTGTTATTATTATTATTTCTAATATACAATTGCCCAATATGCCCTTCTTTAATTTGGGTTAAAAAAAAATTTGGGCCAACAATTTAATCTTTTGAACTTTCAAATTAAATCTTTGGGCCATATAATATTTACATAGTCCACTCCTTTCCATCTTATCCCACCCTAAATATTTTATTAGGGTATCCATTCCATATATATAGAATTTAAATCATCAGCCTTGTATATTAAATTCTATAACCCAGCTAAACTTGTTTTAATTAAGTTATAAAATTAATAACTTGAGATAATAAAAATATATCTCTTAACTTAATATAATTTTTAATATTATTGTTTTCCCACAAGTGGGCCTAGTTTGGGCCCTTAATTAATCTCATTGAGCTAACAAATTTACTTGTTTTACTTAGTAACAACAACCAACTTGGGCTTTCAACCCTAATTAAATTGGGTCAATATATTACTTGTCACATACATAATATATTGGGATAGATTAAATAATTTAATCGCCCTTAATCACTTTATCTACAAGTCCCACGCTAAATTAATTAATTGGGCTTGTTTAAATAATATAACTTCCTTAGTTCATCAAATTTAATTCTCTTGGACTCTATTTAAATTAATGGGCTATGATATTATTATAGTCCATTACTTTTAATACTATTTTACCCTAATTATTTAATTAGGGTTTTTATTTCTCTCTCAAGATAATATATTCTTACTTATGCCATTTTAATTTTATAACTCAATTGGACTTGGTTATAAAATCAATTATTTTGAGATATATAAAATAAATCTCTTAATGTTATTATATATATTTATATACTAATATTCTCCCATATTATAACCTCTTAGGTTATTTAATTAACACACCTAATATATATATTAGGTTACATAACTTAATTCTTAATTCACCTTTATATACAAAATAAATGTATTCACATCATATAATGTATATTTATTTAATCATACACATAATTCATTTCTCACACTAATTTTGACTTTTCTCCATAAAAAATCAACTGTTGACTTTGACCAAAAGTCAACCTTTACACATTTTGTGTTTACTATCTATTTTGACTAAACTTGACGTTCCGGACGCTACCGAGCAGTCCATGCTTCAAAATTCTATCTCTAACTCAAATTTTGAGTTTTAAATTACTCCCTTCTTATTGCTAATCGTATTAACTAACGACTTTAAACTTATTTATCTTCTTATTTGCCAATCAAGGCCCACATTTGCCAATAAATTTTGTTTTTATTGTCTATTTTGACTAATTTTATCGTTTCATACTCAAATATCTCGTCCGCATCTCTAAATTCAACTCTGGACTCAAATTCGAGTTATAACTTCTTTTTCTTGTGTTTTATACAGATTTTTGCTTTCTTAGTTAGTTCAAAATATTTAATTAGTCTTGACTAACTATTAAATTAAATCTCATCATTTATCGCTAATAAATATATATTACACATTTTTAATCTTTCAACAATTATTTATCATTAATATTATAACTCACAATATTGACAACTAGATACTTCTTAGGAAAGAGGGGGATTTCCAATAATCCTTTATTGACAAGCAATTAAATAACATAACCCCTTTTCTCGACAGAACTTTTTAGACATTGTTAATAATGCAAATAATAATATGAATAACTGTGTCGTCTCAATTATTGATTTAATAATATAAAATATTATGTAGATGACAATGTGACAATAATGGAATCAATAATATGAGTTCATATGCAACAACTACTGTGACAATTATTCAATAAAACTAAGTGACTTCTTACGTAAGCATCAATAATCAGAGATATTGTGCAATACCGTGTGCTACTATGCAACAATACGTATTACTTTACTTTTATCATCGGTAATTTCAATAGTTTAACGATAAAAGTTTTGCCGTTATTTTTATAAAAAGGTTATTTCTGTTGCTTTCTATATCTAACAGTTATTCCGTCAATGATTGCACCGTCGTACGAATATTTCCCGACAAAAAGAATATTCCCCGACCAAATGAATATTTTATGATAACTTGCTTACTTTGCAAAATTTTCACATATCACCCTTAACTTTAATCATTTATCAATTTAACCATTTACTAAATAGAATAATAATTATAAGAAAAATTGAATACTTTTATTTCATAAAATTTGGGATATTACATTGATCATCAGTGAATGTAATAAAATAAGAATACCCTCTTCGTGCAGTCGTTGTCATAAGTCCACATACATCTGTGTGTACCAACGCAAACAACTCTGTAACTTTTTCTCCTTTTCCATTAAAAGGAGATTTAGTCATTTTTTTCGTGAGACAAGTGTCGACATCGGGAATTTTATTTGTCCTTTATCTATTCTTGTTCTTTTGTGTTCTCATGTTAGGTGAGATTTATTTGAAAAAATAAGTTGTGAAAAGGTCCGACATTTATATGTCGACTATTTAACTGTAAGGTTCGCAAGTTGGTTTTTTAAATGGTTGTACCAACACAACCGAGAAAAAGTTTGTACATTGACCCAGTGATGTGACACTGCTAAACAGGTCTGTGAAACTGAGATTCATTAGGGTCTGGGGACTTGCTTATGCGGAGGGAAGGTGTTAGGCAACCCCCGACATCCGTGTTGCCACGGTGACCGCCACTTTTCAAGAAACTGTTATATGAATGTGTGTTTATGTAGGTCAATGTGCTGCTATTTGGAAGTAGTGTGAGGCCTCGTTCGCACCTATATACACAGGGTTTTAATTTGTGTAAAAATTCAATTTTAACCAAGATATAGCAGTGAAGTTTTATAAAAGAGGTTTTTCAAATCTAGATGCTCAATAGTAATTGAGACCTTTTACACTTCCATTTTATTAAATGTTCGGCTTGATTGCTTTTATTTTGAGATGCGAAGCTTCTTCGAGAAAATAATGTACAAAGCAGTGCCGAACTCCTTATGGGCATGAAAACCATCAAAGGAAATCCAAACACCGTGAATAAATTTACAAGCCGCTTACAGCTAAAAATGTCCATCACGGGAACCGTATCTAGATTCAATAGACTGAATCTATGATCACATGATTCCTAGGCTCACATGATAACGCAGTTTGTACGAAAGCAGTAAGCAGTTATATATATATATATATATATATATATATATATATATATATATATATATAAGTTTTAAATATATATATACAGACATGATCAACCACCACGAAGCACCTCCACGGGGAATCGAAAATGTAAATATATAAAAGCGGTAAATATATATATTGACATGATCAACCACTACGAAGCACCTCCATGGTGGATCAGAAATGTAAAGAAAGCAGTAAAGACAGTCAACCGCCACGAAGTAAACTCAAGGCAGGACGAAATGTAAATATATATATATATATATATATATATATATATATATATATATATATATATATATATATATATATATATATATATAAGCAAGTAAACGCTCCAGATGTAAATCTAGGCTCATCGAATAAAGTTCGACCACAGTTTATATATAAGTATATATATAAAAGCAAATAAACGCTCTGGACGCGAGTCCAGGCTCAATCGAGGCTTAACTCAATAATGTTAGTCCATATATATATATATATATATATATATATATATATATATATATATATATATATAAAAAGGAAAATAAAAGCCACGGACCAAAGTTCGGGCATACACACGCAACACGACTCTCAACGTGAAGAACGGTGTGTGCAAAGATGAAGAGAAAGGCTTTAAAGTGTGTAAGAAGGCTTACAGTGGACTGCCAAAGAAGACTTCAATGACTTTAAATGGATAAACACTCAGCTCTCGCCGGTAAAAATATAACAATATATAAGCTCACAAGTGTTTAAAATGAGAAAGAACTCAGTTTATAGTGTGTACATAGCGAATTGGACAGGGCTTCCTCGCCTTTTCTCTTGCAAATATGGCCACCCCAAGCCCTCTATTTATAGAGGGGGGACCCGCATGTGTACCTGTGGCAGTAACAGGTGTACCTGCGGCTATCTGAGGTGCTCCTGGCAGTGTGGGTCCTGCCGTCTCGAAGTACATACACTCAAACAACATGTTATTCGTTCGAACCTTCATAACTTTCAATCCGGGGAGTCTGATGGAAGCATGTCATACCATTCTGGAAAGCTCTTTCCGAGAGCTATGCCACATAGGATTTGTCCTTTTTTGATTCCGGGAACATGGGTCCATGACCGAAATAGCATTTTCGAGTCTTTGTCAAGCAGTCCATTAAGTTATTTTACGTAGTTTGCGCTCTGAAGTTAAGATATGGTTCTTGAGGGACTTGTTTTGAAGCAATTTGAGTTGAAATGAGTGTATTTGATTTGATTTGAAGTTAAGTTGGCAAAATAACCATTTTGCCCCTCCCGGGGTTATCTCTGATTTTCGTACAGTTGTAGCAGTCTTTTCTCAGGATTATCTCCGAGGTTGACTTGATGTTGACTTTGACTATGCTCAGGGTTATCTCTAAGGTTGGCTTGACCTCCTAGGGATATCTCCAGGCTTTGAACTTGATCCTTCGGGGTTATCTCCGAGGTTGGAACTGATTTTCCTAGGGTTATCTCCGGGGTTGAAAACTGATTTTCTGGGGTTATCTCCGGCGTTGGAAACTAGATCTCTCGGGGCTATCTCCGGGGTTGGAATTGATGTTGTGGTCCTCTAGGGTTATCTCTAGAGTGTGAAACAGATGCTTTTGCCCTCCTGCATAGTTAGTAACATGAAAAGAAAATTTCGAGTGTCTATAGATGCCCCTCTTTATCATGTTCATGCAATACAATGGAATGGACATGATAAAGATTAGTAGACACTTGAAATATGACAAGGTATTTTTAATGATGCAAATCTCATTGTAATGAATGTCATGATGAATGTTAAAATGTTTTCGCAAATCGAACATCGTATTTCGAACTTCGCACTTCGCATTTCGCATTTGGCCAATCGCACATCACACATCGCATATCCTATATCGCATATCATAAATCGCAAGTCACAATGTAATGAATGTTATGATGAATATTTAAAATAATTTTTTCAAATCACTTTACCTTTACCGATTATTACTAATGCCTATGCTGGTGTTAACTCCAACGGTATGGTTTTTTATCGGTGTCACCGAGGCTTGTTTGATGATGATAAGTTGAGATGCTTTCCACATCTCTGATGGGGATGACGTTCTGAAATCACCAGACCTTCCCGATGTATAAGATGGTAGTTTGCAACGGTGCCTACCCTGCTAATCGCCAAACTATTTTGGTTAGCACACAAATAGTGGTATACGAAGCTATCATCGCTAAACTGTCTTGATGTTGCGCTGAATCGATGCCAATGATTTTAGAATACTAGATCATCTGATACCTTCGCTGAAGTAATATTCAACGGTTTGCTTCGCCAGACTCTGCCTGATATTACGCTCACCCCCTTTTTGAGGTGATTTGGAGTTTTCTTTCGTTGTTTGGTGCTTGTGCCCCATTTCCTTGACTGCTTGATTCACAATCCGATTGAACTGATGACCTGAATTCTGCTGACATCCCTGGGGTTGTAGCTCGTTCTTTCACTGTCCAGATTTAAACTTCGGTGTAGAGGCCTCGACTCGTGAAGACTAGACGCCGATTGGCACATTTGATGATGAGAATTTCATTCACTAGACCTCTCATCATTATCCTTCTACTTTTGAGTTATGGACCTTCTTGAGAATTTTTCCCTTCGTTTGTAAGGGCAAGCTTATGTCGCCATAATTTCTTTCAGGAGTTTTCCCTTTTCTTTTGATGATAGGCTTATATCGCCTTAAACTCCTTCCATTCCTAGGAATCATAAAATCCCTCAATCCTTCCGCAAGTTGTTGCTGAGGATTCATACGAGAAATTCTCTTTGTTGACCAAGTCGCGAGTGAATAATATCTGAATCACCATTGAGATGATATAAGGGAGGCTCTAATGATGATGGACCATGATGATGGTGCTGACTGGTGCATTTTCCACTTTAGGATGGTTAATAAATGCCCCTGTGTTAAGTTATCGCTGCTTCCGAGATTGCCCCAATTTTGTTGTAAGGGACCCAATATCCGGTTGTCGCCAATTTTAAAATTGCCCCAGCCTTGCTTGTTGTCTGAGGTAGTTGCTTTGACAGATGGGCTGATAAGATGCCGAGATCACAAGAAGCTTTTACCTATATACCATATGATGAACAGGTAGTGGATGTGAATTTTGATGTTGACAGCTATTTCTGGTAGAGATGTCGCTCTGTTAGAGAGATAATGCTCTAACTCATAGGGATACTGCTGTTGTTGAGCGGGATAAGGCCAAATTATCCATAGATGCAATGATTGTTGAGTGGGATAGCGCTATATCTGCCCGAGATATCACATGTAGTTGGCGATGGATCTATTGGCTCGTATAGAGACCCTTGGGCAGGAGATCACAGCGTTACCTACCTTCTTCTGATAGGGATTTCACGTTAGATTTGGTGACTCGCTTATTGTAGATTACCTTTGATTTTCCTGCATAGACTAGCTTAGCCATTTTTGTCATGTACAGGACACATTGAATATATCAAACAGTATTATATGGCAGGGAAATATGTTTTGATTCACTTCCCTTTTAGTTATTCCTTGTTACTTTCTTGATAATTGCATGTTTTTCCAGGGCTTTATGATCTGGATGTATTCTGAACTCCTCCTTGATGGATGGACAGTGAGATGTCTCACGATTTTTAGAATGGATCGTCGATCTGTGTGTATTTCCTATCATCTTTGGTGTCTTGGGATTGGTTTCTGTATGTGGTTATGGATAGGAGTGTGTTTATTTTTATTTTTTCTGTGGTGAGACCGAACCATAAAGTTGACTGCCTACGTACTCCCGTGTATTGGGGAGATCAGGTCGACGTAGTTCACCCCATGTATAGGGTGGATTGCAGGTAAAAAGTTTAATCCCACGTATAAGATAAACTACAGGTGTGAAAAGTTTTATCCCTAGTGGGGGTAAAACTATAAGTGTGAAAGGTTTAATCCCTGGTGGGATAATCGAAGTTGAGTAAGGGTTCAAAACCAAGTTGAAAAATGGATAGAGCGATCAAAAAACCAGGCTGCTGGTTAGAAAACTGTGTTTATCCCTGATGGGGCAGATGAGTGTGAAAAGAAGTTGTATGTAGTGAAGGGTTAAAAACCTGAAATGACTGGGGATCTGATGATCCAAAACTAGGATGTTTGCTTGATGGTAACTTCAGACATAGTACCATTTCACGGTGTCCGGGTTAATGAGTTACAGAAATTCATCGTCGTCCATTTCCTGTAATCTGAGAGCGCCTCTTGTCAATATCTCCTTGACAATAAACGGGCTTTCCCAGTTTGGAGCGAATTTTCCTTTAGACTGACCTTGGTTGTCAACGATCTTCTTCAAAACCAAGTCGTGTTGTTTGAACTGCCGTAGCCGGACTTTTCTGTTGTAGGATCTTCATTACAAGTAGAAGGTCGTTCATGTGTGGGCCATATACTCCCCCATGGATTTCATCCATGACCCTCTGAGCTTGGTCCTCGTCCAGACATCTGAGGAGACCTCGTCCTGCATCTCTTTTGTTGAGTGCATCTCCGCTCAGGTAGAATTTTATAGCAAGTCGATGGATTCGCCTTCTTTTAATCGGGCTTGCCTTAGCGGGTGTAGATCTATCTTGTAAGTGCTTATTGATATGCTGATATCAAGGGTGCTAGATGGGAGGTAGCTCATCCGATACTTCTCTAATATAATTCCCATAGGCTGGAGCCTTTTGTTGGGAAAATGTGAGGGGTAGCATATCTTCCTTGTCATGTATGTTGAATAAGGAGGCTAAGGTTGCTAGCGCATCCGCAAAATCATTCATATTCCGAGGAATGTGGAGGAAGGATTTTTCTTCAAACTCCTAAGCCATCTGTAGAACCTGCCGATGGTAAGGCAGCAACTGTAGAACCTGTTAAAGAATTTTTTTCTTTTTATTTTTTTTATTTTCTTTTTTTATTATTATTTTTTTCTTTTTCTTTTTTCTTTTTTTCTTTTTCTTTTTATTTTATTTTTATGCATTAGTTCGTGGAAAAGAGCCATATGGCTCACTGATAGGTACTTCCAGCATTGATGAGGCCGAATGACAATCGTCTGTAGCAAAAGGTTCCCCAAGGAGTGATGAATGCAGTTTTCTCACGATCGTTTTCAGCAACCATAATTTTATGGTACCCCGCGAAGCAATCAGTAAAGGAGTACATGTCGTATTGAGCAGTATTGTCAATGAGTATGTGGATGAATGGGACGGGAAAGCTATCTCTGAGACAAGCATTGTTCAGATCACTATAATCCATGTAAACTCGTACCTCTCCTATGGGTTTCGGCACGGGGACTATGTTGGATAACCATTCAGGGTATGTTGACACCACGATGATGCCGACTTGAAATTGTTTCACAATTTCTTCTTTAACTTTTAACCTCGACTCAGGTTTTAACCGCCTGAGCTTCTGCTTGACTGGCTTGAATCCCCCTTTGATGGGAAGGATATTAATGACAATGTCAGTGGATAAACCGACCATTTCTTCGTGAGACCATGCAAACACATCCTGGAATAGGGTCAATAGAGTAACCATGTCATTCATTTGGTTTGGAGTGAGGTCCGTACCAATCTGGATTTGTGTGGGGTTTTCTAAGGTTTTGAGGTTTAAAAGAGGTGGTTTGATCAAGATTTGGCTTGGGTTTATCTTCGACCCATTCTTTAATCTCATGAGGTATCTCATAGTCCTCTTGTATTTCCATCAAGTCTGAGTCTAACTTTACATCAAAGTTACAATCCTTGTGGAGAATAGGCACCTCATCAGCAAGTTTAGGCACGTCTAGCTTTAGAGTCCTGAAACAAAATGCTTTCACTTAATATATGAAACTGTTCAATCACACAAAGTTTTAGCATGTAATGACAAAAGTAACTGCTAATACTGTACATAAAAAGTAAGCAGTTATAGCTATCTACAAGGTAAAGGGAGTTGCTTCCCTTTTTACCCTTGTCGACAAATACAAGGAGTGCTGCTCCAATTATCGAGGGCAAAGTCCTGGTGGACTGCAGTGATGGAGGGGCTGTCATCGTCCTCCTTTTCCCAAATGATGACCATTATGTCTGGGCAATCATCGTCTGGGGTGTATCTGTTTGTGTGTTCATCATGGACAATGATGCGTACTTTGGACATAATTCTGACGATGTCTTGTTTAATTCTTTGTTCCTCTTCTTCCAATGCGGGATCTAGAACTAGGATTTCTTTCTCCTTCACCTGTATTGGTTTAGGAAATAACATAGTCATTACATGGGCAGGCACCTTTACTGGAGACCGTACAGGCTCAGGAACTGTAGGTGGAGATAATCGCCGTGTGGCTGAAGCTGAAGGAATCTGTCTGTGCTTATGAGCACTCCTACTACTAGAACTAGCAGTATCCGGGCCTTGGGTTCCTTCTTGTGTGGAGGATTCAGCATGTACGGGTATCCTTGTACCTTGAGTAGATTGGTGTGGTTCTTTAAGCAGAACAGCTAAATCTATGATTTGTTTACTTAATTCATCGAATTCTTCGTGAGAAACTGGATTAAGATCAGTTTGGTCAGATGAAGACATGATTGGCTGTAGGCTCGTGGCCTTTTTGGATTTTAACTAGGTTACTGGACCAATTATATCCCTATAAAAAATACTTGTGTAGTTTAGTCTTAGTGAATGTTGCAATATTACGTAATGTGTCCGTTTAGGAGTATCGTCCTGCGAAACGGATGTCAGTTGACAAGATAACATGTCAGGTTTTGATATAAAGGGAAGGCATGCACACATATTTCTTCATATTTTCCAATACATTGAGATTTACATGGAAATAAAATTACAAGTAATTGAATTTATAAGTAATAGAAATGTGAAAGTATGAAGAGACTTTCCTCCGCGTTTGGGTTATCAGAGGCTGACCTATCTTAGGTTACTCTCGCGATTTTTTGGCATGAAGGTTCCCAAATCATCGCAATTTATTTGACAGGAAGTTAATCCAGCCTCTCAACTGGAGCGAATTTGGGTGGTGCCTTTCCTGAGCCTCGTTGGAATTAGTCTTCCTACGAGTCCAGTAATCAAACATTGACAGGATAGCCTCCTGGTGGAGGAACCACACAACATACATTCACATACATCGCGTCTCACCGTATGGAAATGATGACATGTGCGAAGCACTAATATCACAGGCAGATATAGTGCGAAGCACTAAGTACAGTTAGTAAATGCATTAGTACACATTCATTCAAATGTAAATACAACATCCACACACAAGCAGATAATTGTTTTGAAAAGTTTATAATAGCGGCTTAAGTCCTCTTACTGGAGTCCCTAGCAGAGTCGCCACCTGTCGACGTCGGGATTTTTATTTGTCCCTTTTCTATTCTTATTCTTTTGTGTTCTAATGTCAGGTGAGATTTGTTTGAAAAAACAAGTTGTGAAATGGTCCGACATTTATATGTCGACGATTTGACTGTAAGAGTCGCCAGTTAGTTTTTTAAATGGTTGTACCAACACAACCGAGAAAAGGTTTGCACATTGACCCAGTGATGTGACACTGCTAAACAGGTCTGTGAAACCGAGATTCATTAGGGTCCGGGGACTTACTTATGTAGAGGGAAGGTGTTAGGCACCCCCCGACATCCGTGTTGTCACGGTGATCGTCACTTTTCAAGAAACTGTTATATAAATGTGTGTGTGTGTGGGTTAATGTGTTGTTATTTGGAAGTAGTGCGAGGCCTCATTCGCACCTATATACACAGGGTTTGAATTTGTGTAAAAATTCAGTTTTAACCAAGATATAGCAGCCATGTTTTATAAAAGCGATATTTCAAACCCTGATGCTCAATAGTAATTGACACCTTTTACACTTCCATTTTATTAAATGTTCGGCTTAATTGCTTTTATTTTTGAGATGCAAAGCATTTTCGAGAAAATAATGTACAAATTAGTGCCGAACTTATGACGCCCCCAAAATAGGAATACATAACCTATTTTGAGTAGCCAAATACATGGTACAGAATACAAATACAATCTTAAATATACAACATGGGCCGTGAGTTTTAATATAAATATTGTCTTCTAAACAGTATTCAAACTCAAAATAAGTTTTCAATACATTTATTATCACACTATTTCATAGAATAGTGAGGACTACTAATGTTATCATCTGGACCGTCACTCCGTTCCCCGACTAGTCCCTACTACGTTCTCATTTCCTAAAGAGAACAATGAAAGTAAAAGGGTGAGCTCAACTAGACCAGCAAGAAATATTATGACTAAGATAATGAAGAATAAATTATCGTTAGCCTTCAACAGTGTTAAACTAATACAATATAACAACCATCAAGTTTAACTACAGCGAAACAAACAATCCATTAAAAAAGTCAAGTAGAGAATAAAATCTACTACCTTTTATGATTTAAAAGGTTTTTCGTCACTTTTATCACTAGGACTCAGCTTAATAAATAATCCACATCATCCCTGCACTACGGGCAAGGATATTCATTAGTATCACAACCACAAATTATCCATGCATACGGGCCAAGGATATTCTTTTATTCATCAATGGTCATGATCATGCCAACAACTGTCCATCAATGCATTACGGGCCAATGAGGACTTTTACCACATCATTTGTAACATTACGGTCATGATTATACCGAATAATCCCTAGTCATAATCATACCAAGTCCATCTATGCACTACAGGCCACAGATGACTTTCAACAGAATATAAACATAAGGATGATGACAATGATATAAGAATTCAATAAAACAAGTTCAAGAATTAATTTATCCAGGAACTAATAACGTCCAAATTGTCAACATGATACTGCTTTGTGGTGTAAAACTCAAGAATGCTCAGAAGAATATTTCCATGAAAATATACTGGATGAAGCTCAAATATAAAGGATATTCCACTAATTTCATGGAGTATAGAAGCCAAAGCTTTAACCAACTGAGTATAAGAGAATATATGAAATTGCAAATGGATTTTCGTCCACTATGCTATAATCCACTTTAGACGGATCATTTCAACAATTTAATAAGGAATGAATACAAAGGATCATTCTCCATGCATGTGATAATCCATATAGACATGTTATTCCAACAGAATAATAAAGAATGGAATAACAGAAGAAATCACTATGCATGCGATAGACAGCACAGACAGGTTATTCCAACAGAATAATAAAGAATGGAACCAGGTCATGCGTAAATCGCACTGACAGGATGTTCCAACAGGATAATAAAGAACGAAACCAGGTCATGCGTAAACCGCACAGACAGGATGTTCCAACAGAATAATAAAGAACGGAACCAGGTCATGCGTAAACGCACAGACATGATGTTCCAACAGAATCATAAAGAATAGAATAACAGAAGAATTTCACCATTTATGCGGTACTTCGCATATATATAGGTTATTCCAACATAATGATAAAGAATGGAATAATAGAAGAATTTCACCATGTATGCAGTACTTCGTATATACAGGTTATTCCAACATAATAATAAAGAATGGAATAACAGAAAAATTTCATCAAGTATAGGGCAGTCCACGTAAACAGGTTATTCCAACATAATAATAAAGAATGGAATAACAGAAGTTCTCTTCATGAATACGAAAGAAATAATACCACTTACCTTAGAAGAAACTGGATATAGGAGTAGTGAAATAGCAGAATACTTTTCTTCTTTCTCACTATAGTTTCTGTCTCAAGAGTTTAAGTGAATTCATAAGAAACAATGAAGGAATGAGCTTCTATTTATAAGAGAATGGACTGAATAGTAACTAATTCATGAACGGTCCAGATTGATTTACTTTTAAATGGACGGTCCATATTGATTTACTATGCAGTATCAATAAAATATTATAATAAAATAAAATCTTTTAAATAAAATATAATATATTCTATTTATAATATAATAAAACGAATAACTTTATAAAAGTATTATGTTTTATATAAAAAGATTTTACTATGCAAACACTATGCAGACACTATACAAACACCATGCATAATAGAATATTATATACTCTATATAGTCTAATAAAATAAATAACTTTATAAAAGTATTCTGTTTTATATAAAAAGATTTTACAATGCAAACATTATGCAGACACTATGCAAACATTATGCAGACACTACGCAAACACTATGCATAATAGAATATCATATATTCTATTTATAGTCTAATAAAATAAATAACTTTATAAAAGTATTCTATTTTATATAAAAAAAATTCTGTTTTATTACATTTATAATAATAATAAAATAAAACTTATCACCTTTATTATAATTCACAATATTAATCGACCAGGTTGTTCCTAGGAAAGAGGGGGCTTTCCAATAAAGATTTCTCCATATTGGCGCGCAATTAGGTAACCAAACCTCTCATTGGCAGAACTTCTAGACATCGTTAATATTGCAAATAATAATATGAATAACTTTGTCGTCTTAATTATTGATTTAATAACATAACATATTATACAAATGCTATTGTGACAATAATTGAGTCAATAATACGAGAGATATAATGCAGCAATTACTGTAGCAATAATTGAGTATAACTAAGTGACTTCTTACGTAAGCATCAATAATCAATACCGTGTGCTACTATGCAATCACGCGTATTACTGTACTTTTACTACCGAGTAGTTCAATAGTTTTAACGGTAACACTTTCGCCGTTATTTTTATAAAAAGATAATTCTGTCGTTTTCTCAATCCGACAATAATTCCGTTATGGTGTCCACCAATGATTGTGTCGTTGTACGAATATTCCCTGTTAAAACGAATATTCCCCGACCAATCGAATATTATATAACAACTTGCATACTTTGTAAAATTTATAAATACTACCCACAACTATAACACTATCTCAGATCCACATCATAATATTAAAAAAATTGAGAAAATTAAATCTTTATTCATAAAATTTGGGGTCTCACAATCTCTCCTCCTTATGAAATTTTGCCCTCGAAATTTACGTACGTACCTGGTATGCCGAATAGGTGAGGATACCTTGACTTCACTTCAAATTCTAACTCTTGAGGTATAACCTTTGAGTGTCGAGTATAATCCTTCTTATCCAGGATTTTAACACGTATCTCCTCATACGTTAAATCATCTGCTATCTCATCCAATTCTAATTCAATAATGTGGTTCGGGTCGTCCACATATTTACGTAACATCGATACGTGAAAAAGAACGTTATGAACACGTGACAAACTTGACGGTAAAACGAGTCTATAGGCCACAGTTCCTACTCGATCGAGGATTTCAAATGGGCCAATTAAATCGAGGGTTGAGATTTCCTCTCTTCGTCGATTCTTGCTTCTAGAATAACGCCCTCTTGAACTTTCTTCTTCACATTCATCAGATTCAAGTTTGTAGCTTGAGCTGCTTTAACTTTATAGATTAAAGTCGATTCTACTCGTATATTCTCCATCATCACATGGGTCCCTAGAGTCTTTAACTCTATATCCATCCTTTGCAAGTCATACAAAATGGGTTTTTTGTGTTAAGAACATCGCACTCGTAAACGCATACGATCTTCTACTCAACGCGTCAGCTACCACGTTCGCTTTCCCACGATGGTATTTAATGGTACGATCGTAATCTTTAACAGCTCGAACCAACGTCTTTGGCGCATTATACGTTCCTTTTGGTTGAAGAAATATTTAAGGGTTTTAGAAATGGGTTTTGTACTGGGGTTAATACAAAATTCGATTTCACACTCGAGGGATAGGCTAAGAAGTCTTCAAGAATACGTTAGGAAATTTATTAACAATAGAAATATCATTCAAAACTGTGACTCTCATCCAAGACTTGTATAGTACGTCACATTGATATCTATCAACTTGCCATCGTCATTCACAGCATCCCCTACGGAAAGTCTGGCTTTTGTGCATTCCACACAAGGAAGTCAACAACAAAAGGGTCGGGGCTCTTTACTTATGGCTTGATATGACAATGATTGGCTTTACTGGTTTGGTTGCTTGAATTCGCATAACAGGTTGGTTAGGAATATGAAAGCTAACCACCTTACGAAAAGCTTGATGAGTAGTTAACCAATCGATTCTTAAAATCACATCAAAGGTAAGTATTTTCAAAGAGATAAGATCGACAGGCAACGTGAAAGTGTCGATTTGAATCAACAAGATTTATAAACAGTGAAGGTAACGAAGGCTTCTGCTAACGAAGTATCAATCAATAAGTCAAAGTCTAACTTCTCCTGAGTTAAATTTAAACGTTGAGCGCAAGCAAGAGAGATAAAAGAATGGGTAGAACCGGTATCTAATAAGGTATAGACTTCGCAAAAATTTATAATTAACTAACCCGTGCTAACTTCGTTCGGGTTACTCGCTTTTTGAGAAGTCACGAAAAACGCTCTCCCTAAAACCACGGACTTTGTTTTGTCTGTATCCGCCTTTAGTGCCACCGTCTCAACTGGACTTAACTTCGCTATGGAGTACATTCCACCCTTAATTGCTTCGTTGTATTCCTGATCCATGATTTGAATCATTACTCTCTGATCCGTATTGAATTGAGGTTGACCACTCTACACAGGGTAACTCCGAACTCGATGTTGGGTTCTCCCAATTGTTGTCCAAAAAGAGAAATCTATTTCATCTATCTTGGCCTTATTAGATCGGACGTCTTTTTTCTACAATATCAGCACGTCGTGCGGCTTTTACCCATGCATCCCCATTCTCATTCGTTCAGTTGTTTCTTCTTTCATCAAAATTTTGATCATAGAATTCTCATATTCCAGCTCTAATATCTTATACTTTGCCAAAGAGTGCTTCTGTTCAAGCATCACACATCGGATAACACAATTTTGAATTGTTGCATCCCTTTGCTCCACTACTGCCTGCCGTCCTTAAGCCTAATCTTCTAACTCATGAATACGATTTTGTAATTCTAAATTTCGATCATAAAATTCTTTTAATAAATTCTCCTTAGGTTCCTCTTCTTCCTCTTCTTCCTCACTCTTAGCTGCTACCTCTGCAACTAGCTTGGGTGCAACTATTAGTTCTTCACTCACCATGTAGATATCTCTAAATTCTTCTTCGTTTGACGTCACATTAACCTGATTAGTGATTAAAGGTTTCTCAACGGTCTCATTCACTCCATTGCTAACATTTTTAGCTGCCATTTTCAAACACTGCCACAAAACAAGGGTTAATTAACATATCACATATTATCCCTATACTCTGACCGACCAATTAAATACAAAATAAACTTAGGTAGGTCATTCTAGCGAAAAAATTCCCCGTCTCTCCCCTCCTAGTTCTTATCTCACATCTCAGACATGGATCATATCCCTAAGCTTTGATACTTACTGTGACGCCCCCAAAACAGGTATACATCACCTCTTCTGAGTCGCCAAATATATGGTACATAATACAAATACAATCAAATATACAACATGAGCTGTGAGTTTTATAACAAATATTGTCTTCTAGACAGTATTCAAACTCAAAATAAGTCCTTAATACATTTATTATGACACTATTTCATATAATAGTGAGGACTACTAATGATATCATCTGGACCGTCACTCCGTTCCCCGACTAGTCCCTACTACGTTCTCATTTCCTGAAGAGAACAATGAAAGTAAAAGGGTGAGCTCAACTAGTCCAGTAAGAAATATTATGACTAAGATAATGCAGAATAAATTATCGTTAGCCTTCAGCAGTGTTAAACTGATATAATATAACAACCATTAAGTTTAACTGCAGCGGAACAAGCAATCCATTAAAAGTGTCAAGTAGAGAATAAAATATACTATCTTTTATGATTTAAAAGGTTTTTTTATCACTTTTATCACTGGGACTCAGCTTAATAAATAATCAACATCATCCCTACACTTCGGGCAAGGATATTCATTAGTATCACAACCATAAATTATCCATGCACTACGGGCTAAGGATATTCGTGTATTCATCAATGGTCATGATCATGCCAGCAACTGTCCACCAATGCACTACGGGCCAATGAGGATTTTTACCACATCATTTGTAACATTACGGTCATTATTATACCGAATAATCTCTTGTCATAATCATACCAAGTTCATCTACGCACTACAGGCCACAGATGACTTTCAACATAGTATAAACATGAGGATGATGACAATGATATAAGAATTTAATAAAACAAGTTCAATAATTAATTTATCCAAGAACCAATAACGTCCAAATTGTCAACATGATACTGCTTTATGGGGTAAAACTCAAGAATGCTTAGAAGAATATTTCCATGAAAATATACTGGATTAAGCACAAATATCAAGGATATTCCACTAATTTTATGGAGTATAGAAGCCAAAGCTTTAACCAACTGAGTATAAGAGAATATATGAAACTACAAATGGATTTTCGTCTACTATGCGGTAATCCACTTTAGACAGATCATTTCCACAATTTAATAAGGAATGAATACAAAGGATCATTCACCATGCATGTGATAATCCACACAGACATGTTATTCCAACAGAATAATAAAGAATGGAATAACAGAAGAAATCACCATGCATGCGATAGACCGCACAGACAGGTTATTCCAACAGAATAATAAAGAATGGAACCGGGTCATGTGTAAACCGCACAGACAGGATGTTTCAACAGAATAATAAAGAACGGAACCAGGTCATACGTAAACCGCACAGACAAGATGTTCCAACAAAATAATAAAGAACAGAACAAGGTCATGTGTAAACGCACGGTTAGGATGTTCCAACAGAATAATAAAGAATAGAATAACAAAAGAATATCACCATGTATGCGGTACTTTGCATATATAGGTTATTCTAACATAATGATAAAGAATGGAATAACAAAAAAATTTCACCATGTATGCGGTACTTCGTATATAAAGGTTATTCCAACATAATAATAAAGAATGGAATAATAGAAGAGTTTCACCAAGTATATGGTAGTCCACGTATACAAGTTATTCTAATATAATAATAAAGAATGGAATAACAGAAGTTTTGTTCATGAATACGAAAGAAATAATACCCCTTACCTTAGAAGAAACTGGATATAGGAGTAGTGAAGTAGCAGAATACTTTTCTTCTTTCTCTTTATAGTTTCTCTCTCTAGAGTTTCAGTGAATTCGTAAGAAATAATGAAGGAACGAGCTTCTATTTATAGGAGAATGGACTGAATAGTAAACAATTCATGAATGGTCCATATTGATTTACTTTTAAACGAACGGTCCATGTGACAACCCCAAAATAGGTCCATTCCACCCAACCCATTCTGAGTCGTCAAATACATGGTACAGAAAACAACTATAACTTTATTACAACAATTGTCGTGCAAAATACAACAACACATATGCTGTGAGTTTGAATACAAATATATACCAAATGTGACTCATGTTCCAACCGTGGACATCACCTCACAATGACACCTTACATAAAGGTATAGTCAAAAACTGTTTTAGAAATTAGAATCTTTGAGAAGTGCTCAAGAAAACTTTCGTACATGGGAGGCCATGCTTCTAGGTTATGATAGATATCATATGGCCACAGAATTATCCTTGGTTGACCCAATAGACCCCAAAGAAAAACGAGAAGATTACTATCATATTCTTCCCAATGGTGAGTCTTCTCTTGACATATCATTATCTCTACTGTCTCTAATTGAGAATTATACTTCAAACAAACACTAAGATTATATAGGTAGTGCTCGTATATATACTCAGCAAGTGGATGAGCACATCCCTATCTTATGATGACACGAGGTTGTATGTCGTTGGACATCTTGTATGATAGTGGCAAACCACCCTTCCAACGTTGGGTAAACCTTACCCTATTGGATTCACCAAATAAAACTACTAAATGAACTTTTCTATACTGCTTCGGGAGAACATCCACAGCTACAGACCACCGTTCTATTTCCCCGTTACCCTCGCTCGACCCAGCTATACTCTTATTACCTGAAAGGAATTGTGAAGCAAAAGGGTGAGCACAACTAGCTCAATAAAGAATATCATGACTAAAGATAATTAAATTATCAATAGCCTTCATCAATAATAAATCAGAGATTTAGAACATATGGTAAATGATAAAAATTTCAACCATAGTTGCAGCGGAACGAGCAATCCATTAGAAGAGTCAAATAGACTATAAAGTCTATTATCTTCTCCATGTTAAAAATCCATCAACAATGTTTTATCCCTCTAACATCAATCAACAATTCTGGTCCACAATCATATGAATAACTCATAATCATAACTGTAGTTCTAAATTCCTCTTCTCATCTAGGACGAAGATAATTTTCATCACCTATCTTTACCTGAAACATCAAAGATCATGGTTACACCAAATCACATTTCCTGTTCATAATCATACTAATAACTTCATCTTTACACTACGGCCAAAGATATTCATTTGTATCACCAGTTGGTCATGTTTATCTCAACATCTGTTCATCTTTGCACTACTGGCCAAAGATATTCAACAACATGTCATCTTTGCACTGCGGGCCAAAGATATTCATCAACAATTCATCTTTGCACTACAGGCCAAAGATATTCATCAATATTTCATCTTTGCACTACAGACCAAAGATATTAATATCTCAAAGAAATATATAATCATTTCAGAATTTATATAAACAATAATTATAATCATGTTAATCAATTCACCTTTGCACTTAAGCTAAAGATATTCACTTATAAATTCAATGGTCATGATCATACCAATCAACGATTCAACTTTGCACTACTGGCCAAAGATAACCCATAGTCATGATCATACCAAAAATCTACCCATCTTTACACTCAAGTCAAAGAGAAATATCATCATTAGGGTTATAAAAATGTTATATACAATAATAAAAATAATATGATCAACATCTAGTTTTAATCTCAAGAGTAATATTCGTAAATCAACTATAATTTGGTTAGAAAAAAAAAACCATTTTTTATCATGAATAGTAACTCGTGAATAGTAACTCATGAATAGTACTCCATATTCGTACATAGTACCGTATACGTAAATAATGTCATATACGTAAATAGTGTCATATACATGAATAGTGCCGTATACGTGAATAGTGTCGTATACGTGAATAGTAACCCCGACTCAAAAAGGTAGAAATTCTATAATAAAATCCATACCAATATTTCAATATAATGATATTAAAAAAAATAACATCATTATGAAGAATATAACATTCCTTAATATCTCTTACTATCCCTTACTATCCCTTACCTCAAAAGAGCAGTACTTCTGATCGGTTTGCAAAGCCGAAGGAAACTTGCACTGAATAGCAACTCTCAAAGTATCTAAATATTCACAAAATATACTTCATAATATAGAGAGAGAAAGAGAGAAAACGTGTTTCTGGTGTGATTTTCAATTCTAACTTAGCCCTCTATTTATAGGAAAATTTTAGTAGGCTTGACCTGCAACCTGATGGCTTTACCTGCTACTATTCCCACCCACCACATTTGAAATATAATTCAGCACATTTCTTCACCAACCAAGAGTGGGGCCCACCAATTCTAGAATTTTTCACCAAAATGATTAACTCCAAAAATTCAACAATTTCTGAACCAGTCATCTCGTAAAATTCATAATAAATCATACGTTCATTTTTAACGGTTCAAAATTTGTGGGCATATACTCAACTTATATATGTATAACATATCCAAATATTACCACGATCCAACGGTCGGATTAAAAATTATAACCCCCGCAAAATATCTCAAAAACCCTAATTTGATTTTCAATACCTCCGTTCCGATAAAAATACAGATAAAACACCTCAACATTAACTCCTTCATTTTTAACCACAAAAATATATCCCTTATTTATATCCACATAAAATAAATATTTCTTTATCATATGAATCAATAATTAATTATTCACAGATAATATTACAGAATCACATTTATGACAACTAGGCCGTTCCCAGGAAAGAGGGGGCTTTCCAATAAGAATTTCTCCTTACTGGCGCGTAATTAAATGACCAAACCTCTCCTTAGACAGAACTTTTTAGACATTGTCAATAATGCTATCTAATAGTATTATTTAAATAATATGAATTATTGATCCGATAATAGAAAATACTGTGCAGCAACAATTATTGAAACAACAATAATATAAAATATCAATACAGCAATTATTGAATCAATAATAAAATATTGAACAGTAATTACTGTAACAATTATTGAGTAGTGCCTTCTTACGTAAGAATCAATAATTTCAAAAATACTGTGCAATGCCGTGTGCTACTGTGCAATAACGCGTATTACTGTATTTTAACCACCGGGTATTCCAATAGTGTTAACGGTAACAACTACGCCGTTAATTATAAAAACTCAATTTTTTTTCGTTATCTTCATCCGACAGTTATTCTGTTATGGGGCCCACAAATGGCTGTGCCGTCGTACGAATATTCCCCGACAGAAAGAATATTCCACGACCAAACGAATATTCCCCGACAACAATGATTATTTTATAACCACTTGTTTATGTTGAAAAATTTTCACATTTCACCCATAACTTTAACTTTTTATCAATTTAACCATTTACTGAATTGTAATTATAAGAAAAATTAAATATTTTTATTTCATAAAATTCGGGGTCTTATAATCTCCCCTCCTTATGAAATTTCGTCCCCGAAATTTACGTACCTGATATTTCAAAGAGTTGAGAATACCTTACTTTCATTTCAAATTTCATCTTCCCTGTCCTCATGATTTCTCCATTGCTCATCTCCTGTATTTCAGATATCATTCTAGAATATAGCTTCAAAACAAAGGTTAATTGAACAAATTAACATATCACATAATATCCTGATATTATGACTGACCAACAAATAAGCTTAGGTAGGACACACTAGCGAAGGATTTACTCATCTCTCCCCTCCTAGTTTTATTCCCCGATCTCCGTCAGAGATCATATCCCTAAGCTCTGATACCAACTGTGACAACCCCAAAATAGGTCCATTCCACCCAACCCATTCTGAGTCATCAAATACATGGTACAGAAAATAACAATAACTTTATTACAACAATTGTCGTGCAAAATACAACAACACATATGCTGTGAGTTTGGATACAAATATATACCAAATGTGACTCATGTTTCAACCGTGGACATCACCTCACAATGACACCTTACATAAAGGTATAGTCAAAAACTGTTTTAGAAATTAGAATCTTTGAGAAGTGCTCAAGAAAACCTTCGTACATGGGAGGCCATGCTTCTAGGTTATGATAGATATCATATAGCCACAGAATTATCCTTAATTGACCCAATAGACCCCAAAGAAAAATGAGAAGATTACTATCATATTCTTCCCAATAGTGAGTCTTCTCTTGACATATCATTATCTCTACTGTCTCTAATTGAGAATTATACTTCAAACAAACACCAAGATTATATAGGTAGTGCTCGTATATATACTCAGCAAGTGGATGAGCACATCTCTGTCTTATGATGACACGAGGTTGTATGTTGTTAGACATCTTGTATGATAGTGGCAAACCACCCTTCCAACGTTGGGTACACCTTACCCTATTGGATTCACCAAATAAAACTACTAAATGAACTTTTCTATACTGCTTCGGGAGAACATCCACAGCTACAGACCACCGTTCTATTTCCCCGTTACCCTCGCTCGACCCAGCTACACTCTTATTACCTGGAAGGAATTGTGAAGCAAAAGGGTGAGCACAACTAGCTCAGTAAAGAATATCATGACTAAAGATAATTAAATTATCAATAGCCTTCATCAATAATAAATCAGATATTTAGAACATATGGTAAATGATAAAAATTTCAACCATAGTTGCAGCGGAACGAGCAATCCATTAGAAGAGTCAAATAGACTATAAAGTCTATTATCTTCTCCATATTAAAAATCCATCAACAATGTTTTATCCCTCTAACATCAATCAACAATTCTGGTCCACAATCATATGAATAACTCATAATCATAACTGTAGTTCTAAATTCCTCTTCTCATCTAGGACGAAGATAATTTTCATCACCTATCTTTACCTGAAACATCAAAGATCATGGTTACACCAAATCACATTTCCTATTCATAATCATACTAATAACTTCATCTTTGCACTACGGCCAAAGATATTCATTTGTATCACCAGTTGGTCATGTTTATCTCAACATCTGTTCATCTTTGCACTACTGGCCAAAGATATTCAACAACATGTCATCTTTGCACTACGGGCCAAAGATATTCATCAACAATTCATCTTTGCACTACAGGCCAAAGATATTCATCAATATTTCGTCTTTGCACTACATACCAAAGATATTAATATCTCAAAGAAATATATAATCATTTTAGAATTTATATAAACAATAATTATAATCATGTTGATCAATTCACCTTTGCACTTAAGCTAAAGATATTCACTTATAAATTCAATGGTCATGATCATACCAATCAACGATTTAACATTGCACTACTGGCCAAAGATAACTCATAGTCATGATCATACCAAAAATCTATCCATCTTTACACTCAAGTCAAAGAGAAATATCATCATTAGGGTTATAAAAATGTTATATATAATAATAAAAATAATATGATCAACATCTAGTTTTAATCTCAAGAGTAATATTCGTAAATCACTATAATTTGGTTAGAAAAAAGAAACCAATTTTTATCATGAATAGTAATTCGTGAATAGTAACTCATGAATAGTAACTCGTGAATAGTAACTCATGAATAGTACTCCATATTCGTACATAGTACCGTATACGTAAATAATGTCATATACGTAAATAGTGTCATATACATGAATAGTGGCGTATACGTGAATAGTGTCGTATACGTGAATAGTAACCCCGACTCAAAAAGGTAGAAATTCCACAATAAAATCTATACCAATATTTCAGTATAATGATATTGAAAAAATAACATCATTATGAAGAATATAACATTACTTAATATCCCTTACTATCCCTTACTATCCCTTACCTCAAAAGAGCAGTACTTCTGATCGGTATTCAAAGCCGAAGGAAACTTGCACTGAATAGCAACTCTCAAAGTATCTAAATACTCACAAAATATGCTTCATAATATAGAGAGAGAAAGAGAGAAAACTTATTTCTGGTGTGATTTTCAATTCTAACTTAGCCCTCTATTTATAGGAAAATTTTAGTAGGCTTGACCTGCAACCTGATGGCTTTACCTGCTACTATTCCCACCCACCACATTTGAAATATAATTCAGCACATTTCTTCACCAACCAAGAGTGGGGGCCAACAATTCTAGAATTTTCCACCAAAATGATTAACTCCGAAAATTCAACAATTTCTGAACCAGTTATCTCGTAAAATTCATAATAAATCATACGTTCATTTTTAACGGTTCAAAATTTGTGGATATATACTCAACTTATATATGTATAACATATCCAAATATTACCACGATCCAACGGTCGGATTAAAAATTATAACCCCCGCAAAATATCTCAAAAACCCTAATTTAATTTTCAATACCTCCGTTTCGACAAAAATACAGATAAAACACCTCAACATTAAATCCTTCATTTTTAACCACAAAAATATATCCCTTATTTATATCCACATAAAATAAATATTTCTTTATCATATGAATCAATAATTAATTATTCACATATAATATTACAGAATCACATTTATGACAACCAGGCCGTTCCCAGGAAAGAGGGGGCTTTCCAATAAGAATTTCTCCTTACTGGCGCGCAATTAAATGACCAAACCTCTCCTTAGACAGAACTTTCTAGACATTGTCAATAATGCTATCTAATAATATTATTTAAATAATATGAATTATTGATCTAATAATAGAAAATATTGTGCAGCAACAATTATTGAAACAACAATAATATAAAATAGCAATGCAGCAATTATTGAATCAATAATAAAAGATTGAACAGTAATTACTGTAACAATTATTGAGTAGTTCCTTCAATTTCAAAAATAATGTGCAATACCGTGTACTACTGTGCAATAACACGTATTACTGTATTTTAACCACCGGGTATTCCAATAGTGTTAACGGTAACAACTACGCCGTTAATTATAAAAACACAATTTTTTGTCGTTATCTTCATTCGACAGTTATTCTGTTATGGGGCCCACAAATGGCTGCGCCGTCGTACGAATATTTCCCAACAGAAAGAATATTCCACGACCAAACGAATATTCCCCGACAACAATAATTATTTTATAACCACTTGTTTATGTTGAAAAATGTTCACATTTCACCCATGACTTTAACTTTTTATCAATTTAACCATTTACTGAATTCTAATTATAAGAAAAATTGAATACTTTTATTTCATAAAATTCGGGGTCTTACAGTCCATATTGATTTACTATGCAGTATTAAAAAAATATTATAATAAAATAAAATCATTTAAATAAAATATAATATATTCTATTTATATTCTAATAAAACGAATAACTTTATAAAAGTATTCTGTTTTATATAAAAATATTTTACTATGTAAATACTATGCAAACATTATGCAAACACTATGCATAATAGAATATTATATATTCAATTAATAGTCTAATAAAATAAATAACTTTATAAAAGTATTCTGTTTTATATAAAAAGATTTTACTATACAAATACTATTCAAACACTATGCATAATAGAATATCATATATTCTATTTATAGTCTAATAAAACAAATAACTTTATAAAAGTATTCTGTTTTATACAAAAAGTTTTCTGTTTTATTACATTTATAATAATAATAAAACAAAACTTATCACCTTTATTATAATTCACAATATTAATCGACCAGGTAGTTCCCAGGGAAGAGGGGGCTTTCCAATAAGTATTTCTCCCAATTGGCGCACAATTAGGTGACCAAACCTCTCATTGGCAGAACTTCTAGACATCGTTAATATTGTAAATAAAAATATGAATAACTTTGTCGTCTCAATTATTGATTTAATAACATAACATATTATACATATGCTACTGTGACAATAATTGAATGAATAATATGAGAGATATGGTGCAACAATTATTGTAGCAATAATTGAGTGTAACTGAGTGACTTCTTACGTAAGAATCAATAATCAATACCGTGTGCTACAATGCAACCACGCGTATTACTGTACTTTTACTACCGAGTAGTTCAACAGTTTTAACGATAACACGTTCGCCGTTATTTTTATAAAAAGATAATTATGTTATTTTCTCAATCCGACAATAATTCTGTTGCGGGGTCCACCAATGATTATGTTGTTGTACGAATATTCTCTGTTAAAACGAATATTCTCCGACCAATCGAATATTATATAACAACTTACATACTTTACAAAATTTATAAATACTACCCACAACTATAACACTATCTCAAATCCACACCATAATATTAAAAAAAATATTTCGAGAAAATTAAATCTTTATTCAGAAAATTTGGGGTATCACAGAACTCCTTATGGGCATGATAACCATCAGAGGAAATCCAAACACCGTGAATAAATTTACAAGCTGCTTACAGCTGAAATTGTTCATCACAGGAACCGAATCTGAGACACCTCCAAATCTGGGTACTTCGATTCCACGAGATTTGGTGTTCACTGCACAAATATCATCTATCTATCTACCCATAAAAATACAAACCATACAATAGAAAGAATTAACATCTTCACATTAAAAGGATTACATCATCCGAATAATAAATACAATCCCAGGTTAAACTAACCTTAAAACATCTGTGCGGAATTCTAACAATAAGTCTTAAACAACATCATTAACTCAAGTCTAACATAAATACATCATCAATAAAATAACAAATCTTCAACACTTGCTAACTTTGCCCTTGCCTTTACTAGTGGAAGGTTCGTCAACTCTTTCGTTCTTAACTGCAATGTTATTATTAAGCAAGAGTGAGCACAAATGCCCACAAGTATAAAAATGAAATAACAGTATAATAACATGCGAATAAATCAAAGACATCTGGATAAAAGCTCAACTTTTGAATCAAGAGTGAATAACAAGAATCAAAAGAATTCTGAGGGTCATATGACCTTGAACTATGTCCTAGGTTAACAAGGGTTATACTTGAAACCTTTAACAGTCATAAGACTATGGACCTTCTTCTCGTACTTAGGGGGATCAGCCCTTAGTACCATACTGTGCACAATATCTTAACGCTAAAGCGTAAATAATCCCCTATACAGGGTTGTTCATCTTAGTTTGACATTCGAGTCCGCACCAAAGGAAGTTTGGTTTGGATAATTCTTCAAGGGTTCTGAAATTAAGAACGCTCATCAACTATGGACTAGTTGAATCACTAAGGTTTCACTAGTCTAATAAAGTTCAACAATAATGATATTCAATTTAAATAATAATCTCAAGAAGTATACAATAGAACAATTATTGTATAACTAAATCATACTTTGAAAAGATAATCAATCTTTAATAAATCATTTGAACTTGAATAATAGTAACGATAGCTTATTTAAGGTAAATAATAAGCTTGAACAATAATGACAAATAGGGTTAGGGAACTTGCCCAAATTTAAGAGTTTAAGTTTAGGAAACTTGCCTCGCGCGTAGATTATACTTTAACTAAGCACGTTCTTTGAATTAAATCCTACATACCATACATATACACAATACCAGTTATGTAAGACCCCGAATTTTATGAAATAAAAGTATTCAATTTTTCTTATAATTACAATTCAGTAAATGGTTAAATTGATAAAAAGTTAAAGTTATGGGTGAAATGTGAAAATTTTTCAACATAAACAAGTGGTTATAAAATAACCATTGTTGTCGGGGAATATTCGTTTGGTCGTGGAATATTCTTTCTGTCGGGAAATATTCGTACAACTGCGCAGCCATTTGTGGGCCCCATAACAGAATAACTGTCGGATGAAGATAACGACAAAAAAATTAAGTTTTTATAATTAACGGCGTAGTTGTTACCGTTAACACTATTGGAATACCCGGTGGTTAAAATACAGTAATACGCGTTATTGTACAGTAGCACACGGTATTGCACAGTATTTTTGAAATTATTGATTCTTATGTAAGAAGGCACTACTCAATAATTGTTACAGTAATTACTGTTCAATATTTTATTATTGATTCAATAATTGCTGCATTGATATTTTATATTATTGTTGTTTCAATAATTGTTGCTGCACAGTATTTTCCATTATCAGATCAATAATTCATATTATTTAAATAATATTATTAGATAGCATTATTGACAATGTCTAGAAAGTTCTGTCTAAGGAGAGGTTTGGTCATTTAATTGCGCGCCAGTAAGGAGAAATTCTTATTGAAAAGCCCCCTCTTTCCTGGGAACAGCCTGGTTGTCATAAATGTGATTCTGTAATATTATCTGTGAATATTTAATTATTGATTCATATGATAAGGAAATATTTATTTTATGTGAATATAAATAAGGGATATATTTTTGTGGTTAAAAATGAAGGAGTTAATGTTGAGGTGTTTTATCTGTATTTTTATCGGAACGGAGGTATTGAAAATCAAATTAGGATTTTTGAGATATTTTGCAGGGGTTATAATTTTTAATCCGACCGTTGGATCGTGGTAATATTTGGATATCTTATACATATATAAGTTGAGTATATGTCCACAAATTTTGAACCGTTAAAAATGAACGTATGATTTATTATGAATTTTACGAGATGACTGGTTCAGAAATTGTTGAATTTTCGGAGTTTATCATTTTGGTGGAAAATTCTAGAATTGGTGGGCCCCACTTATGGTTGGTGAAGAAATGAGTGGAATTACATTTCAAATGTGGTGGGTGAGAATAGTAGCAGGTAAAGCCATTAGGTTGCAGATCAAACCTACTAAAATTTTCCTATAAATAGAGGGCTAAGTTAGAATTGAAAATTACACCAGAAACAAGTTCTCTCTCTTTCTCTCTCTATATTATGAAGCATATTTTATGAGTATTTAGATACTTTGAGAGTTGTTATTCAGTGCAAGTTTCCTTCGGCTTTGCATACCGATCAGAAGTACTGCTCTTTTGAGGTACGGGATAGTAAGGGATTTTAAGGGTTGTTATATTTTCCAGTTTCGTAATTTTTCTGAACTTCAAAAATTCTGGAAAAATTTGAAATGATATTTTGATGAGTTTTCTTGATTGTGTCCAAAAATGGTGATTTTTGGATGTATAGATTGAGAGTTATGGATTTTATGAGAAAAGACTATTTTAAAAGTAATCGCTTATAATTCCTTGTGGTTAACTCCAAAATTGATGAAATTTTTATTGGGAGTACATGTATATGATAGAGGTATACTCTGTAAAATTTAGAATTTTTGGACAAAAGTACAATTTTTGATAAATGTCTAAATATTCGGCTGTTTTGGCCATATGAAAAATAGTAAATGACTTTTAAAAATTCTGAGAAAAATATATGTTCAATATGGGACTATATTCTACTAAATCCCAAAAAAAAATATTTTTGGAACTGATTTGGTATTTTTCATGAAAATAGTCTAGTTATGAGTAAATGAATTAAATATGTTTTATGAAGTAAGAAAATTGGAAAATAAGATTTTATGATTTGAGAATCCTATATGAGGTATATGCAGATTTTTGATGAGGGTTTCGATTATTGGTGATAAAATCTTATGAGTTTTGTATTTTAGAATGATTAAATGCATTATTTAGTAAAGTGTAAACAATTTAAATAAATTATTTATAAGCTTAAGATATATTATTCTTTCAATATCATTATACCGAAATACTGGTATGGATTTTATTGTGGAATTTCTACCTTTTTATGTCGGGTTTACTATTTATGAGTTACTATTCACGAGTTACTATTCATGAGTTACTATTCACGAGTTACTATTCACGAGTTACAATTCACGACAACATTGGTTTCTTTTTCTGACTAAATTATAGTTGGTTTATGGATATTACTCTTGAGATTAAATCTATATGTTGATTATATTGATTGTATTATCATATATAACATTTTTATAACCCTAATGATGATATTTCTCTTTGACTTGAGTGTAAAGATGGGTAGATTTCTGGTATGATCATGACTATGGGTTCTCTTTGGCCAGTAGTGCAAAGATAAATTGATGACTGGTATGATCATGACCATTGAATTTATAATTGAATATCTTTAGCTTAAGTGCAAAGGTGAATTGATCAACATAGTTATAATTATTGTTTATATAATTCTGAATTGATTATATATTTCTTTGATATATTAATATATTTGGCATGTTGTACAAATATGAACTGTTAAGGAATATCTTTGGCCTGTAGTGCAAAGATGAATTGTTGATGAATATCTTTGGCCCGTACTGCAAAGATGACCTGTTGATGAATATCTTTGGCTTGTAGTGCAAAGATGGTCTATTGACGAATATTTTTGGCCCGTAGTACAAAGATGAATTTATCAGTATGATTATGAACAAGAAATGTGATTTGGTGTAACCATGATCTTTGATGTTTCAGGTAAAGACAGGTGATGAAAATTATCTTCGTCCTGGGTGCGAAGAAAAATTTAGAATCACAATTATGATTATGAGTTATTCATATGATTGTGGACCAGAATTGTTGATTGATGTTTCAGGGATAAAACATTATTGATGGATTTTTAACATGGAGAAGATAATAGACTTTATAGTCTATTTGACTCTTCTAATGGATTGCTCGTTCCGTTACAACTATGGTTGAAATTTTTATCATTTACCATATGTTCTAAATCTCTGATTTATTATTGATGAAGGCTATTGATAATTTAATTATCTTTAGTCATGATATTCTTTACTGAGCTAGTTGTGCTCACCCTTTTGCTTCACAATTCCTTTCAGGTAATAAGAGTGTAGCTGGGTCGAGCGAGGGTAACGGGGAAATAGAACGGTGGTCTCTAGCTGTGGATGTTCTCCCGAAGCAGTATAGAAAAGTTCATTTAGTAGTTTTATTTGGTGAATCCAATAGGGTAAGGTGTACCCAACGTTGGAAGGGTGGTTTGCCACTATCATACAAGATGTCTAACGACATACAACCTCGTGTCATCATAAGACAGGGATGTGCTCATCCACTTGCTGAGTATATATACGAGCACTACCTATATAATCTTGGTGTTTGTTTGAAGTATAATTCTCAATTAGAGACAGTAGAGATAATGATATGTCAAGAGAAGACTCACCATTGGGAAGAATATGATAGTAATCTTCTCGTTTTTCTTTGGGGTCTATTGGGTCAACCAAGAATAATTCTGTGGCCATATAATATCTATCATAACCTAGACGCATGGCCTCCCATGTGCGAAGGTTTCCTTGAGCACTTCCCAAAGATTCTAATTTCTAAAATAATTTTTGACTATACCTTTATGTAAGGTGTCATTGTGAGGTGATGTCCACGGTTGGAACATGAGTCACATTTGGTATATATTTGTATCCAAACTCACAGCATATGTGGTGTTGTATTTTGCACGACAATTGTTGTAATAAAGTTATAGTTGTTTTATGTACCATGTATTTGACGACTCAGAATGGGTTGGGTGGAATGGACCTATTTTGGGGTTGTCACAAGTTAATTATAAATTAATTAATCAACGTAAACTCATTCTCGTTGTCTACTTTAATTATCGACTATACTTAGTCAATTTATCTCATTATCACATAATTTGTACTTCATGAATAATAATCTAATTATGTATTCAATAATTTAAATCACATGTAATTATGTTATTTACATGTTTAAACAACTATTTTTATCATCACATTATACCTCTAACATGTTTACATGTTCATTACATTAATCCACTAACACATTGTTAGACTTAAATATTTTTAATATCTCATTTCTAAATTTTCTGGGGAGTGGCGCTGCGGCGCCACGTTTGTACTGACTCTTGGCGCTATGGCGCCGTGGCGCTGCGGTCTGATACTTGGTGCTGTGGCGTGGTGGCGCTGTGGCGCGGGACTTCAGTTCTGGAGTTGGCGCCGCGGCGCGAGACTCCAGAATTCGATTCCCAGTTCGCGAAGAACACAGAGTTCAGCGAAAAGGACACCAAATAATCATTAATTTCACTAATTTAACATACCCACATGTTAATATTCACATATAATCATTACCCAACATCTGTAAAGTAATTTTAACCCATTAAAATACATAATTATAGAATTAAAACATAAAAATTTCCACTGTTCTTGATGTTCTTGAAGTATTGAACATAAATTTCTAAAATTCAACGCCACGGATTCGTTAGAAAGCCAAATCCGTTCATTTAAAGCTTGGTCTCTTCGTATTAACATGCATAACAACATACAAGTGTAAAATTTAGGGATAATATACGATCACTACATAAAATTTCACGTATAAGGCCTTAAGGCCAAAACCCAAACTCTGTAATTTTGCAACAATCATATACGACGTAAAATTATGAATTGATGATATGGAATCATGCAATATATATATATAAAACACATATATTCACATATATTCACATAAGCCTTACAAATTCCCATCATAAAACTTTACAGTACTTGAAAACCATATGTATAAAAACTTAAATACGTAAAAGTAGAAATTGAGTTTGGGTGAAATTACCCAGAGTATAAACTAATGGAAGAGATGATCAGTGGTGATTCTTTCACAAGTAATTGATAATTATACACTCAAGCTTTTCTCTCAAATTTCTCAATCTTTCTCTCTGTGAACTCTAAAGACTTAGGAAATAATAAGGAAGAAATAAAAGACGTAAGACAATAAGGGAGAAAACTGACACGCATCATGGTCAGTTTCCCATCATGGGTTAACTAGCCATAACTCCCTTTAAGGCCACGTTTGGCTAGATTAATATTTACAAAACCCATTAATTTAATAAAACTTTTACAATATAGTTTTAATTAATGTCACATCCACTTGCACAATAATCCATATATCTTATTTAATTTAATATAAATAAAATATAATAACTTCTTATAAATTCACATAGTCATATAATTAATATCTCATTAATAAATAATGTCAATTTATTAAATCTCTAATTAATAATTAAATTAATTAAATACCAATATGCTTATTAAATATTTCTTTTAATACAATAAGCTCACATAATCACATACTTTGATAATAAAAATTCTCTACATTAATTTAATAAGTGTAACAAATATAATTAAATTAATCTAACATGATTCCATCAATTAATTATTTAGCCCAATAATTAAATCATCGAAAAATATTTATTTAATTCAATAAATATTAAAATAAATTACAAAATTCTCGTTCGTCACATCTTTCCCCCCTTAAAAGGATTCTGTCCCCAGAATCACAACTCAATAAATTCGACCAGTTACATTCTCCCCCCTTACAAAGATTCTGACCCCAGAATCACGACTCAATAAATTAAGTAAATAAATGAGGATAATTCTTCATCATATTCTCTTCGAGTTCCCACGTAGCTTCTTCAGCGTTGTGGTTCCTCCAAATTACCTTAACAGAAGGTATAACTTTATTTCTTAGAACTTGTTCTTTTCGGTCGACAATTTGGACAGGAATTTCTTCGTAAGATAAGTCTTTCTCAAAATGTAGGGGTTCGTATTCAATTACATGCTTGTAATCAGGCTTGTAGGGTCGCAATACAGAAATATGGAAGACGTTATGGATATTCTCGAGTGCTGGAGGTAAGCCTACCTCATACGCAACTTCTCCGATTCTTCTCAGTACTTCAAAGGGTTCAATAAATCTTGGGCTCAATTTCCCTTTCTTTCCAAATCTGATCTTTCCTTTACAGGGAGAGACCTTCAAGAAAACATAACTACCTGATTCAAACTTAATATTTTTACGATGTGGGTCAGCATATTTCTTCTATCGATCTTGAGCCGCTACCAGTCGTGCTCGGATTACTTTGACTATTTCTGCTGTCTGCTGTACCAATTCTGGCCCTAGCAATTGTCTCTCACCAACTTCATCCCAGTAGAGCGGAGTTCTGCACTTTCTGCCGTATAAAGCTTCATAAGGCGGCATGCCAATACTAGCGTGATAACTGTTGTTATAGCCGAACTCTACTAATGGTAGGTGATCATCCCAATTTCCTTTAAAGTCCATCACACTGGTTGCGGGGTTGAAAGCCAGGTTACTGGGGTCACATCCAATTCACTACAAGGAAAGTCTGTTTGGGTTGAGGGTCTTATCCCTGGTATTGATTTTTGCAACCATGGTAATTTCGACCGTCCAATAACTGTATTAAATTTTATTTGTTTTGTCACTTTTTGTTTTTTAATTTCTTTTGTTCAAAGATATATAGAAAAATATTTTAATTAATTACTATTGTTGCTTAGTACCTGCAAAGGGTAATTGGATTATAGTTATTTGTTTTGTTACATTTTTGATAAACAATGTATATAGAAATCATTTAATTAACAACTGCTTCTTCAGGCATTCCTTAATGCGTACAAAGGGTACATCTTTAGGTAAAGAAAATGCATAGTAGGCAAATTGGAGTTTATCCAGACCTTTTTTGTTCCTTTGTTTTCTATTGCAAGGAATGCTAGATAAATTGATTTATGTTTTGGGTTTCGACTGAACCAATTGTGTTGCTATCTAATATTTTCAATTATTTTTACTCATTACAGCCACTGATATAGTTGTAAAAATAAGTGCAAATATAACTCTTTGCTACATTTTTTTGAAGTGGGCTTCAATATTATATGCAGTGTATGCAAGCCGGCCTTTTGGCTTTCGTGCTCTGGAAGTTAACAACTTTATAAATGTCTCGTCATTAAGCTTAGGGTCATAATACTTATTTTTTTCCTTTTGGCTTTCACCTGAATACTTATTTATGAATTATCTGACTTCTAATGTCTGAATCGTTCTCTCACTCTGTCCGTCTGTTTGAGGGTGGTAAGCTGTACTCATTCGCAATTGCGTACCCATGCATTCCTGAAGACGTTTCTAGAAATTTGATGTGAAGCGCGGATCCCTATCTAAAACAATTGATACCGGAACTCCGTGCCTCGAAACAATCTCTTTCACGTATAACCTGGCTAACTGATCTAAGTTGAATCTTATTTTGATCGGAAGGAAATGTGCAGATTTCGTCAGTCGATCAACGATAACCCATACCGCGTCATAGCCTTTCTGAGTCATCGGAAGACCAACCATGAAGTCCATTGTAATATGTTCCCATTTCCACTCTGGGATTTCTAACAGTTGTAGCAAAACACTCGGTCTCTGATGTTACGCTTTCACTTTCTGATAGGTCAGACACTTGGCAACACATTCTGCAACATCACGCTTCAAATTCGGCCACCAGAAATGTTTTCAAAGATCTTGGTAACATTTTGGTACTACCAGGATGAATCGAATATCGTGAACTATGAGCCTCGCTTAAAATATCTTCCTTAATCTCTTTTACTGGCGGTACCCAAATTCTACTCTCAAATCTCAGTATTCCTTCCTTATCCATCTTAAATCTCGGTTCGGTTCCTTCAGATATCTTCTTTGTCACCTTTTTGTATTCATCATCCTGAAGCTGAGCCTCCTTCACTTTATCTAGTAGAGTTGTACCAGATTGCATCTGAAATAGCTTCTCATCAATCTCCATTGGATACTTCACTTCCAATTCCAGTTTTTCCATTTCTGTGATTAGCTCCTCCTGAGCAGTCAACATCATCAATTTCTCACGACCCTTTCTACTTAAGGCATCGGCAACCACATTCGCCTTACCCGGATGGTATAAAATCTCACAGTCGTAATCCTTGATTAATTCCAACCATCTCCTTTGACGCATATTAGAATCCTTCTGTGTGAAAATATATTTTAAACTCTTGTGGTCCGTATATATCTCACACTTCTCCCCGTAGAGATAGTGCCTCCAAAATTTTAAAGCAAAAACAACTGCAGCTAACTCCAAATCATGGGTCAGATACCCCTTCTCGTAATCCTTCAACTGTCGTGATGCATACGCGATGACTTTACCGTTTTGCATTAGGACACAGCCAAGTCTTTTTTGCGACGCATCACTAAAAACAACAAAATTGCATGTATCATCCAGAAGAGATAACACAGGTGCCGTACTCAACCTCTTCTTTAATTCTTGAAAGCTCTCCTCACACTTCTCCGTCCAAACAAATTTCACAGCTTTTCGAGTTAAATTCGTTAACGGAGTTGCGATCTTGGAAAAATCTTGAATGAATCTTCTATAATATCCCGCCAATCCAAGAAAACTTCTTACTTCTGACGGCGTTCTCGGCTATTCCCAGTTAATCACGGCTTCTACTTTGGATGGATCTACCGAAATTTCATTTTTATCGATCACGTGACCAAGAAATTGTACTCGCTCGATCCAGAATTCGCATTTCAAAAATTTAGCGTACAACTTCTCCCTTCTCAATACTTCCAACGTTAATCTCAGATGCTCTTCGTGTTCTTCTTTGGTTTTGGAATATACCAGAATGTCGTCTATAAATAGCACAACGAATTTGTCCAAAAATGGCTTGAACACACCATTCATTAGTCCCATAAATGCTACAGGAGCATTCATTAGACCAAACGACATTACTAAAAATTCATAGTGATCGAATCGCGTTCTGAACGCTGTCTTCGGTACATCCTCTGGCCTCACCTTCAGTTGGTGATAACCACTCCTCAAGTCTATCTTGGAAAAGTATCTTGCTCCCTTTAATTGATCAAACAGATCATCGATTCTTGGTAATGGATATCTATTCTTAATCGTGACCTTGCTCAGTTCTCTGTAGTCAATGCAGAGCCGCATCGATCCGTCCTTCTTTTTCACAAACAACACCGGCGCTCCCCACGGCGATACGCTCGGTTGAATGTACTTTTTGTCCAGCAATTCTTGTAGTTGAACCATCAGTTCTTTCATCTCTATTGGTGCCATTCGGTATGGTGATTTCGATATTGGAGCGGTTCCGGGCGCCAAATCGATCACGAAATCTATCTCTCTATCTGGTGGAAGTCTTGGCAAATCGTCTGGAAATACGTCGACGAAGTCCCTTACAATCGGTATTTCTTCTACCTTCGGATTCTCTTTTCGACTGTCGACTATGTAAGCTAAGTATCTTACACAGCCTTGTCTTAACAACCTCTTGGCCTGCATCATCGTCAGATAACTCGCTTGTCTAGGAGACTTGCTACCATAAAACACAACCTTTGATGGAGTCATAAGGTTAATACGCTTCTTCTGGCAGTCAATTACCGCCCCACAATTGGATAACCAATCCATACACAAAATAACGTCAAATTCCCAAGCCGAATAGGGATAAGATCTACATTCATGATATTACCCTTAATGTCCACCCTACAGTTCTTAAACACGTACTTAATAGGAATTATCTCTGTATTCACACTTTCTATATTCATGGGATATTCCAACTCATCCATAAGAAAATCTAAACAATTAGCAAAGTCTTCGGATATAAAGGAACAAGTAGCACCCGAATCAAATAAAATATAAGCATTAATTTCATTGATCGGAATGATACCTGACACCACCTCACGAGACTGGATTGCGTCCTGCACTGTTATATTGAAAGTTCTAGCGGTCGGCCGGTTTGTTGCAGGTGGTCCGGTAGTGGTTAAGGTATTTCCACTGCTATTTCCACGGTTACCTCCTTGCACTGCTCCTCCTGATCCCTTCTTGGGGCAATCTCTTGCTAGATGATCCTTAGAACCACAGTTAAAACAAGCACCCTTCTTTGGGTTTGGACAGTTTGGTGCTATGTGGCCTTCCTGGCCACAGTTGTAGCACACTCGCTTCCCTTTCATGCAAACTCCCAGATGAGCTTTTCCACAGTTTGAGCACGCTTCAAATTTCTTCTTCTGCCCACCTTGTTGACTTCCAGCTGACGAATTATCCTTCCACTTCCTCTTCTGATTATGAGTACCCCCAATGTTACTCCCACCAGTTTTGTTATTTCCTTCACCTTCACTTTTCTTCTTCTTCTGCTCTTGATTGTACTTGGTCACCACATCGCTCCCACCTTCAGCGAGGATGGCCTTTTCCAGTACTCCGGTAAATGTGTTTATCTGAAACATTGACACCTTACTGTAAACCCAAGGCTTTAGTCCTTGTTCAAATCTTCTGGCCTTTCTTTCGTCAGTGTGTACTTGGTACGGGGCAAACCTTGCTAAATCATCGAATTTAGCTGCGTATTCAGGTACGCTCATGTTTCCTTGCTTCAGTTCCAGAAATTGAATTTCTATCTGATTCTACGAACTAGTTGGGAAGTACATTTCGAAAAATATTTCTTTAAATCTCTCCCACATAATTACACCTTCACCTCCTCGCACTTTGTTTACTTGCCACCAATAGCTTGCCTCAGACTTCAGCATAAACGTTGCGAAAGCGGTCTTCTGGTCTTCTCTAACCCTAGCAACGTCGAATACTTTCTCCATTTCCATGACCCACGTTTGAGCCTCGATTGGGTTCCTGGAACCTTTGAACTCGGGCGGTCCCACCACCTTAAAGTCTTTAAACGTTGTGTTTGGTGGAGCTTGAGGTTAATTGTTCATTGCTCCCGTCAGTAAGTTCACCAACTGCTGAACAGGATTAGCGTTGGCGTTATTGTTATTATTGGTTGACTCTTCCTGAGCCGGTTGACGCTGTTGTCTTCTCCTTGCCGGCATATTTCTGGTAAAATAAATGCTTATTAGGACTTTATTTATTTCTCTAAATAGTTAAGGCATTACTCAACAATTTAACACATCATCTCAAACAACTTAATATATTTAATTCAACTCAAAGTTTGAACATCAAACCATAGCATAACTGCTATTACATCAACTATCCTGAAATAAAGAATCCATAGGATTTAAATATTAACATATTCCTTCGTTCATAAACATATCAGAATTTACATATAAAAACTAATTAAGTCTTTCACATAATTAAACGGATTCTAATCCTGTCTATCAAGGTGTTGAATAGCCTTGCCACGCTCCTCATCCAAGATACGAGACATCATCCTGCGATCCAGCATATACAACGGAAGTCCTTCGAACTGGATGGGGTATCTCAAAACTCGTTTCTGAGCCTCATCCATTGCATGATTAAGTGTGGAGTATGTCTCTTCAAACTTTTCCTTCTTTGCGCGATTATCATCTTCTGCATGATCAGCTCGACGTAATTCTCTTACCCATCCTTCCTCTGCTATTTTCAGTCTTCCGGAGGTTTCTTTCAGTTCCTTTTTCAGCTTCTCTATTTCCTCGGTCTTATCTTTAGTTTGACCCTTTTCATGGACCAAATCCCATTCTACATTTCCCAATCGTGAGTGAAGAGTCGAAATCTCCCTCTCCTTCTCCTCTAAAGTAGACTGCTGAATAGTCGCTCGCTCAGCCAATTCTTGAACCTCGTCCTGTAACTCAACGTTACGGTCGTATAACGTGTCATACATCTCCGCATCAATAGTGTACCGTGGTAACTCCTCTTCTTCCTCTTCCTTATCACACTCCTCCTCAGGATCCTCCTCAGGATCAGTCTCGGGCTCATGCTCCTGACCAATAACGGTGATCAATGGAGATGACTCCCTCTGAACTAACTGTTCCCTAACAACATGTATGTCTCGGGGCTCCTCCTCTGTAGGTACTATAAGTAATCGGGGTTCTTCCTCCCCAACTTGACTAGCTTCTCCAACATTCGTCATCCAGACAACAAAATTTTAAGTTTTAGTTACTAAGTTGTACTAACGAGCACATAAATTAACATATAAACACATAATGTATTTTATTATCTTCAATGAATTACCAAAAATTCATTTCTTAAAACTCGATAAGAGTTTTCCTTTACTATCTTCTTTCTATAAGGCTACTACCTAAGGTTGTTCCTCCACCTAAGGTTCATAACCTACAGCTCTGATACCAACCTGAGACACCCCCAAATCCGGGTACTTCGATTCCACGGGATTTGGTGTTCACTGCACAAATATCATCTATCTATCTACCCATAAAAATGCAAACCATACAATAGATAGAATTAAAATTTTCTCCTTAAAAGGATTACATCATCCGAATAATAAATATAATCCCAGGTTAAACTAACCTTAAAACATCTGTGCGGAATTCTAACAATAAGTCTTAAACAACATCATTAACTCAAGTCTAACATAAATACATCATCAATAAAATAACAAGTCTTCAACACTTGCTAACTTTGCCCTTGCCTGTACTAGTGGAAGGTTCGTCAGCTCTTTCGTTCTTAACTGCAATGTTATTATTAAGCAAGAGTGAGCACAAATGCCCACAAGTATAAAAATGAAATAACAGTATAATAACATGCGAATAAATCAAAGACATCTGAATAAAAGCTCAACTTTTGAATCAAGAGTGAATAACAAGAATCAAAAGAATTCTGAGGGTCATATGACCTTGAACTATGTCCTAGGTTAACAAGGGTTATACTTGAAACCTTTAACAGTCATAAGACTATGGACCTTCTTCTCGTACTTAGGGGGATCAGCCCTTAGTACCATACTGTGCACAATATCTTAACGCTAAAGCGTAAATAATGCCCTATACAGGGTTGTTCATCTCAGTTTGACATTCGAGTCCGCACCAAAAGAAGTTTGGTTTGGATAATTCTTCAAGGGTTCTGAAATTTAGAACGCTCATCAACTATGGACTAGTTGAATCATTAAGGTTTCACTAGTCTAATAAAGTTCAACAATAATGATATTCAATTTGAATAATAATCTCAAGAAGATACAATAGAACAATTATTGTATAACTAAATCATACTTTGAAAAGATAATCAATCTTTAATAAATCATTTGAACTTGAATAATAGTAACGATAGCTTATTCAGGGTAAATAATAAGCTTGAACAATAATGACAAATAGGGTTAGGGAACTTGCTCAAATTTAAGAGTTTAAGTTTAGAAAACTTGCCTCGCGCGTAGATTATACTTTAACTAAGCACGTTCTTTGAATTAAATCCTACATACCATAAATATACATAATACCAGTTAATTATAAATTAATTAATCAACGTAAACTCATTCTCGTTGTCTACTTTAATTATCGACTATACTTAGTCAATTTATCTCATTATCACATAATTTGTACTTCATGAATAATAATCTAATTATGTATTCAATAATTTAAATCACATGTATTTATGTTATTTACATGTTTAAACAACTATTTTTATCATTACATTATACCTCTAACATGTTTACATGTTCATTACATTAATCCATTAACACATTGTTAGACTTAAACATTTTTAATATCTCATTTCTAAATTTTCTGGGGAGTGGCGCTGCGGCGCCACGTTTGTACTGGCTCTTGGCGCTACGACGCCGTGGCGCTGCGGTCTGATACTTGGCGCTGTGGCACGGTGGCGCGGTGGCGCTGTGGCGCGGTGGCGCTGCGGCGCGAGACTCCAGAATTCGATTCCCATTTCGCGAAGAATGCAGAGTTCAGCGAAAAGGACACCAAATAATCATTAATTTCTCTAATTTATCATACCCACATGTTAATATTCACATATAATCACTACCCAACATCTATAAAGTAATTTTAACCCATTAAAACACATAATCACATAATTAAAACATAAAAATTTCCACTGTTCTTGGTGTTCTTGAAGTATTGAACATAAATTCCTAAAATTTAACGCCACGGATTCGTTATAAAGCCAAATCCGTTCATTTAAAGCTTGGTCTCTTCGTATTAACATGTATAACAACATACAAGTGTAAAATTTAGGGATAATATACGATCACTACATAAAATTTCACGTATAAGGCCATAAGGCCAGCACGAAGCACCTTCATGGGGGATCAAAAATGTAAAGAAAGCTATTAAAACGGTCAACCACCACGAAGTAAACTCTAGGCGGAACGAAATGTAAAGAAAGCAGTAAAGACGGTCAACCGCCACGAAGTAAACTCCAGGCGGGATGAAATATATATATATATATATATATATATATATATATATATATATATATATATATATATATTCGTTTATCGCTTATATATATGTACTATTGTCGAACTCTGTTCGATGAGCCTAGATTTTACATATATATAAGCGATAAACGAATATATATATATATATATATATATATATATATATATATATATATATATATATATATATATATATATATATAGTAAGTAAACGCTCCAGATGTAAATTCAGGATCATCAAACAAAGTTCGACCACAGTTTATATATAAAAGCAAATAAACGCTCCGGACGTGAGTCCAGGCTCAATCGAGGCATAACTCGATAATGTTAGTCCATATATATATATATATATATATATATATATATATATATATATATATATATATATAGAAAGGAAAATAAAAGTCACGGACTGAAGTTCGGGCATACACACGCAACACGACTCTCAACGTGAAGAACGGTGTGTGCAAAGATAAAGAGAAATGCTTTAAAGTATGTAAGAAGGCTTACAATGGACTGCCAAAGAAGACTTCAATGACTTTAAATGGATGAATACTCGGCTCCCACCAGTAAAAATATAACAATATACAAGATCACAAGTGTTTAAAATGAGAAAGCACTCAGCTTATAGTGTGTACAAAGCAAATTGGACAGGGCTTCCTCGCCTTTTCTCTTGCAAATTTGGCCACCCCAAGCCCTCTATTTATAGAGGGGGGAGCCGCAGGTGTACCTATGGCAGCAGCAGGTGTACCTGTGGCAGTAGTAGGTGTACCCGTGGCTGCCCGGGGTGCCCCGGGTAGTGTGTGTCCTGCCGTCTCGAAGTACGTACACTCGGATAACGCGCTGTTCACTAAAACCTTCATAATTTTTAATCCGGGAGTCCGATGGAAGTATGCCATAGCATTCCAGAAAGCCCTTTCCGAAAGCTATACAATGACATAGGATTTGCCCTTTTTGATTCCGGGAAGATGGGTCCATCACCGAAATAGCATTTTTAGGTCTTCGTCAGGCAGTCCATTGAGTTGTTTTACGTAGTTTGTGCTCCGAAGTTAAGATATGGTTCTTGAAGGACTTCTTTTGAAGCAGTTTGAGTTGAAATAAGTGTATTTGATTTGATTTAAAGTTGAGTTGGCAAAATGACCAGTTTGCCCCTCCCGGGGTTCTCTCCGATTTTTGTGCAGTTATAGTAGTCTTTTCTTAGGGTTATCTCTGAGGTTGACTTGATGTTGACTTTGACTGTCCTCAGGATTATCTTTGAGGTTGGCTTGACCTCCTGGGGTTATCTCCAGCCTTTGAACTTGATCCTCCGAGGTTATCTCCGAGGTTAGAACTAATTTTCCCGGGGTTATCTCCGGGGTTGAAAACTAATTTCCCGGGGTTATCTCCAGGGTTGGAAATTAGATCTCCCGGGGCTATCTCCGGGGGTGGAATTGATGTTGTGGTCCTCCAGGGTTATCTCTGGAGTGTGAAATAGACATTTTTGCCCTCCTGCAGAGTTAGTAACAGTAAAATAAAATTTTGAGTGTCTACAACAAGATTCACACGTTCGATATGATTAATAATCCGATATCTCAAGCAACCCATCTTTATACAACTTGGATAATCTTGTTTCAATAATATGACCAAGTCTATAGCGCCACATATAGGTATAATTAACATCATCTCTTTTCATTTTCTTAGTTTGTTCAATTCGAAGTATATTTTCATTCAAGTCAAGTATGTAAAGTTAATTTCGCAAATTACAAACACCATATAAAACATTATTATTATTATACATAGAATATGAAGGGTTATTCACCATGCATACGGTAATCCACGTAGATAGGTTACTCCCGCAGATTAATAAAAAATGAATATGAAGGGTTATTCACCATGCATGTAGTAATCCGTGTAGACAGGTTACTCCCGCAGATTAATAAAGAATGAATACGAAGGGTTATCCATCATGCATGCGGTAATCCGCGTAGACAGGTTACTCCCGCAGATTAATAAAGAATGAATACGAAGGGTTATTCACCAGGCATACGGTAGTCCACGTAGACATGTTATTTCCACAGATTAATAAGGAATGGAATGACAACCCTTATGAGTATGAAGTAAATAATATTCTTTATGAATACAAAATAAATAATACTGTAAGACCCCAAATTTTATGAAATGAAAGTATTCAATTTTCTTATAATTATTATTCTCTTTAATGGTTAAATTGATAAAGGGTTAAAGTTAAGGTTGATATGTGAAAATTTTGTAAAGTAAGCAAGTTGATATAAAATATTCGTTGTGTCAAAAAATATTCGTTTGGTCGGGGAATATTCTTTTTGTCAGAGAATATCTGTACGGCAACACCATCATTGGTGAATCCCATAACGGAATAACTGTCGGAGTTAGATAACGACAGAATTATCTTTTTATAAAAATAACGGCGAAAATTATACCGTTAAACTATTGAAATACCCGATAGTAAAAATACATTAATACGTGTGGTTACGTAGTAGCACACGATATTGATTATTGATACTTACGTGAGAAGTCACTCAGTTATACTCAATTATTGTTACAGTAATTGTTGCATAGTATCTTACGTTATTTGATTCAATTATTGTCACAGAATCATCTGCATAATATTTTATATTATTTAATCAATAATTGAGACGACAAAGTTATTCATGTTTTTATTTGCAATATTGACAATGTCTAGAAAGTTCTGTCGATGAGAGGTTTGGTCACCTAATTACGCGCTAATAGGGAGAAATCCTTATCGAAAAGCCCCCTCTTTCCTGGGAATGATCTGGTTGTTAAATATTGTGAGTTATAATATTAATGATGAATAATTGTTAATAGATTAAAAATGTGTTTTTTAAATATAAGTGATTTGTGGTAAATATTTATTAAATTTTTGATATAAATAAAGGGGTTTGTTATGAGGTGTTTGTTATAAGTTTGACTTATTATTCCATGAGGAGATATGCTAATTTTTCAGATCGTTGGTTGAAGTTATAATAGTAAATCAATATGGATCGTTGGTTGAAGATATAATAGTAAATCAATATGGACCGCTGGTGAAAAGTTATAATAGTAAATCAATATGGATCGCTAGTTTAAAGTTTTAATAGTAAATCAGTATGGACCATTGCTTTAAGTTTTAATAGTAAATCAATATGGACCGTCCGTTTAAAAGTAAATTAATCTGGGTCGTTCATGAATTAGTTACTATTTAGTCTTTTTTTCTTATAAATAAAAGCTCATTCCTTCATTATTTCTTACGAATTCACTGAAACTCTAGATAGAGAAACTATAGAGAGAAAGAAGAGGAGTATTCTGCTACTACCTTACTTCAATATTCAATCTTCTACTAAGGTAAGGGGTGTTATTTATTTCATATTCACTTGCGATATTATTCTTCGTATTCGTAAGAAATATTATCTTCGTTCAATATTTGTAAGGGATATTAATTATTGTATTCGTAAGGGGTATTATTTTTTTCGTATTCATGAAGAGAGTTATTTTCTTTCAATACTCGTAAGGGTTGTTATTCCATTCTTTATTATTCTGTTAGAATAAACTGTCTACGCGGACTACAGCATGCATGGTGAAATCTTTTGTTTTTTCATTCTTTATTATTATGTTGGAATAACCTGTCTACGCGGACTACCGCATACATGGTAAAATCTTTTCATTATTCCATTCTTTATTATTATGTAGGAATAACCTGTATACGCGGACTACCTCATGCCTGGTGAATAAACCTTCGTATTCAATTGTTATTAAATAGTGAAAATGATCTATCTACGCGGACTACTTCATGACAGTGAAAATCCATTTGCAGTTTCGTATATTTTTTTTTCATATTCTTAAATCTAAACTTACTATGGTAAGTATTGCTTCTATAATTCCTGAAATTAGTGCAATATCCTTGAGTTTTGCGCTTCATCCACTATCGTTTCATTGAAATATTTATCTGAACTTTCTTATTAAATATCAATATTTTCACCAGGGATACTATTCATGGGTTGCTATTCACTCAGTTACTATTCACTCAAATATTATTCACCTGAGGATTCGGGGTACTTTTCTTATCGAATTACTATTCATAGGTTACTATTGACGAGTTACTATTCACAGGATACTATTCACCTAGAGTACTATTCATGACAAAAATTAATTTCTTTTCGGTCCAAATCACTTTTGATACAATATAATTTATAAATTTTACTCCACAAAGCAGTATCATGTTGACAATTTGGACATTATTGAATTTTGGATAAATTAAATTATAAATATTTAAAAATTTATCATTTACTTTCTTTCAATTGAATTCTTATATCATTGTCATCATCTTCATGCTTATATTGTGATAAAAGTCATCTGTGGCTTACATGCATAGATGTACTATTGATTGGTATGTTTATGACCAGGGATTATTCGATATAGTCATGACCGTAATGTTACAAATAATGTGGTAAAAGTCCTCATTGGCCCGTAGTGCATTGATGGACAGTTGTTGGCATGATCATGACCATTGATGAAAACACGAATATCCTTGGCCCGTAGTGCATGGATAATTTGTGGTCATGATACTAATGAATATCCTTAGCCGCAGTGCAGGAATGATTCGATGATGTGGATTAATTATTAAGCTGAGTCTTAGCGATAAAATTGATGATAAACTTTTTAAATCATAGAAGATAGTAGATATCATGCTCTACTTGACTCTTCTAATGGATTGCTTGTTTCGCTGCAGTTAAACTTGATGTTTATTATATTTTTATCAGTTTAACGTTGTTGAAGGTTAACGATAATTTATTCTGCATTATCTTAGTCATAATATTTCTTACTGGGCTAGTTGAGCTCACCCTTTGCTTTCATTGTTCTCTTCAGAAAATGAGAATATAGCTAGGACTAGTCGGAGAACGGAGTGACGATTCAGATGTTTGCATTAGTAATCCTCACTATTTTGTGAAATAGTGTGATAATAATTGAGGACTTATTTTGAGTTTGAATACTGTCTAGAAGATAATATTTGTATTAAAACTTACAGCTCATATTGTATATTTAAGTTTGTATTTGTATTCTGTACCATGTATTTGGCGACCCAATATGGGTGATGTATATCTATTTTGGGGGCGTCACAAATACACCTTACGAATACGAAAAATAATATCTCTTATGAATACGAAAAATAATATCCCTTACCTTAGGAGATTGGATACTGCAATAGTGTAGTAGCAGAATACTCTTCTTTTTTCTCTCGTATTCTCTCTATAGTTTCTCTCACTATAACTTACAATTATAACTTTGCTCTTAAAAATTGGTAAGAAATAATGAATGGATGATGGAGTATTTATAGGCTAGGAAAGGGAGGCAAATTACAAGGTTAATTATACTTTAGTACCTTCAACTTTGCGTCCATTTTTAATTTAGTACCTCAAGTATTATCAATCTTGCATAACCTCCCCTAATAGTACTTGCATGCGAACCAATAGTTCCTTACATGTGAACCAATAGTTCCTTGCATGTGAACTAATAGCAATTAATTGCTCATTTATCCTTTTAATTGCCCGTTTTGTCAATTAAACATCCATAAATCAACTATTATCGAAATAAATATCGATTTTCACTAACACTAATATTTCCAACACAATGAAAATGTTTTTATCAACAATTTAATCTTTGAATTTTTGAAATTTGACTTTTTTTGAAAAAGTCAACCCCGACAAATTTTGCGTTTATAGTTTATTTTGACTAATTTCATCGTTTCAGACTCAAATATCTCGTCCGCATCTCTAAATTCAACTCTGGACTCAAATTCGAGTTATAACTTCATTTTCTTATGTTTTATACATATTTTTACTTTCTTAGTTAGTTCAAAATATTTAATTAGTCTTAACTAACTACTAAATTAAATCTCATCATTTATCTCTAATAAATATAATTTACTCATTTTTAATCTTTCAACAATTATTCATCATTAATATTATAACTCACAATATTGACAACCACATTCTTCCCAGGAAAGAGGGGGCTTTCTGATAAGGATTTATCTTTATTGGCGAGTAATTAAATAACCTAACACCTTTCCTCGACAGAACTTTCTAAGACATTGTCAATAATGCAAATAATAATATGAATAATTGTGTCATCTCAATTATTGATTTAATAATATAAAAGATTGTGCAAATGATACTGTGACAATAATGGAATCAATAATATGAGATAATATGCAGCAACTACTGTGACAATTATTGAATAAAAGTGAGTGATTTCTTACGTAAGCATCAATAATCAGAGATATTGTACAATACCGTGTGTTACTGTTCAATAATGCCTATTACTTTACTTTTATCACCGAGTATTTCAAAAGTTTAACGGTAAAAGTTTTTCCGTTATTTTTATAAAAAGTTATTTCTGTCTCTTTCTATATCCGACAGTTATTCTGTCAATGATTGCGCCGTCGTACGAATATTCCCCGACAAAAAAGAATATTTCCTGACCAAACGAATATTTTATGACAACTTGCTTACTTTGCAAAATTTTCATATATCACTCTTAACTTTAACCTTTTATCAATTTAACCATTTACTAAATAGAATAATAATTATAAGAAAAATTGAATACTTTTATTTCATAAAATTCGGGGTCTTACATTGATCATCAGTGAATGTAATAAAATAAGAATACCCTCCTCGTGCAGTCGTTGTCATAGGTCCACATACATCTGTGTGTACCAACGCAAACAACTCTGTAACTCTCTCTCTTTTTCCACTAAAAGGAGATTTAGTAATTTTCCCCGTGAGACAATGTTCACAAGTTCGATATGATTCATAATCCGATAGCTTTAAGAGCACATCTTTATGCAACTTGGATAATCTTGTTTCATTAATATGACCAAGTCTACAGTGCCACATATAGGTGTAATTAACATCATCTCTTTTCCTTTTCTTAGTTTGTTAAATTTAAAGTATATTTTCATTCAAGTCAAGTATGTAAAGTCCATTACACAAATTACTAACACCATATAAAACATTTTTATTATAAATAGAACAACCTTTGTACTTTATTATAATGTCAAAAGCATCCTTATCAAATATAGAAATCCAAATAATGTTTCTTATGATATTCAGAACAAAATAACAATTATTTAAATTGATGAACTTGCCCGTAGACAGTGCTAAACAATACGTCCTATAGCTAATGCAGCAACCTTTGCTCCATTTTCTACTCGTAGGACGACCTCATCCTTGTTCAACTTTCTACTTCTGACCAAGCCCTGTATAGTATGACATATGTGAGAACCATAGCCGGTATCCAATACCCAAGTAGGTTTTTGACTTTCTAAAAAATTAATTTCAATCAAAAACAAACCTTGATTAGGATTCGAAGCTTCTCCAAACTTTTTCTACTTTTGTTCTGCAAGGTACTCCTTGCAGTTCCTCTTCTAGTGACCCGGATTGTTGCAATGGAAGCATATTCCTTTGATATCTGGATCAGGTTTCTTATTATCCTTTCTATTCGCCTTTCCCTTAACCTTCTTGGATTTCTTCTTTTTAGAAGATACCTTGGGTCTCTTCCTTTTCATGGAAGAATCATCCACCAGTAAGTCTTGATTCTTCTTAGATGGGAAGTGGCCTTCAGCAGTTTTCAACATGTTAAGTAACTCATGCAAGCTGACGTCCAACTTATTCATGTGGAAATTCACAAAAAATTGTGAGAAGGTGTCAAGGAGTGACTGTAAGATTAAATCTTGACTCAATTCCCCATCCATGACGAACCAAAACTGTCCAAGACGTTCAATCAGATTGATCATCTTCAAGACATGAGTCTTAACAGCAGTGCCCTCGGTGATCTTTTGAGATCGAAAGAGCTCCTTAGATATCTCATATCTAGCAGTCCTACTTTGCTCACCATACAACTCTTGGAAGTGCAATAATATAGCAGGATCAACTATAGTTTCATGCTGACGTTGAAGCTCATTACTCATGGACGTGAGCATGATGCATTGAGCCACATATGCATCATCTTGCCACTTGTTAAAAGTAGCAATCTCTTCCTCAGAGGCTGTTTCGACAAGTTTTTCAGGGACAGACGAATTTAGGACATAAAATTTTTTTTCAGTAGTGATAACAATTCTCAAATTTCTTAACCAGACCGTTAAATTTGGTTCGATCAGTTTGTTAGCATCCAATATGCTACGCATTGATATTAGTGAGTGTGAAATTTTCAAATTTTTGCATGTGAAAAACAACATTTTTAGCAAACATTCATTTAATTAATTTATTTTGCCAAAATAAATTAGGTCTTAATTTATATTGGTATTTCCCACTATTTTCTTTAAACTTTATTACCCTAATCTATATAATTCGGCAAAATCTAATAAAAGTTTTTGCTAGTGAGAATAAAGACTCCATTTCAAATATATATATCCTTGTGGTGACACAACAAACTATATATATTGTAGACACTCGAACTTTTGTTTTCCTGTTACTAACTATGCAGGAGGACTAAAGCGTGTTTTTAACACTCCAGAGATAACCCTGGAGGACCACAACATCAATTCTAACCCCGGAGATAGCCCCGAGAGATCCAGTTTCCAGTCGTGTTGTTAGAATTCCCGTGATGGACATTTTCAGCTGTACGCAGCTTGTAAATTATTTACGGTGTTTGAATATCCTTAGACGGCTCTCATGCCCACAAGGAGTTCGGCACTGCTATGTATATTATTTTCTCGAAGATGCTTCACATCTCGAAAATAAAAGTAATTCTGTCGAACACCTAATAAAATGGAAGTATCAAAGGCCTCAATTACTATTGAGCACAAGGGTTTGAAAAAACCTCTTTTACAAAACATCATTGCTATATCTTGTTAAAACTGAACTTTTATACAAAATTCAAACCCTTTGTATATAGGTGCAAACGAGGCATAACACTACTTCCAGACAACTGCACATAGACCTACACACACACATTCAGATAAATGTTTAAAATGAAAAGTAGCAATCATTGTGTTACCACGGATGTCGGGGGGTGCCTAACACCTTCCCCTTGCATAACCAAGCCCCCAGACCATAACGAATCTTGATTACACAGACCAGTCAAATAGTGTCACATCACTTGGTCTGTGTGCAAAACTTTTCTCAGTTGAGTTGGTGCAACCATTTAAAAATACCAACTGGCGAATCTTACAGTCCAAATCGTCGACATATATATGTCGGACCTTTTCATAACTTTTTTTTTCAAACAAATCTCACCTAACATGAGAACACCAAAAAGCAAGAACAGAAAAGGGACAAATAAAAATCCCGACATCGACAGGTGGCGACTCCGCTGGGGACATCCAGTAAGAGGGCTTAAGTCACTATCAAAGCTTTTTAAAACATTTATCTGCTTGTGTGTGGATGTTGCATTTACATTTGAATGAATGTGTAATAATGCATTTACTTACTGCACTTAGTGCTTCGCACTATATCTGCCTGTGATATTAGTGCTTCGCATATGTCATTATTTCCATACGGTGAGACGCGTTATATGTGAATGTATGTTGTGTGGTTCCTCCACCAGGAAGTTATCATGTCGGTGTTTGATTACTGGACTCGTAGGAAGACTAATTCCAACGAGGCTCAGGAAACGCACCACCCAGTTGAAAGACCGGATTAACTTCCCGTTAAGTAAATTGCGATGATTTGGGAACCTTAATGCCAAAAAAATGCGAGAGTAACCTAAGATAGGTCAGCCTCTAATAAACCAAACGCGGAGGGAAGTCTCTTCATACTTTCCCATTTTAATTACTTCTAAATTCAATTACATGTAATTTTATTTCCATGTCAATCTTAATGTAATGGAAAATATAAAGGAATATGTGTACATGCATTCCCTTTCATATCAAAACCTGTCATGCTATATTGAACAACTGACATCCATTTTGCAGGATAATACTCCTACACGGACACATTACATAGAATGTAACATTTCTACATTCTCTAAGACTAAACTACATAAGTCTTTTTGTTGGGAAACAATTGGTCCTGCCACCCGTTCAAAATCCAAAAAGGCAACAAGCCTACAACCAAGCATGGCTACATCTGGCCAGTCTAATCCTACTCTTGTCTCTTGCGAGGAGTTTGAAGGATTAAGTAACCAAATTACAGAGTTGGTTGTTCTGCTTAAAGAACTACACAAGTCTGCTCAGTGTCCATAAATACCCTTACATACAGAATCCTCTGCACATGGAGGAACCCAGGGTTCGGATAAAGAAATTCCCGCGCCTGAGTTCGACAAAACCAACAAAACCCCTGAAATCACCCCTCTTAAAGAAGAGCATACACCGGTTCCTTCATCTTCAAGGCAATTGTCCAAACCTACAGAGGCTGAGCCTGTATAGCCTTCATTAAAGGCTCCTGCCCATGTGGTAACTATACTATTTCCTAAGCCGATACCAGTTAAAGGGAAGGAAGTCCTAGTTGTAGAACCCAAAGTGGAGGAAAAGGAACGTAGGCGTAAGCTAGACATTGTAAGACAGTTATCAAACATGCGTGTCATAGTCCACACTAAGGGTATGAACAGAGATATCCCAGACGATGATTGTCCAGACATCATGGTCATCATTCGGGAGAAGGAGGACGATAATAGTCCCTTTCATCACAACCATCCACCGAGACTTCACCCTTGGCAATTGGAGCAGAACTCCTTGCATTTGCTATAACAACCCGATATTTTCTATATAAATAAATCAGAAATTTTGTGTATGATTTTTTTTTAAGTTAAGGATGAGGATTTGTACAAGATAATGTGTATATGTAATTATGTGGTAAATAAAAATATATTTATTACATAAATATTTACAAATAAAGTTATTTTAGAATTATTGATTTTTATAAAGTATATTTTTATAATAATTAATTTTATAGTGGAAATATTTTTTATTAACTATTTTCCATGAAAATATATTCATATATTATTTAAATAGTATATGGAGTAAATTTTTTGAATAATTATAACAATTAATTTATTATATGAATTTTAGTACGGATTATTAAGTTAATTATTTTATCTTAATTATTAAGGTTAAATATGAAGAATAAATCAGATATGGAATCCAAACCCTAATTTTGAATTATTGTCAAGGTATGAGAATAATAATATAATATTATATTTTGATTTTTCAGTCCTATAAATATGTACTGTATGTACGTATTAATGATGATTGGTCAATTATGGTGTTTAATTTCAAAACCCTAATATTAATTGGTTAAATCCTAGTTTTACTATAGGAAACCCTAATTTAAAGATCAAGTGTGAGTTTAAGACTGTTATATAACTATGTTATATGTTTTATGTTGTGTATTAAATGATTAATTAGGTAAACCCTAATTAAGATTCTAGAAACCCTAAATAAATTTTTAGAAAACACTAATTATTTAAAAACCCTAAATTTTAATTAGTAAGTTCTAATTAAAATTTTGTTGAACTTTAAATATAATTGTTCAAACCCTAGAAATTATTTGGGATACCTTAAGGATTAAAATCTAGTGATTAAAACCCAGATTCAAGCACCATGGACAAGTATACCCTTAAAATAACAATGCAAATGACCAAATTACCCTTATTTAAAAATGGATTGTTCTAGAATTGCATGACTCATCACTTGTGTTTATCCCATGTGTGTAAAACCAGCCAATCTTTATCCTTATTGCCACCTTGCAAGCCTAGATGCATTGGATCTAAGTATGTAAATAGATTAGGAGAGAGAAAAAGCTCGTTTGTTAGCTTATTTTTGCAAAACTCACAACCTTGAGCCTCTCTCTCTAAAACTCACGAAAATATTTGCTAGATCAGATCCCAAGACTAGCCCCAAGCATACCAGTAACAGATCAAGAAGCTAGAAATCAAAATTTATCAAAGAAAGGTATTAAACCCTACTCAAAAAACTGTCCAAATTTTGGTTGTTAGATGTTATGTTTGAGTGTTAGAATATGTTGTTAGTAGTGTCTAGTGATGATCTGCGTTGCTAGATGTTGAATCCATAACATCTAGAGGCTCGGATTTGAAGATTTGCAAAATTTGGAAAAAGAAAATTTTGTGTCTGACATCCTAATGTCTGACCCTGTAGATCGTTCTCTGTTATATGTTTTTGTTGTTTTTAAGTTGTTATGTGTAGTTTGTAATGTGGTCTTTAATCTGCAAAATGAATCAGAGCTATTTGATGTCTTGGTTGGTAGTTATTAACGATCAAATGCCTTTGACCAGCATTGACCGGATAATTTCTGGGCAGCCCAGAAACCATGAACAAGCGTCTAACAGTGTATTCAAGCGTCTAGATCTGTCACTTTGTTGATGTTTTAGTTTGATTGTTGTATCTAACTTGTAGTCCTGTATATGATCTCTAATATTATGCCTTAAAATCTCCTAAACATCTAGTATGCTAGCTTCAGTGATCGGTCAAAGTGGGTAGCTTAATCACGGATCCGGTTTTCTAGGCAACCTAGAAAACCTTTGGCCATATGTTCTGATAGCCTTTGACCGATCTATATCTTGCTATTGTTTTGTTGTTATGGTTATGTTTTGTGATAGATTTGTAGTGTTATATGTGAGCTAGAACCTAGAAGTCATAAATCACTAAATCAGTACACGATCCGAATGTAGTGGAGGTCCAAAGTGAGCCCCACGACCTGTTCTTCATTTCTGGGCAACCCAGAAATGAAGAACAACCTCTGACAGTCACTTTGATGGCTTAGATCTTTCATTTGATGTATGATATGAAATTGTTTGTTGTTGGATCATGTAGTCCTACACTAGTACTATAAGCTCTGACAAACAACAGACCTAAAAACACAACACACACTAAATCATTAATGGTCAAAGTAGCCCCCTCGAATCTGTGTATGAAGATCTGGGTTTGCTTCAAGAACATGAACACCTATAGCGACAGTTTTGTCACTATAGGTGGCCTTTAGCGACACATAGTATTTTATTTTCCAGAAATTAATAAATAAATAGAAAAAAAATAGTTTTTAATTATTAAAATACCATATAAATTATTAAAAATTATTTTAAATTTTGAAAATTTGTTTTTAATTATTTTTAATATATTTCATAAATATTTAATATTTTGGAATATTAAAAGTATTTAATTTATTTAATTATAATATTAAATAAATTATTTAAAAATAATTTTAATATTTGAAAAAATCATTTAAAATTATATTATGATATAAGAAAATATTTTAAGTTATTTTTAATGACTTTTAATATTTAGTGATAAATTTTATTAATAAATTAATATTAATTATAATTAAGTTATGTACTAAATAAATTATATAAATTAATTAAAAATAATTTTATTATATTAAAAATCATTTTAATTGATAATAAGGTATTTAAAAAAATTTTAAGTTATAAAATATAACTTTTAATATTTAAAGATAAATTTCATTAATTAATTATTATTAATGATATTAAATTTATTTAATAATTATATTAAATAAATAGTTTAAAAATGGTTTTATTAATTTAAAAATCATTTAAAAGGGATATAAATGAATTAAAAATATTTTAAGTTATACTTAATGACTTTTAATATTGGGATAAATAAAATATTAATACTTTAATATTAATGGTAATTATTTAAGAATAATTTTAAATGTTTTAAAAATCATTTAAGAATAATATTAATAGTTTAAAAATATTCTAAGTTATTATAAATAACTTTAATATTTTGGAAATGATTTCATTAATAGTTTAATATTAATTAAATATTAATGATAATAGAATTGATAAATATTTAAATCATTTATTAATGATTCCGATGTTTGAAAATTCATTATAAATTATAATAAATGTTTTAAAATTATTATAAGTTATTTAAAAATAATATGACTGATACTAAGTTATAGGACAGAGTCTTAGACTCGATAATTACCCGATAAAGCCGTCGGTACACTGACATATTTCAGAAATTGATCTGGACTTAGATAATGTGATTACATAAGTGATTATTTGTAATTCAATGGTTATTAAACATATGTGCCAATATGATTAGGGTATGTCCTGACTGTAATAAGCAGTGTTATGTATTATAGTATATTGTTCTAATCGAACGAATGATCTGATTAATGATAGGTCGTGCTATAAACAATAAAACTAAATTGTGAACTGTAAGCAGCGCATCAGACAAGTATCTTACCTTTGTATTTTCTTTCTGCAATGGACATGGGTAAGAATATTTATGAATTATATTATTACTGTACAAATTATTAACTTTATATTATATACACTCATTGATTATCAACATGTTAGTATATGATAATTCAGATTTATATTCTGTTCGTGGTTATACAAGTGTCCCCACTTGGATAATCATTGTCTTTAATCACATATTGATATACATTTGTCAATTACCCGTATATATAAAAATATATATATGTTGATTTATAGATTATTGTTGAACAAGATTAAACCTTTGATTTGGAAACCAGACAAGTATGAACATCCCTACACGGGAAAACTTTTATGCGCCCAAGGCGGACAGAGTAAACGATACCCTCGTTCTTGCATGTAGAATTGATCAATGCAGGGTACAACGGGCTGATCACCCCCCGTGCCCATAAGTTATGACGGTTTACAGATGAAGTTCTATTTAACCTATTCGAAAATTAAAAATAATGTTCATAGTATGTCACATTAACCCTATATATAGTCATTACGTAGTTTCAAAAATTTTAAAGAGGGTTGTTATGTTATTATTATTGGTACAGATTACTTCACAACTATTGAAATCGTTATAGAAGTGTAATATAAAGAAATTATTTAAATTCTTTCAGCTTATATATATAACTGCTATTACTTGTTGGGCACTCAAATGCTCATCCTTGCTTAATTTAAATATTTTCAGCCAAGTGCGAAGAACCAGAAAGCTCATGCAGAAACAAAGGGAAATGAAAGCTAACCAAATAAAATTTGTGGTAGCTTATGTATTATTAAGACAAATATGATATATATTATCTATCATGGGTTGTAATGAATGTTTAAAGGTTACGTACTTGGGATTTAGACTCTGATGAATATGTAAATTAAGTTGATCTTTAAATTATTGTTTTTATTATTATTATTATTTTCGCTCATAGAAATGGTATCATGAAGCACCGAGTTTGGGTTTCAAGTACCCGGATTTGGGGGAGTCACATCATGGTATCAGAGCTTAGGGTTAAAAACCTTAGGTGAGCTAGACCTTAGGCTATAACCTTAGAACAGAGGGAAACGTTAAAAATATAAATAACTCGTATAGAGTTTAAAAAGAGGTGAATTGAATAAATTCATTGTCAAACAAAATAAAAGATAACTTATATAAAACTCTTATTTGCTGTGTGTATATACTATATGCTAATCAGGATAATTTATATGTGTAGATGTCTGATGGAAAAGGCTTGTTATATGCTTATAGCATGAAGAAGGATCGAACCCATACACCCGAGCTGATATCGAAGCCAATAGCCGAAATAGGGGCTCACAATGAAGACAACTCAGACGAGGTAGTGATTATAGAAAACGTAATACCAGATCCAGAGATGGTGGAGCTGACAGATAGGGATTCAAACACTAAAGTTGAAGCTGATCAAGCATCAACGGAGGTGCAAGATCTGAGGAACAAAGTTTCTTTTTTGGAAAGGCTGTGGGAAATAGAAAAGCTGCTAAATAGTCAACTGCGTCAGGCGTTAATAGAAATAATGGAAGAACAAGATAATCTTAAAATCCAAATTGATCAGATGGGAGTCTCAAACAACACATCGTGTGCAGCTCCAAGCAACAAGGGAAAAATAAAGATAGAAGATCATGACTTAGAAAAATCCGGTAACAACCAAGAGGACGCTAACAAAATAGAAAAGTGTACAAACTGTGACAAGAAACATGAAGGCGTATGCAGGAAAGGGAGAAAGATATGTTACATTTGCGGACATGAGGGACATACCTCTCATCATTGTCCCGACTTTAAGTTAGGAGCATGTTTTATCTGTGGGATGGAAGGTCATCAAGCGAACGGTTGTCCAAGAAAAAGACTTAGTAAATAGGTAGTATAGGTCCTGTTCTGTAGGTGTATTTAATGTAATATGTGTGTTTAGTATGTCTGTGTAATGTAATATTCTAAGAACTTTTGTGGAAGTAGTAGAAGTGAATCCCGACTTTTATAGTCACAAAGGGATAGCTGATGTTTAAAGCATTATGTGTTATGCTATGTAAGATATTCGTTAAATGAATATGAATCTATGTTTAAGTAGAGAAACTAGTTTAATATATTAAACTTATATGATAAGGTTAAGAATGTAAGTTAAAATTATGATTTTATTTAATCAAATAATGCCGCCAAGACGTCGAACTCGCAACCAAAGGGCAGAAGAATCTGTCAACAACGTTGAAGTGCAATAACAAGCAGACCCGATGCAGACCTTCGTAAACATGATAGCTCAGGCTATGCAACAAGGAATACCAGCTGTAGGGAACCAGCTGGACAATCGCTTAGCTAACTTCAAAGACTTTAAGGTTGTAGGACCGCCAGAATTTAAAGGTACAACTGACCTTATTGAAGCCCAAACTTGGGTTAAGGAAATTGAAAAGGCGTTCGTAATAGCTAGGATAACTGAGGGGCAAAAGACCGCTTTTGCCACCTACATGATGAAGGGTGAGGCAAATTTTTGGTGGGAAGCGAATCAGGCGAGGGCAGGAGAAGGTGTAGTCACATGGGAGAGGTTCAAAACTTTGTTTTTCAAAAATTATTTTTCACCTGGTATGCAGGCGAGGATAGAGGTAAAATTTTTAGAGTTGTAGCAGGAAAATATGACGGTGTCTGAATACGCCGCCAAATTTAATGAGTTAGCTAGGTTTGCCCCGCATCAAGTCGATACGGAGGCTAGGAAAACTATAAGGTTTGAGTTGGGATTAAAATCCTGGCTCTACAACAAGGTGGCAGTGTTGCAGATCCCAACATTTACAGCACACATGGAGAAGACGATCATAGCTGAGGAAGGAAGTGAGGCCATGAGCCTATACAACAAGGAGAGAAAGAACAAAGGCAAGGTAGAAGGAGCTGGGAAACTGGAAATTAATAGTGGGAATATGGGTGGTAGTAGCAAGAGGAAGGGGAGCAGTTTTGGAAGTGTACAAATAAAGCAAGAAGGTGTAAAGAAGCAGATATTGCCATGTAAGACTTGTGAAAAGAACCACTCGGGGGAGTGTTTAAAGGGGAAGTTTGTTTATTATAAGTGTGGGCAGGAGGGCCATATCTCTCCCAACTACCCCAATCCTAGGATGAATAGTGGATGTTTTCTGTGCGGATCGACAGAACACAAGGTGAAGGATTGTCCGAAAAGGAGGGTGGAGGTAGGTAGTGTGAACCCGAGCACTGGCAGCGGAACTTTAGCAATCACCGGACTGACTTCATCAAGCAAGCCAATAAAATCTACTGCAAGGGTCTACAATATGACAGTCCAGGATACGGCAGCAACTAGTACTGGAACTCTAGGTATTATTCTTATAACTTTTATTTTCTTATATACATGATTTTCATATATATAGTAAATTATTTCTAAAGAAATTTTGAGGGAGGAATTTGAGTTCTTTTAGAAATTAAATTTTCTTTTAATCAGAAAGACAAGCTTTATGTGAACAGTTAAAGATTAGTTGGATCAAATTATGATTGAGGTTTACTTGCAATGATTGTGTATGCTATGTAACCGTGTATGTATGAGTTTTAAAACGGTGATTCCAGGGACGGAATCTTTATAAGGGATGGTGAATGTAACAACCCGATATTTTCTATATAAATGAATCAAAAAATTTGTGTATAATTTTTTTTTAATTTAAGGATGAGGATTTGTACAAGATAATGTGTATATGTAATTATGTGGTAAATAAAAATATATTTATTACATAAATATTTACAAATAAATTTATTTTAGAATTATTGATTTTTATAAAGTATATTTTTATAATAATTAATTTTATAGTGGAAATGTTTTTATTAACTATTTTCTATGAAAATATATTCATATATTATTTAAATAAATTATGAAGTAATTTTTTTGAATAATTATAACAATTATTTTATTATATGAATTTTAGTACGGATTATTAAGTTAATTATTTTATCTTAATTATTAAGGTTAAATATGAAGAATAAATCAGATATGGAATCCAAACCCTAATTTTGGATTATTATCAAGGTATGAGAATAATAATATAATATTATATTTTGATTTTTCAGTTCTATAAATATGTACTGTATGTACGTATTAATGATGATTGGTCAATTATGGTGTTTAATTTCAAAACCCTAATATTAATTGGTTAAATCCTAGTTTTACTGTGAGAAACCCTAATTTGAAGATCAAGTGTGAGTTTAAAATTGTTATATAACTGTGTTATATGTTTTATGTTGTGTATTAAGTGATTAATTAGGTAAACCCTAATTAAGATTCTAGAAATCCTAAATAAATTTTTAGAAAACCCTAATTATTTAAAAACCCTAAATTTTAATTAGTAAGTTCTAATTAAAATTTTGTTGAACTTTAAATATAATTGTTCAAACCCTAGAAATTATTTGGGATACCTTAAGGATTAAAATCTAGTGATTAAAACCCAGATTCAAGCACCATGGACAAGTATACCCTTAAAATAACAATGCAAATGACCAAATTACCCTTATTTAAAAATGGATTGTTCTAGAATTGCATGACTCATCACTTGTGTTTATCCCATCTCTAATATTATGCCTTAAAATCTCCTAAACATCTAGTATGCTAGCTTCAGTGATCGGTCAAAGTGGGTAGCTTAATCACGGATTAGGTTTTCTGGGCAACCCAGAAAACCTTTGGCCATGCGGTCGGACAGCCTTTGACCAATCTATATCTTGCTATTGTTTTGTTGTTATGGTTATGTTTTGTGATAGATTTGTAGTGTTACATGTGGGATAGAACCTAGAAGTCATAGATCACTAAATCAGTACACGATCCGAATGTAGTGGAGGTCCAAAGTGAGCCCCACGATCTGTTCTTCATTTCTGGCCAACCTAGAAATGAAGAACAACCTCTGACAGTCACTTTGATATCTTAGATCTTTCATTTGATGTATGATATGAAATTGTTTGTTGTTGGATCTTGTAGTCCTACACTAGTACTATAAGCTCTGACAAACAGACCTAGAAACACAACACACACACACACTAAATCATCGATGGTCAAAGTAGCCCCCTCGAATCTGTGTATGAAGATCTGGGTTTGCTTCAAGAACACGAAGAACACCTATAGCGACAGTTTTGTCACTATAGGTGGCCTTTAGCTACAAATAGTATTTTATTTTCCGGAAATTAATAAATAAATAGAAAAAAATAGTTTTTAATTATTAAAATACCAAATAAATTATTAAAAATTATTTAAAATTCTGAAAATTTGTTTTTAATTATTTTTAATATATTTCATAAATATTTAATATTTTTGGAATATTAAAAGTATTTAATTTATTTAATTATAATATTAAATAAATTAGTTAAAAATGATTTTAGTATTTGAAAAAATTATTTAAAATTATATTATGATATAAGAAAATATTTTAAATTATTTTTAATGACTTTTAATATTTAGTGATAAATTTCATTAATAAATTAATATTAATGATAATTAAGTTATGTACTAAATGAATTATATAAATTAATTAAAAAGGATTTTATTATATTAAAAATCATTTTAATTGATAATAAGGTATTTAAAAATATTTTAAGTTATAAAATATAACTTCTAATATTTAAAGATAAATTTCATTAATTAATTATTATTAATGATATTAAATTTATTTAATAATTATATTAAATAAATAGTTTAAAAATGGTTTTATTAATTTAAAAATCATTTAAAAGGGATATAAATGAATTAAAAATATTTTAAGTTATACTTAATGACTTTTAATATTTGGATAAATAAAACATTAATACTTTAATATTATTGGTAATTATTTAAGAATTATTTTAAATATTTTAAAAATAATTTAAGAGTAATATTAATACTTTAAAAATATTTTAAGTTATTATAAATAACTTTAATATTTTGGAAATGATTTTATTAATAGTTTAATATTAGTTAAATATTAATGATAATAGAATTGATTAATATTTAAATCATTTAATAATGATTCTGATGTTTGAAAATTTATGATAAATTATAATAAATGTTTTAAAATTATTATAAGTCATTTAAAAATAATATGACTGATACTAAATTATAGGACAGAGTCTTAGGCTCGATAATTACCCGATAGAGCCGTCGGTACACTGACATATTTCAGAAAATGATCTTGACTTAGATAATGTAATTAGATAAGTGATTATTTGTGATTCAATGGTTATTAAACATATGTGCCAATGTGATTAGGGTATGTGCTGACTATAATAAGCAGTGTTATGTGTTATAGTATATTGTTCTAATCGAACGAATGATCTTATTAATCATAGGTCGTGCTATAAACGATAAAACTAAATTGTGAACTGTAAGCAGCGCATCAGGCAAGTATCTTACCTTTGCATTTTTTTATGCAATGGACATGAGTAAGAATATTTATGAATTATATTATCATTGTACAGATTATTAACTTTATATTATATACGCTCATTGATTATCAACATGTTAGTATATGATAATTCAGATTTATATTCTGTTCGTGGTTATACAAATGTCCCCACTTAGATAATCATTGTCTTTAATCACATGTTGATATACCTTTGTCAATTACCCGTATATATATATATATATATATATATATATATATATATATATATATATATATATATATATGTTGAATTATAGATTATTATTGAACAAGATAAAACCTTTGATTTGGAACCCAGACAAGTATGAACATCCCTACACGGGAAAACTTTTATGCGCCCAAGGCGGATAGAGTGAACGATATCCTCGTTCTTACATGTAGTATTGATTAATGCAGGGTACAACGGGCTGATCACCCCCGTGCCCGTAAGTTATGACAGTTTACAGATGAAGTTCTGTTTAACCTATTCGAAAATTAAAAATAATGTTCATAGTATGTCACATTAACCCTATATATAGTCATTACGTAGTTTCAAAAATTTGAAAGAAGGTTGTTATGTTATTATTATTGGTACAGATTACTTCACAACTATTGAAATCGTTGTAGAAGGGTAGTATAAAGAAAATATTTAAATTCTTTCAGCTTATATATATAACTGCTATTACTTGTTGGGCACTCAAATGCTCATCCTTGCTTAATTTAAATGTTTTCAGCCAAGTGTGAAGAACAAGAAAGCTCATGCAGAAACAAAGGGAAATGAAAGCTAACCAAATAAGATTTGTGGTAGTTTATGTATTATTAAGACAAATACGATATATATTATTTATCGTGGGTTGTAATGAATGTTTAAAGGTTACGTACTTGGGATTTAGACTCTGATGAATATGTAAATTAAGTTGATCTTTAAATTATTATTAATAGTATTATTTCCGCTCATAGAAATGGTATCGTGAAGCACCGAGTTTGAGTTTCAAGTACCCAGATTTGGGGTCGTCACATTTGTCGACGAGGGTAAAAAGGCAGAAACTTCCTCTGCCATGTAGATAGCAATAACTGCTTACTTTTTCTGTACAGTATTATTAGTTATTTTTGTCATTACATGCTAACATTTTGTATGATTAAACAGTTTCATTTATTAAGTGAAAACATTTTGTTTCAGAACTCTAAAGTGAGATGTGCCTAAACTTGCTGATGAGGTGCCTATTCTCCACGAGGACTGTAACTTTGATGTAAAGATGGACTCCGACTTGATGGAAATACAAGAGGACTCTGAGAAATCTCAGGAGATCAAAGAATGGGTCGAAGACAAACCCAAGCTAAATCTTGATTAAATCATCTCTTTAAACCTCGGAACCTCAAAAAATCCCAAACAAGTCCAGATTGGTACGGACCTCACTCCAAACCAAAGGAATGACATGGTTACTCTATTGACCTAATTCCATGATGTGTTTGAATGGTCTCATGAAGACATGGTCGGTTTGTCCACTGACATTGTTATTCATCATCTCCCCATCAAAGAGGTATTTAAGCCAGTCAGGCAGAAGCTCAGGTAATTTAAACTTGAGTGGAGTTTTGTGACACCCCCAAATCTGGGTATTTCATTCCCACAAGACTTGGTGCTCACTTTCCATGCATTCATAACTTACTACCTAAGTACAATGAAATTTAAACCATAATTCCTCCCATTAAAAGAGTTACTGATAAGTGGGTTTTACACCTACTAATTAGATATTAATTCACGTGAACTATGCCCATCTCAAGTATATTTTAGTGTGTTTTTAGTGCATTTCATGTTATTTTGCATTGCATTTACTTAAAATTCCTTTGATGTGAAAGTACAGGATATGACATGATTTGGTGATGAAAATGGCATGAGGCTATAGGATGCATGGCGTGAGGATCTAGTGGAGCAAGGAAACCAAGCATGACGAGGATGAACAACTCAACAATTCAGTAGCAGCAGCAATAATGTAGAACCAGACTCAGAAGCAGCAAAATAGAATACAGACTGCAAGCCACGCGGCCGCACGACAGAACACGCTTGAGGACGCGCGCCCGCCCGAGCCACCGACTGGATCGGCAGAACACACTACAAGTCGCGCGCCCGAGTAAGGAATGCAAAGGAGGGGCGCGCGGCCGCGCGCGATGCTTGATGCTGCTAAGCTGTTTATTTTAATTTCTAATTTTAATGGTTGTAGTTAATTAAAAATGATTTTTGACTGGTGTCAAAAGAGTCATTCAGTACTTTTGACGTATTTTCATATTGGAACTAGGGTTTACACGCTGAGAGAGATTCTAACATAGAACGAAGCCTAAACTCCATCTTTTCTAATTCTTCTTGGGATTTTCTATAAGTGTGGATTATTATTATTATTTTGATGGATTTATATGAGGATTTGAATGTTACTAGTGGATGATAATCAGCAATCGGGTTTGATAATCCCATAATGGCTTTTGGTTCAGTCATGAACTAAACTCCATTATGGGATTCTAACGGATTTTAGTATGTAGTTTAATTGCATGCTTGAATGTTGAACTGTTTTACATATTACATGGGATTTCTATCATGGTTATTTTGCATGTATGAATGCTTGATCACCATTCGTTTTTAGTACTTGTATGGAATTGACAATGAACATACGAGTATGGATTGTAATCATGATAGCATACGTATATGGGGCTGTTTTATATGGCTTGTGTATTTCATGAACCAGATAGACATATATTGTTTCACCGTATGAGTTAAAATAAGGGCTTGTGCTTAAATTCAGTATGATTACAATTTCATATAGACATATAGTGATTTTGGTTGTATTGATTATTACATGGAGTCCATCACTTGTGGATGTTGTGTAAGTAGGTCATAGTGCATTGAAAAATGGTTATGACTCTATTAGTGCTCTTGACTACTTTCCTGTGATATGTGAACCTTTCTTGCATGATAGTGGTAATTAGATGCAGTATTAAATGAAGTTAGGATCCCATTATTTTCAGATTTGGTTTATTCCATTATTATTTCTGTTTTAGTTATTATTTGCAATTAAAGTAATTCACCAATACAGTCATTAGTTTAAGCATATAATAATAGTGATTTAATTGATGCATAGTGATTTAAATTAGACAACTTTTCTCTGTGGGATCAATACTTTACTTACACTGTATTACTTATTGACACATATATGCTTGCATGAGTTATAGCTCTTTTGTTAAAACTAAAAAAGAGGCAACAGTTACATCATTAAATCAAAAACTCTCCCATGTTATCTAACCTTTAACATAAACCAAGTGCGGAAATAAAATAATTGCATCACATCATTAAATATGAAGTCTATCATCATGACATTAAAAAAATTATAAATCCTCATCACTTGCTCATTTTTCCCTTTTCTTTGCTAGTAGTAGGTTCGTCGACCTTCTCAACCTTAGCTGCAATAGTTATATTTATGCAAGAGTGAGCAAAACGAATGCTCACTAGATATAGCAATGAATAACAATAGAATAATAATTGCGAATGAATAAGCTCATCAGAACTGAATAATACTCTGTCAATGATAACCAAAAACTGGAATCAAAATATGAAATATATCTGAGGGTCATAAGACCCTGAACTATGTCCAAGGTTACAAGTAATCTTTCAACTTTAACCTAAACAGCTATACTGTAGTGACTTCACGTACTTAGGGTGATCAGCCCTTCATACCATGTATTGTGCATAAACATCTAAACGCATCGCGTACCCCTATAATAAGGTTGTTCTTCTCAGTTTTAGAGTATAAGTCAGCATCAAAGAAAGTTTGGTTTGGATAAGCTTCAAGGGTAATTTAGAGTTTGATGACCATCAACTAAAGGATTAGTTGAATCAATCCAAGTTCAATAACACAATAAATGATCAATAACAGTATAATGTGGAATGATTACGAATCATAGGTGAACCAACTATATACTAAACTCATGCTTCGAAATAACTAAAAAGCATAAGTATTGAATAAAACAATAAACCTTGCTTGAACAATATTAAGCTAAGGCTATGATCTTAAGATAAAAGAATTAAGTTATGAACATGTACTAAGGAATAAGAAGCTTAGAATGAAACTTGCTCAAAGTAACAATAATATTCTGATTTGTGTTAAGTAAATGAAATAGAACAACTCAATTAGAGATTTGAGTTCAAGAATTTTCAATTATCATAAAAGAATAGAGCTAAGAAAACTTGCTTAACTATAAATAAGTTAGAATAACTCAACAATGATTAGAATTCAAAACTTGCTCGAATAAGGTTAGGGTTAGAGCTTGCTCAAATAATGTTTAAGGATAAAAGAACTTGCTCAATTAAAGTTTAGTGTAAGAAACTTGCTTAATATAAAGAGGTAAGGTTTAGAAACTTGCCTCGTGCGTAAGCTATAAATTTATAACTCACGCTCACCTACACATAGTATTATAATCACAATATCTATTAGATATACTCAACATAACACTCACTTCTAGTTAAACTTGTTATTTTAGTACAAGTTTTACTTTACAGCATATGCATTTCAGAAATCACAAGTATTAACTTCAAAACACTTATTCACTATTCATGTGTACATTAAATCATAACATATCGCTTTCATAACTTACTAATCTATTACAACTTTAGAATTATTAACCACGTGGCACAATTCTGTTTTAACCTCTTCATTACATGTTTCTCACATTAACATATCACTAGACTAAGTTACAATAAGTGTTCAAGGTCTGCAGAAATAATAGGCATCACTGCCTTTGATCTGGGTAAGGAGTAGCTGCGCCATACTTAAGCCTGGGACGCAGCACAGCTGCGCCGTTTCTGGCCTTGACACCAGTGCAGCTGCGCTTGTGCGCAGACATAAACTACACAGTCTATAACAGTACTCTGTTTTAGCCCAACTATCACGAATTTCATCCACAAAACAATAAATTAAGCACACCCAATTGATATAGGACTCATACAAACATGATTCCTCACATATATACTAACTTCGAACAATTAAACAACAACTTCAGTAAATTTAAATCCTTAAATTCCATGTTTTATATCAAAACTCTATTTTTGACATTCTTAACAAAAATTAACCCTGAGATCACAATTTCACACCAATTTAACTCATTCAAACTAAATTCTATTCGTTCCTTACCAAATTAAGATATTCAAGGCTCAATTTATAGATTAGTTTACCATTTTGCTACCAATTTTTGTACTTTCACAAGCCATATATATAAACATACACTTTAAACAATTTTCTTCCTTTTTAAACGTAATTAGCACACTAATTCTTGTCTAAATGCTACATCACAGATATATATAAATACAATAATTCAATTTATAACAACCATTCAAGAAAAATTGAATTCACAAAAAATTGAAAACTCTTTAATATAGAACATTCATATACATAATATTAAGGTTATGGAATCATACCTTCTCTTGCTTGAACAATCATTGCTGACCACATAGAACTGCTTTGAAAATCTGAAGAATCCTCTCTCAACTCTCTCTCTCAATATCTCTGTAAACTCTTAAGCCAAACCTTTTTACGTAACAATGGATAAAGCCAACCCTCACTTAAGCGTAAAACAAATAAACTAATAACCATAATACGTATACTTAATTATATCAGTTACAAAAACTTAACGTACATCAGTTATAAAATATATTTTATTTATTATTTTGATTTATTTTATTTATATTATTTATTATAATTAAAATTCAAAACTCAAAAGCCATAAGGCTATGTTTGGGAAAAATACTTTAAAAATAAAGACTTAATGTTTTTAAGTCTTGTTTGGGTAACTCCATTTAAAACTACTTTAATTATTTTAATAAATTATTTATACTATAGTTTATCATCCCATATTATTTCTTTGGATTTCCATATGCAATAAACATACTAAATAAATTTTCCACTTAATTCAATTATCACAAAGTTATAATCTCATTATAATTTTATTTAATAAATTAACATATCACTTTTATTATTAAATTAAAACAACAATATAACCATTCATGTAATCTTTAACAACTCCCTAACTATTAAATTAAATTAGAATATTATCTAATAAATTTAATTCACACATATCTACAAACAGTAACTACATCAATAAAATATTTAGTTAATTTAATAAATATTTTAAATTACAAATAAAATCTTGGATTGTTACATCCTTCCCTCCTTACAAGGATTTTGTCCCTAGAATCACAACTCAAATAATTCATTCGTCACATTCTTCCCTCCTTACAAAGATTTTGTCCCCAGAATCGAAGACACAGATTAAACAAATAACTCAGGATAGTTCTTCATCATTTCATCTTCGAGTACCCACGTAGCCTCTTCGATATTGTGGTTTCTCTATATCACCTTCACAGAAGGTATCACCTTATTCTTGAGCACTTATTCTTTACTGTCGACTATCTGGATAGGAATCTTTTCATAAGACAAATCTTTACTGAACTGCAATAGTTCATACTCGATCACATGTTTGTAATCGGGTTTATACGGTCGCAACACAGACACATGAAAAATATTGTGAACATGTTCTAACTCTGGAGGTAAAGCTACCTCGTAAGCCACTTCTCCCACTCTTTGCAGTATCTCGAAAGGTCCAATAAACCTTGGGCTTGGCTTTGCTTTCTTACCAAAATGAATTTTTTCCTTCCAAGGAGAAACTTTCAGGAAAACAAAATTTCCTACGTCAAATTTATGATCTTGTCTGTGTTGATCAACATACTTATTTTGTCTATCTTGAGCAGCTACCAGTCTTACTCTGACGAGTTTTATAATTTCAGCGGTTTGTTGTACCAGTTCTTATCCTAACAGTTGACGTTCACCAACTTCATCCCAGCATAGTGGAGTTCTGCATTTCCTGCCGTATAATGCCTCATATGGCGGTATGCCAATGCTTGCATGGTAACTGTTATTGTAGGCAAATTCTACCAACGGTAGATGATCATCCCAGTTCCCTTTGAAATCCATAATGCACGCTCTAAGCATATCTTCCAACGTCTGGATTGTTCGTTCGCTTTGACCATCGATTTATGGATGGTATGCTGTACTCATTCACAATTGTGTTCCCATGCATTCTTGTAATCTGTTCCAAAAGTTTGATGTGAATGTCGGATCTCTGTCTGATACAATTGACATTAGAACTCCTTGTCTTGAGACGATCTCCTTAACGTATAATTTTTCCAGTTGATCAAGATTAAATCTAATCTTTATTGGTAAAAAGTGAGCTAATTTCGTTAATTTATCCACTATCACCCAAATCGCATCGTATCCTTTATGCGTCGTTGGAAGACCTACCACAAAATCCATTGTGATATGCTCTCACTTCCATTCTGGTACTTTCAACGGTTGAAGTAATCCGCTTGGTTTTTGATGTTCTGCCTTTACTCTCTGACATGTCAAGCACTTTACAACATATTCTGCTACTTCTCTTTTCATGTTTGGCGACCCAAAGTGTCGCCGTAAATCTTGATACATTTTCGTACTTCCCGAATGAATCGAATATCTTGAGTTATGAGACTCTGTTAAGATTTCTTCTTTAATATTCGGTACTCCTGGAACCCAAATTCGTCCCTTGAATCTTAGCACTCCTTTGGTATCGACCTTATACTTCACCTCACTACCATCGACCATACTTTCCTTTATTTTTCTACATTCTTCATCTTGTAGTTGAGCATTCTTTACCTTGTCCACCAAATTTGGACTAGCTTCTATCTGGAATAGTCGTTAATCGGATTCTTTTGGAAATTTTATTTCCAGCTCCAATTTTGCCATTGTTGAAATAAGTTCTTCCTAATTGGTTAACAACATCAACTTCTCACGACCCTTCCTACTCAAGGCATCTGCAACCACATTTGCTTTTCCTAGATGATAAAAGATCTCAAAATTATATTTTTTATTATTTCCATCCATCTCCTTTGATGCATGTTCAATTCCTTCTGTGTGAAAATATACTTCAGACTCTTATGGTCTGTGTATATCTCACATTTCTCTACATAGAGATAGTGTGTCCATATCTTCAGAGCAAATACCACCGCAGCCAACTCAAAATCATGAGTCGGATACCCTTTCTCATAGTCCTTTAATTGCCTTGATACATATGTAATGACTTTACCGTTCTATATAAGGACACAACCTAATCCTTTATGTGAGGCATCACTATACACCACAAAGTTTCCTGTATTATCAGGAAATGATAACACAGGTGTCACACTGAGTTTCTACTTCAATTCCTTAAAACTCTCGTCGCACTTTTCCGTCCAAACAATTTTTATAGCTTTTCTCGTCAAATTTGTCAACGGAGTGGCAATCTTGGAAAAATCCTGAATAAACCGTCTGTAATAACCTGCCAATCCTAAGAAACTTCTTACTTCTGATGGAGTTCTTGGTTGTTCCCAATTTATCACAACTTCGACTTTTGATGTATGCACTAAAATCCCATCTTTATCAATTACATGACCGAGAAATTGTACACGTTCCATCCAAAATTCACATGTAGAGAATTTCGCGTACAACTTTTCTTTTCTTAGTGTCTCCAGCGTCAAACATAAATGTTCCACGTGTTCTTCTTGAGATTTGGAGTACACCAAAATATCATCGATAAATACCACCACAAACTTGTCTAAAAATGGTTTAAACACCCTGTTCATCAAATCCATGAATGTAGTAGGGGCGTTGGTCAAACCAAAAGACATTACCAGAAACTCGTAATGTCCATACCGAGTTCTGAATGTCATTTTTGGTACATCATCCTTCCTTACTTTTAATTGATGACACCCACTTCTCAAATCTATTTTTGAGAAGTATCTAGCACCCTTCAATTGATCAAACAAGTCACCTATTCTTGGCAACAGATATTTATTCTTAATAGTGACTTTTTATAATTCTCTATAATCAATGAAAAGACGCATTGACCCATCTTTCTTCTTCACGAATAACACCGGCGCTCTCCACGGTGATACGCTCGGCTGAATATACTTCTTATCTAACAGCTCTTGCAGTTGTACCATCAGTTCCTTCATCTCTATCTGAGCCATTCTGTACGGGGCCTTCGATATTAGAGCAGTTCCTGGTGCTAAATTGATCATAAACTCGATCTCTCTATCAGGTGAAAGTCCTGGCAAATCCTCCAAAAACACGTCTACAAAATCCCTAACCACTGGTATCTCTTCCAGTTTCACACCCTTCTTCTTTTGAGTATCGACTATGTAAGCTAGGTACCCTACACAGCCTTGACTCAACAACTTCTTGGCCTGCATAATCGTCAGACATTTCGCTTGTCTAGGAGATTTGCTACCATAGAAAATTACCTTTGACGGGGTTATAAGGTTTACACTTTTCTTTTGGCAATAAATTATTGCTCCATAATTGAATAGCCAATCCATTCCCAATATAACATCAAACTCTCCAAGTTTTATCGGGATTAAATCTACTGTCATGATATTCCCCTTAATATTCACCCTACAATTCTTGTACACGAACTTAACATGAATTACCTCCTTATCCGTAATTTCTATGTATAAAGGGAAATTCAACTCTTCACTAGGTAATTCTAACCTCTTAGCAAATTCTTTAGATATAAAAGAGCAAGTAGCACCCGAATCAAATAATACATATGCATTTATATCATTGATTGGGATAATACTTGACACGACATCTTTTGATTGCACCGTGTCCTGCACCGTCATGTTGAAGGTTCTGGTTGTGGGTCTGTTTAATGACGTTGGTTCCCGTTGTCTCTCCAGCTTTCTTCTTAGGGCACTCGCGAGCAAAATGATCCTTTGACCTGCAGGTGTAGCAAGCATTCTTCTATGGTTGATTGTAATTTGGGCCAATGTAACCCTCTTGGCCACAGTTAAAGCATACTCGTTTTCCCCTTAAACACATGCCAGTGTGAAACCTCCCGTATGTAGCACATACTTCAAACTTCTTCTTCTGCTGGTTACCCTGCTGGTTTCCAGGACCCACATTTGTACTCCACTTTCTCTTCAGGTTATTGTTACCATTTGCACCACTACCACCACCGTTCTTAACTTCTCCCTCATTCTTCTTCTTTCTTTGTTCTTGATTATACTTCGTTACAGCCTCGCCTCCACCCTCAGCGAGAATTTCCTTCTCCAGTACTGCTGTAAATGTCTTCAGCTGAAATATGGAAACCCTACTATACAACCAGGGTTTCAGTCCCTACTCAAACCTCTTAGCATTGCGCACATCTGTGTTGACTTGATATAGCACAAACCTCGCCAACTCGTTAAATTTTGCGGCATACTCCGATACCGTCATTAATCCCTGCTTCAGCTCTAAAAACTGCACCTCCATCTGATTCTTCGAACTCTCTAGGAAATAAGTCTAGAAAAATATCTCCTTAAACATATCCCAAGTCATCACCCATTGACCTCCTTAAGTTTTATTGGCTTGCCACCAATAACTAGCCTCTTCTTTCAACATAAATGTTGCAAAAGCAATCTTCGGATTCTCACCTATTTTAGCAACATCAAAAACTTTCTCTATCTCCATGATCTAGGTATGTGCCTCAACTAGATTCATAGACCCACGGAATTCTAATTGCCCAACCACTTTGAAGTCCTTAAATGTCACAGCTTGATTCTGCGACTGATTCTGTAATGCACCTGTCAGTAACGTCACTAACTGCTGAACAAAGTTAGCCTCAGTCTTGTTGTTATTGGTAGATCCCTTAGGGGTTCTTTGTCGTGGTTAACGTCTTGGAGGCATTTTCTGTTAAAATATACTCATTAGATTATTATTCAATCTTCTAGGTATTATGTACTTAACTTGCACATCATAAAAATCCTCACGTAACACACAATATCTTGAAAAATTAACTACTTTTATTCATTCATAATATTTTAAAACATAATAATGATAGCATTCTTACTATCTACATCACTTTCCTGAACTACAAAAGTTTCTGGATAACTTCATCATCATCATATCCCATTGGTTATATCATACCCTGGATTTACATCTTATTTACTCATTAATCACATAGTAATTACATTTATGACGACCTACTAAAATGATGCGTAGCCTTACGACGCTTCTCTTCCATAATACGGAACATTATTCGGCGATCTAACGTGTACGATGGCAGCGTCTCGAACTGAATCGGATAGCACATAACCCAATCTTGAGCTCAGTTGATCATGGTGTTGAAAACACTATTCATCTTTTCCATCTTGATCTTCTTTACTTGTACATCTCTCTCTGCTACCCCGGCTCGTTTAGAAGCTTCCTCGTAGGCGTCTTCGGTTCTTGTCCTCTTAGTAGACTCTTCTTTCAGCTTGTTCTTCAGTTCCGCGATCTCCTCTGTCATTTGCTCATTCACTCCTTCAGTGTGGATTAGCTTCCCTTCGACATTACTAAGACGTTCATCTAGATCCTGGATCTCGTTGTCCTTCTGCGCCATTGAAGTCTGCTATTCAACTACTATCTCTTCTAACTCCTCGACTCTATCTTGAAGTTCCATATCGTGGTCGTATATCTCGTCGTACATACGGGCAACGATCGAGTTTAATGGAAACTCTTCTTCCTCGTCCTCCTCATCCTCATTTGACTTTGGCAGCTCAACAGGGTCCTCCTCGTTTGTCTCTACCTCATTATCCTCATCAGATAAACCCTCCTGCTCAACCACTGTGACCAACGGAGATGATTCTCGTGGCAGTAGCTGTTCCCAAACCACCTGAATATCTTGAGGCTTCTCCTCTCTAGGCATCTGGGATCCTTCCTCTCTAGCCCGACTGGATTCTCCTATATTAGCCATCCTGACAGCAAAATTTTAAGTTTTAATTACTAATCATTACTACTCAACACTCACGAGCACATAGGTTGCAATCACATAAGCACATAGAGTGTTTTATTATTTCTTTCTTAAAACTGAGTTCATCACCACTATCTTTTTATAAGGTTACTTCCTAAGGGTTTTCTCCACCTAAGGTTCATAACCTAAAGCTTTGATACCAACCTGTGACACTCCTAAATCTAGGTACTTCATTCCCATAAGACTTGGTGCTCACTTTCTATACATTCATAACTAACTACCCAAGTATAATAAAATTTAAACCATAATTCCTCCCGTTAAAAGGGTTACATCATTAAATCAAAAACTCTCCCATGTTATCTAACCTTTAACATAAACCAAGTGCGGAAATAAAATAATTACATCACATCATTAAATATGAAGTATATCATCATAACATTAAATAAATTATAAGTCCTCATCACTTGCTCATTTTTCCCTTTTCTTTACTAGTACTAGGTTCGTCGACCTTCTCAACTTTAGCTGCAATAGTTATATTTATGCAAGAGTGAGCAAAACGAATGATCACTAGATATAGCAATGAATAACAATAGAATAATAATTGCCAATGAATAAGCTCATCAGAACTGAATAATACTCTGTCAATGATAACCAAAAACTGGAATCAAAATATGAAATATATCTGAGGGTCATAAGACCACGAACTATGTCCAAGGTTACAAGTAATCTTTCAACTTTAACCTAAACAGCTATACTGTAGGGACTTCACGTACTTAGGGTGATCAGCCCTTCGTACCATGTATTGTGCACAAACATCTAAATGCATCGCGTACCCCAATAATAAGGTTGTTCTTCTCAGTTTTAGAGTATAAGTCAGCACCAAAGAAAGTTTGGTTTGGATAAGCTTCAAGGGTAATTTAGAGTTTGATGATCATCAACTAAAGGATTAGTTGAATCAATCCAAGTTCAATAACACTATAAATGATTAATAACAATATGATATTGAATGATTAAGAATCATAGGTGAACCAACTATATACTAAACTCATGCTTAGAAATAACTAAAAAGCGTAGGTATTGAATAAAACAATAAACCTTGCTTGAACAATATTAAGCTAAGGCTATGATCTTGAGATAAAAGAATTAATGTGAAAGCCCCGAATCTGGGTCCCAAATCACCGCGGATCAGGTACAATCATTCTATCACTATTTGCAGAAGATATAAACATAAATTATTTATACAATAAACGTACACATTATTTTCCTAAAATCAAGTAACCTTAACTTATACACAATTCATAAACTATCATACATATAACATATTTATTAAACTATTCTATTACAAATTAGCTGCACATTTTATCCCAAGCTGAACTTGGCATTATCCTTTTTCCTGTATCTGACGTTTTCGCCTTAATCTGGAATGTTAAATCATGATATAGCAAGGGTGAGCATGAAAGTTGCCATGCAAGTTTAAATTCAATACTATAACGATATATCATTATTGAAAGAGTCTGAATAATAAGCTGGCTATAATTCAATAATATAATTGTGAACTAGCAGGAACAAATTTATGACTGAACAAATATTATACATAAACAAATATATCTGAATCAACTGGTAATGAAGGTGATTAGCCTTTCATACCTGACTTATACATGCAATATGTACATAGTACAATTCTACATGGCAATCAGCAATGATTAACTATAAGTATATCTGAATGAAACAACTCTTAGTAGAGTTAAGTAAAAACAAACTTGCATGAACCGTTGATTACCGCTACACAATTTATATCGCTTTATCCGAAGACCTAATATTAGTAATATAGATCTCCAATATTAGAATAATATCATCACAATATAATACTATAAGATATATATATATATATATATATATATATATATATAAACATAAAATAACCTGAACACATAACACATATCCCTATCAGTCTATAACACACATAAGACTCGGTATCAAGTCAAACTATTGCAGTCTATCTCGACTCCGACAAAATTCTAAAGTCCCGACGGGCTAATCGAACTTTTATCGAGTCTAAGTTCAATTAAACTCTATTTAACCATTTAACAATTAACTTAAATAATTTTAATAACAGTCAAAATATTTTTCTGTCTCATAATAATTTTTCATGTAATTATTACTATTTATCATGATTTTTCAATCATTAACTCGTATTTAAATGAATTAAATACCCCAATATTCTATTATCATTAATACTTATTTATTATTAAATATTAATAAAATTCATGTCATAATATTATAATATATCAAAGTATTTTTAATAACTTAAAATTATAATTATATGATTTTTAAACAATTAAATTCATTATCCGATAATTGCTTTTAATATTAAAATATTAATATTTTTCTGACAAAATATCAAAAGTTATAGGATATAACTTAAAATATTTTTATATCACTTAAATCATTTTTATATGATTTTTAAATCATTAATTATATTTTTTCATAATTTATTTAATATATTTATTAAATAAACTAATTATCATTAATATTTATTAATTAATGAAATTCATCATAAAATATGAAAAGTCATTGAAAATAACTTACAATATTTTCTTTTACCATAATATTATTTTTCATGATTTTTCATGTATTAAAATCATTTTTAAATAATTTATTTAATATTATAACTAAATAAATTAAATACCATTTATATTCCAAAAATATTAAATATTTATGAAATATAATCTAAATAATAAAAAAACTATTTTTCAGACTTTAAAATAATTTTTCAGAATTTATTTTGTATTTTTAATAATTAAAAACCATTTTTTTCTATTTTTAATTAATTTTCAGAAAATCAGAGAATAAATTAATTAGAAACTGTCGCTAAAAGGCCCTATAGCGACAGAACCGTCGCTATTGGTGTTCTTGGTGTTCTTGATGCCGGCCCAGAAAATGCATGTCAGACAACGAGTATGCTACTTTGACCGGTTGTAACTTTTTGATCCTTAAGTTTCTGGACTTGTTCTTGTTTTCATAATATAGTACTAATGTAATACAATAACTACCAACTAAGTTCATGGTCATAACACATAACATCAGTGACATTCAAGCTGCACAAAACCTGTTAGACATTGTTCTTCAATTTCTGAGTTTTCCAGAAATTGAAGAACAGTCGAGGTAACATATTTGAGCCTTTGGATCTTAGCATTTTGGGCTCGTTTGGTGTAATATAAAAGTTCGAAATTATAGTTTGGATGTCATAGTACATCTTCATAACTTCATAACAATATAACATCATCAGATACACAAGATCTGGGCCGGTCAAACTAAGGGTCAGGAAACGGGTCTTGAAGATTCTAGGTTACCCAGAATCTCCTTCCTGTGTGTTGGTCAACGGTGGTTTGACCACTCCTAATTTTGATTCTGAGCAATATCATGGTGATCTAATGACTTTGGTATATAGACTAAATGTCAGGATACAACAAACAAACGACAACTGGGCCAGCCCATTAACAAACAGCAAGATCTGGGACGCTAAAAATGTTGTCAGACCACTAGAAATATTCTGGGTTACCCAAAAAGGTTTTCCGTGAACGGTCAACGCGGTTTGACCGCTTGAATCTCTTAATATACTAAGGATCTGGCCTTGCTTCTAGCTTCATATCAAAGTACTCATGACATAGAACACCTTTATAACATAAAACAACATATATCTAAAATAGAGAAAGATCTACGGCCTCTGACATATGACTGTTAGGCCATTTCTTGAACTTTTTTCAGATTTTTAAAAATGCTTGATTCGAGCATCTAGATGTTATGGATCCATGATCCAACAACCCAGATCTCTAATTGACACCTTATAACACATATTTAACCAACAACTAACATTAAACAACATAAGATCAAAGGATTTCAAAATTAGGGTTTTTATACATTTAAAACTTGGATTTTTGATTTCTGATCCTTAAATCTGTTATTGGATTGCAAGAACTTGATCATGGCTTGGTTTCTCACTCTTTCTCTCTCTAAATCCCGAATTTCTAGAGAGAGAATGGGTTTGGTGAAATGATAAACAAAGTAGACTTTTTCTTACTTTAATTTTTTTATTTGTTTAATTCATTGTATCTAGTGGGTATAGGTAGCCCAAAATCAGATTTGGGATAGATTTGAGCACATGTTGTATATCTACATAGATGAGTCACCAAGATTTGGACATATCATTAACTTAATGTGTAAGAAAAGGGCACTTTGGTCTTTTTCCTTTTAATTTAATGACATTTGTGTCAATTAGCTCAAACCCTTAGGGTTTAGGGTTTGGTTAGGGTTTAAGGTTTAAGCCATTTAGGGTTTAGGGTTAAAACCCTTAGATTTTGAAAATAATTTCTAAAATTTCCAAATTAGGTTTTCAAAAATAGAAAATTAATATTTCTAAATTATAATTAGAATTTTCTAATTATATTAAAATTCCTTAATCAAAATTTAAATACTGCTAATTCGGATTAATATTTCCTAATTAAACTCGCTAATTAAGCAATTAGGGTCAAAATCATATATTAGGGTTTTAAAAATCCCCGGAACTGAACTTAGGGTTTTAGAACCGATTTCTAGGGTTTCTTATAGATCATAAAAATTTTCTAACTAAACATGGACGTTCTAAATATATACCTAGGGTTTGTCACAGGTATCATTTATCTGGTCAACCCTTGACCCTTGACCACATCATGCACACATATAATACCATATACACAGAACATAAACGCTTATTCCCTTAATCCTAAATAATTCACCTAAATCCTTCACAGAATTTTGACCTCAAAATTCCATCTCAAAAATATCAAACGCATACACTTATTTTCTGTCTAGGTTCTAATTTTGCACCTTAAATCAATTAATATAAATTTTAAAAAATTCCCAAATTCCCGGGTTGTCACATTCACCCCTTCTTCTAAAAATTTCGTCCCCGAAATTTATCTCACACCATACACCTTACACCATTCATACTCATCATTCCATGCTACCCAATACACCTCTCACAAGAGTAAAAATTTTGAAATTGTGCTGAGGAGTTTTACAGACTATTGTCTGTCATTTTCGCAAAGGTTATATGGAAATTCATCCGCTAACCGTCTTAACTTACGGACATAGTGGGTAATTAGCCCGATATGCCATGTACTTATAAAGTACTTCTGGTCTGATCTGTTTCTCGTATTCTCCTTGGGCACATAAACTTCTACCTCAGTCTTAATGGATTCCGCACCAAAACAATTTGGTTCGGGAAATTTGTTTCAATGAACACTTAGAGTTTTTTATAATATTAGTCTAGCTGAATCGAATAGCATATACTCATATCAATAATTCAATTCAATCGAATTATTTAGGTGTAGCCAAACCCCGTTGGCAAATTAGAATTTTTTAAAATATTTTCGAGAATGACTTCATGATGCCGTACTGTATTAACAGTCCGTTTGAGGATGCCGTCATTATATGACTTTGTCATAACACATCATACAATAGTGGAACAATGATTTTTAGATCGAATTCACACTAAGTATTCTTGCATTTACAACTCGATCAACTTTTTATCATCTCTACACCAGGTTACATGGTATATGAGTGATAAATAAAAATAAATTTTGATATTTTAAATCATCTTCGTCTAGCTGAAACAAGTAGCATAGACTATACTTTAAATCGTTTCAAAAATGATTACGAGTCTACATTTCTTTTTTTTAAAAGCACATAGTGCGTATTTAGCTTGATGTCCAGAAAGTTCGAAGTCTAGCATAGCTAGGAATTTTGGAAAACTTATGTCTCCACTAATAATCATTTGCTTAAACAGTCTATCTATTCCTACTATCCTTAATACTTCATTCATACAAAACTATATCCAGTTCGTCAAACTTACCATACTTATGAGTTCAGGAACTTGCCACAATCATATGAGTTTAAGAACTTGTCCTAGACAGACCTTTGGCGTCCATTCGCTGAGGGGTTCATAAACATTTCATATAATTATGAGTCACGAACATACCATAAGTATGAGTTTTAAAAACTCGTACTTAACCTTATATTCTCTACCTATAACCTATCTCTCTGTTATACACATGAAAAATGAATCACCCTCTTAACATGCATTTAGCAAATAGTGCGACACAAACATTTCAATGATTATCAGTGCCAGAAACTAAGTAGTTTTTACACCAAGTACAATTCCCCGCCCATAACAAGGAATCATACAACTCAGCTACTGACATGAGTCCTCAATTGAATCCCCACCTAAACCTACCCCCTTCTCAATACGAATTTCATTTAATCCGTATTCATAATCCTTTCCTGAATCTGTACCAATTCATAGTACCACTAACACACAATATTCTTGCTTCTTGTCTATTATTCGCTTAATCCATATCAGATCATGGGGTGATCTCATCGTATATAATACGATCCATTTCTATTCTATGATCGTTTTATTTTTCGATCTCCCATCCCTGTACTATTAGTCTTTTAGACTCTATTTATTCACTACTACTATTCAACTTTATTATCAGAGTTAGGAAACTTTGTATCTTATAAATCGCCACACTAACTGTATTTGAGTTAGTACTTACCCTAATCACTGCGGTTATTAGTCTCAGGTAACCCTACCTAAGATTTATAACCAACAACTTTGATACCAACTGTGAAAGCCCCGAATCCGGGTCCCAAATCACCGCGGATCCGGTACAATCATTCTATCACTATTTGCGAAAGATATAAGCATAAATTATTTATACAATAAACGTACACATTATTTTCCCAAAATCGAGTAACCTTAACTTATAAACAATTCATAAACCATCATACATATAACATATTTATTAAACTATTCTATTACAAATTAGCTGCACATTTTATCCTAAGCTAAACTTGGCATTATCCTTTTTCCTGTATACGACGTTTTCGCCTTAATCTGCAATGTTAAATCATGATATAGCAAGGGTGAGCATGAAAGTTGCCCATCAAGTTTAAATTCAATACTATAACGATATATCATGATTGAAAGAGTCTGAATAATAAGCTGGCTATAATTCAACAATATAATTGTGAACTAGCAGGAACAAATTTATGACTGAACAAATATTATACATGAACAAATATATCCGAATCAACTGGTAATGAAGGTGACCAGCCTTTCATACCTGACTTATACATGCAATATGTACAGAGTACAATTCTACATGGCAATCAGCAATGATTAACCATAAGCATATCCGAATGAAACACCTTTTAGTAGAGTTAAGTAAAAACAAACTTACCTGAACCGTTGATTACCGCTACGCAATTTACATTGCTTTATCGGAAGACCTAATATTAGTAATATAGATATCCAATATTAGAATAATATCATCACAATAATATATATATATATATATATAATAACCTGAACACATAACACATATCCCTATCAGTCTATAACACACATAAGACTCGGTATCAAGTCAAACTATTGCAGTCTTTCTCGACTCCGACAAAATTCTAAAGTCCCGACGGTCTAGTCGGACTTTTATCGAGTATAAGTTCAATTAAACTCTGCCTAACCATTCAACAATTAACTTAAATACTTTTAATAACAGTCAAAATATTTTTCCATGTCTCATAATAATTTTTCATGTAATTATTACTATTTATCATTATTTTTCAATCATTAACTCGTTTTTAAATGAATTAAATACCCCAATATTCTATTATCATTAATATTTATTTATTATTACATATTAATGAAATTCATGTCATAATATTATAATATATTTATAATATATCAAAATATTTTTAATAACTTAAAATCATAATTATATAATTTTTAAACAATTAAATTCATTATCCGATAATTACTTTTAATATTAAAATATTAATATATTCGTGACAAAATATCAAAAGTTATAGGTTATAACTTAAAATATTTTTATATCACTTAAATCATTTTTATATGATTTTTAAATCATTAATTCTATTTTTTCATAATTTATTTAATATATTTATTAAATAAACTAATTATCATTAATATTTATTAATTAATAAAATTCATAACAAAATATTAAAAGTCATTGAAAATAACTTATAATATTTTCTTTTACCATAATATAATTTTTCATGATTTTTCATGTATTAAAATTATTTTTAAATAATTTATTTAATATTATAACTAAATAAATTAAATACCATTTATATTCCAAAAATATTAAATATTTATGAAATATACTCTAAATAGTAAAAAAACTATTTTTTAGAATTTATTTTGTATTTTTAATATTTAAAAACCATTTTTTCTATTTTTAATTAATTTCTTGAAAATCAGAAAATAAATTAATTAGAAACTGTCGCTAAAAGGCCCTATAGCGACAGAACCGTCGCTATAGGTGTTCTTGGTGTTCTTGATGCCTGCCCAGAAAATGCATGTCAGACACCGAGTATGCTAGTTTAACCGGTTGTAACTTTTTGATCCTTAAGTTTCTAGACTTGTTGTTGTTTTAATAATATAGTACTAATGTAATACAACAACTATCAACTAAGTTCGTAGTCATAACACATAACATCAGTGAGATTCAAGCTGCATAAAACCTGTCAGACACTGTTCTTCAATTTCTGGGTTTTCCAGAAATTGAAGAACAGTTGAGGTGACACATTTGAGCCTTTGGATCTTAGCATTTTGGGCTCATTTGGTGTAATATAAAAGTTCAAAATTATAGTCTGGATGTCGTAGTACAGCTTCATAACATCATAACAATATAACATCATCAGATACACAAGATCTGGGTCGGTCAAACAAAGGGTCGGGAAACGGATCTTGAAGATTCTGGGTTACCCAGAATCTCTTTCCCGTGTGTTGGTCAACGGTGGTTTGACCACTCCTAATTTTGATTCTAAGCAATATTATGGTGATCTAATGACTTTAGTATGTAGACTAAATGTCAGGCTATAACAAACAAACGACAACTGGGCCAACCCATTAACATACAGCAAGATCTGGGACGTTAAAAATGCTGTCTGACCACTAGAAATATTCTGGGTTACCCAGAAAGGTTTTCCGTGAACGGTCAATGCGGTTTGACCACTTGAATCTCTTAATATACTAAGGATCTGGCCTTGCTTCTAGCTTCATATCAAAGTACTCATGACATAGAACACCTTTATAACATAAAATAACATATATCTAAAACAGAGAAAGATCTAGGGCCTCTGACATATGACTGTCAGGCCATTTCTTGAACTTTTTCCAGATTTCTAAAAATACTTGATTCGAGCATCTAGATGTTATGGATCCATGATCCAACAACCCAGATCTCTAATTGACACCTTATAACACATATTTAACCAACAACTAACATTAAACAATATAAGATCAAAGGATTTCAAAATTAGGATTTTTATACCTTTAAAACTTGGATTTTTGATTTCTGATCCTTGAATCTGTTATTGGATTGCTAGAACTTGATCATGGCTTGGTTTCTCACAAAATCTCTCTAAATCCCAAATTTCTAGAGAGAATGGGTTTGGAGAAATGATAAACAAAGTAGACTTTTTCTTACTTTAAATTTTTTTATTTGTTTGATTCATTGTATCTAGTGGGTATAGGTAGCACAAAATCAGATTTGGGATAGATTTGAGCACATGTTGTATATCTACATAGATGAGTCACTAAGATTTGGACATATCCTTTACTTAATGTGTAAGAGAAGGGCACTTTGGTCATTTTCCTTTTAATTTAATGGCATTTGTGTCAATTAGTCCAAACTCTTAGGGTTTAGGGTTTGGTTAGGGTTTAGGGTTTAGGGTTAAAACTCTTAGATTTTGAAAATAATTTCTAAAATTTCCAAATTAGGTTTTCAAAAATAGAAAATTAATATTTCTAAATAATAATTAGAATTTTCTAATTATATTAAAATTCCTTAATCAAAATTTAAATATTGCTAAATAAGATTAATATTTCCTAATTAAACCCGCAAATTAAGCAATTAGGGTCAAAATCATATATTAGGGTTTTAAAAATCCTCGGAACTGAACTTTGGGTTTTAGAACCGATTTCTAGGGTTTGTTATAGATCGTAAAAATTTTCTAACTGATCATGGACGTTCTAAATATATACCTAGGGTTTGTCACATGTATCATTTATCTGGTCAACCATTGGCCCTTAACCACATCATGCACACATATAATACCATATACACAGAACATAAACGCTTATTCCCTTAATCATGAATAATTCACCTAAATCCTTCATAGAATTTTGAAATCCTCAAAATTCCATTTCAAAAATATCAAACGCATACACTTATTTGTTGTCTAGGTTCTAATTTTGCACCTTAAATCAATTAATAAAAATTTAATTTTTTTTTTAAATTCTCGGGTTGTCACAATTAAGTTATGAACATATACTAAGGAATAACAAGCTTAGAATGAAACTTGCTCAAAGTAACAATAATATTCTGATTTGCGTTAAGTAAATGAAATAGAACAACTTAGTTAGAGATTCTCAAGAATTTGCATTTATCATAAAAGAATAGAGCTAAGATAACTTGCTTAACTATAAACAAGTTAGAATAACTCAACAATAATTAGAATTCAAAACATACTCGAATAACGTTAGGGTTAGAGCATGCTCAAATAAAGTTTAAGGATAAATGAACTTGCTCAATTAAAGTTTAGGGTAAGAAACTTGCTTAATGTAAAGAGTTAAGGTTTAGAAACTTGCCTCGTGCATTAGCTATAAATTTACAACTCAAGTTCACCTACACAAAATATTATAATCACAATATCTATTATGTGACAACCCCAAAACAGGTCCATTCCATCCAACCTATTATGAGTTGCCAAATATATGGTATAGAAAATAACTACAACTTTATTACAACAATTGTCGTGCAAAATACAACAACACATATGCTGTGAGTTTGGATACAAATATATACCAAAGGTGACTCATGTCCCAATCGTGGACAGCACCTCACAATGATACCTTACATAAAGGTATAGTCAAAAACTGTTTTAGAAATTAGAATTTTTGGAAAGTGCTCAAGGAAACATTCGTACATGGGAGGCCATGCGTCTAGGTTATGATAGATATCATATGGCCACAAAATTATCCTTGGTTGACACAATATACCCCAAAGAAAAATGAGAAGATTACTATCATATTCTTCCCAATGGTGAGTCTTCTCTTGACTTATCATTATCTCCATTATCTCTAATTGATAATTATACTTCAAACAAACACCAAGATTATATAGGTAGTGCTCATAAATATACTCAGTAAGTGGATGAGCACAATCGTATCTTATGATGACACGAGGTTGTATTTCATTAGACATCTTGTATGATAGTGGCAAAACACCCTTCCAACGTTGGGTTCGCCTCACCCTATTTAATTCACCAAATATAACTACTAAATGATGTACACAACACTTTTCTATACTGCTTAGGGGGAACTTCCACAGCTAGAGACCACCGTTCTATTTTCTCGTTACCCTCGCTCGACCCAGCTACACTCTTATTACCTGAAAGGAATTGTGAAGCAAAAGGTTGAGCACAACTAGCCCAGTAAAGAATATCATGACTAAACATAAATAAAATATCAATAGCCTTCAACAGAATTAAATCAGAGATTTAGAACATATGGTAGATGATAAAAATTTTCAACCATAGTTGCAGCGGAACGAGCAAACCATTAGAAGAGTCAAATAGACTATAAAGTCTATTATCTTCTCCATGTTAAAAATCCACCAACAACGTTTTATTCCTGTAACATCACTCAACAGTTCCTTTCCACAATCATATGAATAACTCATAATCATAATTGTGATTCTAATTTTTTTCTTCGCACCCAGGATGAAGAATATTTTTAACACATGTCTTTACCTGAAACATCAAAGATCATGGTTACACCAAATCACAGTTCATGTTCATAATCATACTAATAACTTCATCTTTGCACTATGGCCAAAGATATTCATTTGTATCATCAGTTGGTCATGTTCATCTCAACACTTGTTCATCTTTGCACTACTAGCCAAAGATATTCATCAACATTTCATCTTTACACTACAGGTCAAAGATATTCATCAACAATTCATCTTTTCACTACAGGCCAAAGATATTCAACAACAGGTCATCTTTGCACTACAGGCCAAAGATATTCATCAGTAATTCATATTTGCACTACAGGCCAAATATATTAATATCTCAAAGAAATATATAATCATTTCAGAATTTATATAAACAATAATTATAACCATGTTGATCATTTCACCTTTGCACTTTAGCTAAAGATATTCAATTATAAATTCAATGGTCATGATCATACCAGTCAATAATTCAACTTTGCACTACTGGCCAAAGAGAACCTATAGTCATGATTATACCAAAAATCTACCCATCTTTACACTCAAGTCAAAGAGAAATAGCATCATTAGGGTTATAAAAATTTTATATATGATAATAAAAACAATATAATCAACATATAGATTTAATCTCAAGAGTAATATTCATAAATCAACTATAATTTGGTCAGAAAAAGAAACCAATTTTGTCGTGAATATTACCCATGAATAGTAACTCATAAATAGTAACTCGTGAATAGTAACTCGTGAATAGTAACTCTGACTCAAAAAGGTAGAAATTCTACAATAAAATTCATACCAATATTTAGGTATAATGATATTGAAAGAATAACATTTCTTAAACTTATAAATAATTTATTGTAATTGTTTACACTTTATTAAATAATATATTTAATCATCATAAAATGCCAAACTCATAAGATTTCATTACCAATAACCAAAACCCTCATAAAAAATCTGCATATACCTCATATAGGATTCTCAAGCCATAAAATCCTATTTTCGAATTTTCTTACTTCACATAACATATTTAATTCATTTACTTATAACTAGTCTATTTTCATGAAAAATACCAAATTAGTTCCAAAAATATTTTTTTTCTGGGATTTAGCATAATATAGTCCCATATTGAACATATATTTTTCTCAGAATTTTTAAAACTCATTTACTATTTTTCATATGGCCGAAACAGCCGAATATTTAGACATTTATCATAAATTATACTTTTATCCAAAAATTTCGAAATTCACAGAGTATACTAATATTATATAGATATACTTCCAATAAAAATTTCATCAATTTTGGAGTTAACCACAAGGAGTTATAAGCGGTTACTTTTAAAATAGTCTTTTCCCGTAAAATTCATAACTCTTAATATATGTATCCAAAAATTACCATTTTTGGACACAATCAATAAAACTCATCAAAATATCATTTCAAATTTTTCCAGAATTTTCTGAAAGTCAGAAGAATTACGAACTAAAAAACATAATAACCCTTAAAATCACTTACTATCCCTTACCTCAAAAGTGCAGTATTTATGACTGGAATGCAAAGCCGAAGGAAACTTGCACTGAATAGAAACTCTTAAAGTATCTAAATATTCACAAAATATGATTCATAATATAAAGAGAGAAAAAGAGAAAGCTTATGTTTCTGGTGTGATTTTTAATTCTAACTTAGCCATCTATTTATAGGAAAATGTTAGCACGCCGAAGCAGACTTAACCTGTAACCTGATGGCTTTACCTGCTACTATTCTCACGCACCACGTTTGAATAAAAATCTCAGCACATTTCTTTACCAACCAATAGTGGGGCCCACCAATTTTAGAATTTTCTACCAAAATGATTAACTCCGAAAATTCAACAATTTCTAAACCAGTCATCTCGTAAAATTCATAATAAATCATACGTTTATTTTTAACGGTTCAATATTTGTGGACATATACTCAACTTATATATGTATAACATATCCAAATATTACCACGATCCAACGGTCAGATTAAAAATTATAACCCTCGCAAAATATCTCAAAAATCCTAATTTAATTTTCAATACCTCCGTTCCGACAAAAATACAGATAAAACACCTCAACATTAACTCCTTTATTTTTAACCACAAAAATATATCCCTCATTTATATCCACATAAAATAAATATTTCCTTATCATATGAATCAATAATTAATTATTCACAAATAATATTACAGAATCACATTATTGACAACCAGGTCGTTTCCAGGAAAGATGGGGCTTTTCAATAAGAATTTCTCCTTACTAGCGCGCAATTAGGTGACCAAACTTCTCCTTAGACAGAACTTTTTAGACATTGCCAATAATGCTATCTAATAATATTATTAAAATAATATGAATTATTGATCTGATAATGGAGATGATGTGTAGCAACAATTATAAAATATCAACGCAGTAATTATTGAATCAATAAAATAAAATATTAAATAGTAATTATTGTGAAAATTATTCAGTAGTGCCTTCTTACGTAAGAATCAAAAATTTCAAAAATATTGTGCAATACCGGGTGCTACTGTGCAATAACGCGTATTACTGTATTTTAACCACCGGGAATTCCAATAGTGTTAACGGTAACAACTACGCCGTTATTTGTAAAAACTCAAATTTGTCATTTTCTTCATTCGACAGTTATTCTGTTATGGGGCCCACAAATGGCTGCGCCGTCGTACGAATATTCCCCGACAGAAAGAATATTCCACGACCAAACAAATATTTCTCGACAACAATGAATATTTTATAACCACTTGTGTATTTTGAAAAAAAAAATTCATATATCACCCTTAACTTTAACATTTATCAATTTAACCATTTACTGAATAGTAATTATAAGAAAAATTGAATACTTTTATTTCATAAAATTCGGGGTCTTACAATCTCCCCTCCTTATGAAATTTCGTCCCCGAAATTTACGTACCTGGTATTTCAAAAAGTTGAGAATACCTTGCTTTCATTTCAGATTCTATCTCCCGGGTCACCATGATTTCTTCATTGCTCATCTCCCGTGATAACTTCATTTGGGTTCCTCACTTGTAGGGAAGTCATGACAACCGCTCCCCCTTGAACTACCCGACTTTTACTTGTCTGGGGCAGCATTTGGCGTCATCACTACCGTTGGAATATACTTTTCTATAGGGCATATTCCTCCCTCAACTGCCTCATTGTATTCCTGATTCATGATCTAAATCATCAATCTTCGATCCATATCGAATTCAGGTTGACCGCTCTGTAAAGGGTAATTCAAAACTCGATGTTGGGTTCTCTCAATTGCTTTCTAAAAAGAGAAATTCATATCATTTATTTTAGCCTTCTTAGATCGGACATCTCTTTCCACAATATCCACGTGTCGTGCAGTTTTTGCCCATGCATCACTTATTCTCACTCGTTCAGTTTTTTCTTCTTTCAGCTCAGATTCCATCTTTATCATCCTATACTCTGTCAAAGAATGCTTCTGTTCAAGCATCACATATCGGGTAACACAAGCTTGAATTGTTGCATCTTTTTGCTCCACGACTGCCTGTCGTTCTTCAGCCTGCTCTTCTAACTCATGAATACGATTTTGTAATTCTACATTTTGATCATATAATACCTCTAACAAACTCTCCTCAGGTACCTTTTCTTCCTCTTCTTCCTCACTCTCAGCTGTTACCTCTGCGACCATTTCGGGTACAACTATCAATTCTTCACTCACCACATTGGTTTCTCTAATTCATTCTTCATTTGACATCACATTATCATGGTTAGTGATTATAGGTATCCCCACAGTCTCATTCACTCCATTGTTAGCATTCTCAGCTGCCATTCTCAAATACTTCCATAAAACAAGGGTTAATTAAGTAAATTAACGTATCGCATAATATCCATATATTATGACCAACCAACAATTAAGCTTAGGTAGGACACACTAGCAAAGGATTTACTCATCTCTCCCCTCCTAGTTATATTCCCCGATCTCCGCCAGAGATCATATACCTAAGCTCTGATACCAACTGTGACATTGGATACCATCATGTGTCAGCACCTCACAAAGGTACCTATCAGCTTGCCACCGCAGAATGGCATCCCATACGGAGAGTCTGGCTTCGGTGCATTCCCCATCAACAGGATGTCACCAGATAGAGGCTCAGGGCTCTTTACTTATGGCTCTGATACCAACTGCGACAACCCCAAAATAGGTCCATTCCATCCATCCTATTCTGAGTTGCCAAATACATGGTACAGAAAATAACTATAACTTTATTACAACAATTATCGTGCAAAATACAACAACACATATGCTGTGAGTTTGGATACAAATATATACCAAATGTGACTCATGTCCCAATCGTGGGCAGCACCTCACAATGATACCTTACATAAAGGTATAGTCAAAAACTATTTTAGAAATTAAAATCTCTGGAAAGTGCTCAAGGAAACATTCGTACATGGGAGGCCATGCGTCTAGGTTATGATAGATATCATATGGTCACAGAATTATCCTTAGTTGACCCAATATACCCCAAAAAAAATGAGAAGATTACTATTATATTCTTCCCAATGGCGAGTCTTCTCTTGACTTATCATTATCTCCACTGTCTCTAATTGAGAATTATACTTCAAACAAACACCAAGATTATATGGGTAGTGCTCGTAAATATACTCAGCAAGTGAATGAGCACAATCCTGTCTTATGATGACACGAGGTTGTATGTCATTAGACATCTTGTATGATAGTGGCAAAACACCCTTCCAACGTTGGTTTCGCCTCACCCTATTTGATTCACCAAATATAACTACTAAATGATGTATACAACACTTTTCTATACTGCTTAGGGGGAACTTCCACAGCTAGAGACCACCGTTCTATTTTCTCGTTACCCTCGCTCGACCCAGCTACACTCTTATTACCTGAAAGGAATTGTGAAGCAAAAGGTTGAGCACAACTAGCCCAGTAAAGAATATCATGACTAAACATAAATAAAATATCAATAGCCTTCAACAGAATTAAATCAGAGATTTAGAACATATGGTAGATGATAAAAATTTTCAACCATAGTTGCAGCGGAACGAGCAAACCATTAGAAGAGTCAAATAGACTATAAAGTCTATTATCTTCTCCATGTTAAAAATCCACCAACAACGTTTTATTCCTGTAACATCACTCAACAGTTCCTTTCCACAATCATATGAATAACTCATAATCATAATTGTGATTCTAATTTTTTTCTTCGCACCCAGGATGAAGAATATTTTTAACACATATCTTTACCTGAAACATCAAAGATCATGGTTACACCAAATCACAGTTCATGTTCATAATCATACTAATAACTTCATCTTTGCACTATGGCCAAAGATATTTATTTGTATCATCAGTTGGTCATGTTCATCTCAACACTTGTTCATCTTTGCACTACTGGCCAAAGATATTCATCAACATTTCATCTTTGCACTACAGGTCAAAGATATTCATCAACAATTCATCTTTGCACTACAGGCCAAAGATATTCAACAACAGGTCATCTTTGCACTACAGGCCAAAGATATTCATCAATAATTCATATTTGCACTACAGGCCAAATATATTAATATCTCAAAGAAATATATAATCATTTCAGAATTTATATAAACAATAATTATAACCATGTTGATCATTTCACCTTTGCACTTTAGCTAAAGATATTCAATTATAAATTCAATGGTCATGATCATACCAGTCAATAATTCAATTTTGCACTACTGGCCAAAGAGAACCCATAGTCATGATCATACCAAAAATCTACCCATCTTTACACTCAAGTCAAAGAGAAATATCATCATTAGGGTTATAAAAATTTAATATATGATAATAAAATCAATATAATCAACATATAGATTTAATCTCAAGAGTAATATTCATAAATCAACTATAATTTGGTCAGAAAAAGAAACCAATTTTGTCGTGAATAGTACCCGTGAATAGTAACTCATAAATAGTAACTCGTGAATAGTAACTCGTGAATAGTAACTCTGACTCAAAAAGGTAGAAATTCCACAATAAAATCCATACCAATATTTCGGTATAATGATATTGAAAGAATAACATTTCTTAAACTTATAAGCAATTTATTTTAATTGTTTACACTTTATTAAATAATATATTTAATCATCAGAAAATGCCAAACTCATAAAATTTCATTACCAATAACCAAAACCCTCATAAAAAATCTACATATACCTCATATAGGATTCTCAAGCCATAAAATCCTATTTTTCAATTTTCTTACTTCACATAACATATTTAATTCATTTACTCATAACTAGTCTATTTTCATGAAAAATACCAAATCAATTTCAAAAATATTTCTTTTCTGGGATTTAGCAGAATATAGTCCCATATTGAACATATATTTTTCTCAGAATTTTTAAAACTCATTTACTATTTTTCATATGGCCAAAACAGCCGAATATTTAGACATTTATCATAAATTGTACTTTTATCCAAAAATTCCGAAATTCACAGAGTACACTAATATTATATAGATATACTTCCAATAAAAATTTCATCAATTTTGGAGTTAACCACAAGGAGTTATAAGCGGTTACTTTTAAAATAGTCTTTTCCCGTAAAATTCATAACTCTTAATATATACATCCAAAATTCACCATTTTTGAACACAATCAATAAAACTCTTCAAAATATCATTTCAAATTTTTCCAGAATTTTCTGAAGGTCAGAAGAATTACGAACTGAAAAATATAATAACCCTTAAAATCCCTTACTATCCCTTACCTCAAAAGTGCAGTATTTTTGACTGGAATGCAAAGCCGAAGGAAACTTGCACTGAATAGAACTCTTAAAGTATCTAAATACTCACAAAATATGCTTCATAACATAAAGAGAGAAAGAGAGAAAGCTTATGTTTCTGGTGTGATTTTCAATTCTAACTTAGCCCTCTATTTATAGGAAAATGTTAGCACGCCGAAGCAGACCTAACCTGCAACCTAATGGGTTTACGTGCTATTATTCCCACACACCACATTTGAATAAAAATCTCAGCACATTTCTTCACCAACCAAGAGTGGGGCCCACCAATTCTAGAATTTTCTACCAAAATGATTAACTCCGAAAATTCAACAATTTCTGAACCAGTCATCTCGTAAAATTAATAATAAATCATACGTTTATTTTTAACGGTTCAAATTTTGTGGACATATACTTAACTTATATATGTATAACATATCCAAATATTATCACGATCCAACGGTCGGATTAAAAATTATAACCGTCGCAAAATAACTCAAAAATGCTAATTTAATTTTTAATACATCCGTTCCGACAAAAATACAGATAAAACACCTCAACATTAACTCCTTTATTTTTAACCACAAAAATATATCCCTCATTTATATCCACATAAAATAAATATTTCCTTATCATATGAATCAATAATTAATTATTCACAAATAATATTACAAAATCACATTTATGACAACTAGGTCGTTCCTAGGAAAGAGGGGGCTTTTCAATAAGAATTTCTCCTTAATGGCGAGCAATTAGGTGACCAAACCTCTCCTTAGACAGAACTTTCTAGACATTGCCAATAATGCTATCTAATAATATTATTCAAATAATATGAATTATTGATCTGATAATGGAGATGATGTGCAGTAACAATTATAAAATATCAATACAGCAATTATTGAATCAATAAAATAAAATATTGAATAGTAATTACTGTGACAATTATTCAGTAGTGCCTTCTTACGTAAGAATCAATAATTTCAAAAATATTGTGCAAAACCGTGTGCTACTGTGCAATAACGCGTATTACTGTATTTTAACCACCGGGTATTCTAACAGTGTTAACGGTAACAACTACGCCGTTATTTGTAAAAACTCAAATTTGTCATTTTCTTAATTCGACAGTTGTTCTGTTATGGGGCCCATAAATGGCTGCGCCGTCGTACGAATATTCCCCGACAGAAATAATATTCCACGACCAAACGAATATTTCCCGACAACAATGAATATTTTATAACCACTTGTGTATTTTGAAAAAAAAATTCATATATCACCCTTAACTTTAACATTTATCAATTTAACCATTTACTGAATAGTAATTATAAGAAAAATTGAATACTTTTATTTCATAAAATTCGGGGTCTTACAATCTCCCCTCCTTATGAAATTTCGTCCCCGAAATTTACGTACCTGGTATTTCGAAAAGTTGAGAATATCTTGCTTTTATTTCAGATTCTATCTTCCGAGTCACCATGATTTCTCCATTGCTCATCTCCCGTGATAACTTTATTTGGGTTCCTCACTTGTTGGGAAGTCATGACAACCGCTCTCCCTTGAACTGCCCGACTTTGACTTGTCTGGGCAGCATTTGGCGTCATCACTACCGTTGGAATATACTTTTCTATAGGGCATAGCCCTCCCTCAACTGCCTCATTGTATTCCTGATTCATGATCTAAATCATCAATCTTCGATCCATATCGAATTCAGGTTGACCGCTCTGTACAGGGTAATTCAAAACTCGATGTTGGGTTCTCTCAACATATCATCTATTTTAGCCTTCTTAGATCGGATATCTCTTTCCACAATATCCACGTGTCGTGCGGTTTTTGCCCTTGCATCACTTATTCTCACTCGTTCAGTTTTTTATTCTTTCAGCTCAGATTCCATCTTCATCATCCTATATTTTGTCAAAGAATGCTTCTGTGCAAGCATCACATATCGGGTAACACAAGCTTGAATTGTTGCATCTTTTTGCCCTACGACCGCCTGTCGTTCTTCAGCCTGCTCTTCTAACTCATGAATACGATTTTGTAATTCTACATTTTGATCATATAATACCTCTAACAAACTCTCCTCAGGTACCTCTTCTTCCTCTTCTTCCTCACTCTCAGCTGTTACCTCTGCGACCATTTCGGGTACAACTATCAATTCTTCACTCACCACATGGATTTCTCTAATTCCTTCTTCATCTGACATCACATTATCATGGTTAGTGATTAGAGGTATCCCCACAGTCTCATTCACTCCATTGTTAGCATTCTCAGCTGCCATTCTCAAATACTTCCATAAAACAAGGGTTAATTAAGCAAATTAACGTATCGCATAATATCCATATATTATGACCAACCAACAATTAAGCTTAGGTAGGACACACTAGCAAAGGATTTACTCATCTCTCCCTTCCTAGTTATATTCCCCGATCTCCGCCAGAGATCATATACCTAAGCTCTGATACCAACTGTGACATTGGATACCATCATGTGTCAGCACCTCACAAAGGTACCTATTAGCTTGCCACCGCAGAACGGCGTCCCATACGGAGAGTCTGACTTCGGTGCATTCCCCATCAACAGGATGTCACCAGATAGAGGCTCGGGGTTCTTTACTTATGGCTCTGATACCAACTGTGACAACCCCAAAACAGGTCCATTCCATCCAACCTATTTTGAGTTGCCAAATACATGGTACAGAAAATAACTACAACTTTATTACAACAATTGTCGTGCAAAATACAACAACACATATGCTGTAAGTTTAGATACAAATATATACCAAATGTGACTCATGTCCCAATCGTGGACAGCACCTCACAATGATACCTTACATAAAGGTATAGTCAAAAACTGTTTTAAAAATTAGAATCTCTGGAAAGTGCTCAAGGAAACATTCGTACATGGGAGGCCATGCGTCTAGGTTATGATAGATATCATATGGCCACAGAATTATCCTTGGTTGACCCAATATACCCCAAAGAAAAATGAGAAAATTACTATCATATTCTTCCCAATGGTGAGTCTTCTCTTGACTTATCATTATCTCCACTGTCTCTAATTGAGAATTATACTTCAAACAAACACCGAGATTATATAGGTAGTGCTCGTAAATATACTCAGCAAGTGAATGAGCACAATCCTAACTTATGATGACACGAGGTTGTATGTCATTAGACATCTTGTATGATAGTGGCAAAACACCCTTCCAATATTGGGTTCGCCTCACCCTATTTGATTCACCAAATATAACTACTAAATGATGTATACAACACTTTTCTATACTGCTTAGGGGGAACTTCCACAGCTAGAGACCACCGTTTTATTTTTTTGTTACCCTCGCTCGACCCAGCTACACTCTTATTACCTGAAAAGAATTGTGAAGCAAAAGGGTGAGCACAACTACCATAGTAAAAAATATCATGACTAAAGATAAATAAATTATCAATAGCCTTCAACAGAATTAAATCAGAGATTTAGAACATATGGTAGATGATAAAAATTTTCAACCATAGTTACAGCGGAACAAGCAAACCATTAGAAGAGTCAAATAGACTATAAAGTCTATTATCTTCTCCATGTTAAAAATCCACCAACAATGTTTTATCCCTGTAACATCACTCAACAGTTCCTTTCCACAATTATATGAATAACTCATAATCATAATTGTGATTCTAATTTTTTTCTTCGCACCCAGGACGAAGAATATTTTCAACACCTATCTTTACCTGAAACATCAAAGATCATGGTTACACCAAATCACAGTTCATGTTCATAATCATACTAATAACTTCATCTTTGCACTATGGCCAAAGATATTCATTTGTATCACCAGTTGGTCATGTTCATCTCAACACTTGTTCATCTTTGCACTACTGGCCGAAGATATTCATCAGCATTTCATCTTTGCACTACAGGCCAAAGATATTCATCAACAATTCATCTTTGCACTACAAGCCAAAGATATTCAACAACAGGTCATCTTTGCACTACAGGCCAAAGATATTCATCAATAATTCATATTTGCACTACAGGCCAAATATATTAATATCTCAAAGAAATAAATAATCATTTCAGAATTTATATAAACAATAATTATAACCATGTTGATCATTTCACCTTTGCACTTTAGCTAAAGATATTCAATTATAAATTCAATGGTCATGATCATACCAGTCAATAATTCAACTTTGCACTACTGGCCAAAGAGAACCCATAGTCATGATCATACCAAAATTCTACCCATCTTTACACTCAAGTCAAAGAGAAATATCATCATTAGGGTTATAAAAATTTTATATATGATAATAAAATCAATATAATCAATATATAGATTTAATCTCAAGAGTAATATTCATAAATCAACTATAATTTAGTCTGAAAAAGAAACCAATTTTGTCGTGAATAGTACCTGTGAATAGTAACTCGTGAATAGTAACTCGTAAATAGTAAATCTGACTCAAAAAAGGTAGAAATTCCACAATAAAATCCATACCAATATTTTGGTATAATGATATTGAAAGAATAACATTTCTTAAACTTATAAGCAATTTATTTTAATTGTTTACACTTTATTAAATAATATATTTAATCATCATAAAATGCCAAACTCATAAGATTTCATTACCAATAACCAAAACCCTCATAAAAAATCTACATATACCTCATATAGGATTCTCAAGCCATAAAATCCTATTTTTTAATTTTCTTACTTCACATAACATATTTAATTCATTTACTCATAACTAGTCTATTTTCATGAAAAATACCAAATCAGTTCTAAAAATATTTGTTTTCTGGGATTTTCAGAATATAGTCCCATATTGAACATATATTTTTCTAAGAATTTTTAAAACTCATTTACTATTTTTCATGTGGCCAAAACAGTCGAATATTTAGACATTTATATAATATTATATAGGTATACTTCCAATAAAAATTTCATCAATTTTGGAGTTAACCACAAGGAGTTATAAGCGGTTACTTTTAAAATAGTCTTTTCCCGTAAAATTCATAACTCTTAATATATACATCCAAAAATTACCATTTTTGGACACAATCAATAAAACTCATCAAAATATCATTTCAAATTTTTCCAGAATTTTTTGAAGGTCAGAAGAATTACGAACTGAAAAATATAATAACCCTTAAAATCCCTTACTATCCCTTACCTCAAAAGTACAGTATTTTTGACTGGAATGCAAAGCCGAAGGAAACTTGCACTGAATAGAAACTCTTAAAGTATCTAAATACTCACAAAATATGCTTCATAATATAAAGAGAGAAAGAGAGAAAGCTTTTGTTTCTGGTGTGATTTTTAATTCTAACTTAGCCCTCTATTTATAGGAAAATATTAGCACGCCGAAGCAGACTTAACCTGCAACCTGATGGCTTTACGTGCTACTATTCCCACGCACCACATTTGAATAAAAATTTCAGCACATTTCTTCACCAACCAAGAGTGGGGCCCACCAATTCTAGAATTTTTTACCAAAATGATTAACTCCGAAAATTCAACAATTTCTGGACCAGTCATCTCGTAAAATTCATAATAAATCATACGTTTATTTTTAACGGTTTAAAATTTGTGGACATATACTTAACTTATATATGTATAACATATCCAAATATTACCACGATCCAACGGTCAGATTAAAAATTATAACCCTCGCAAAATATCTCAAAAAACCTAATTTGATTTTCAATACCTCCGTTCCGACAAAAATATAGATAAAACACCTCAACATTAACTTCTTTATTTTTAACCACAAAAATATATCCCTCATTTATATCCACATAAAATAAATATTTTCTTATCATATGAATCAATAATTAATTATTTACAAATAATATTACAGAATCATATTTATGACAATCAGGCCGTTTCTAGGAAAGAGGCGGCTTTCCAATAAGAATTTTTCCTTACTGGCGCGCAATTAGTTGACCAAACTTCTCCTTAGACAGAACTTTCTAGACATTGCCAATAATGCTATCTAATAATATTATTCAAATAATATGAATTATTGATCTGATAATGGAGATGATGTGCAGCAACAATTATAAAATATCAACGCAGCAATTATTAAATTAATAAAATAAAATATTGAACAGTAATTACTGTGACAATTATTCAGTAGTGCCTTCTTACGTAAGAATCAATAATTTCAAAAATACTGTGCAATACCGTGTGCTACTGTGCAATAACGCGTATTACTGTATTTTGACCACCGGATATTCCAACAGTGTTAACGGTAACAACTACGCCGTTATTTGTAAAAACTCAAATTTGTCGTTTTCTTCATCCGACAGTTATTCTGTTATGGGGCCCACAAATGACTGCGCCGTCGTACGAATATTCCCCGACAGAAAGAATATTCCATGACCAAACGAATATTCCCCGACAACAATGAATATTTTATAACCAGTTGTGTATTTTTAAAAAAAAATTAATATATCACCCTTAACTTTAACATTTATCAATTTAACCTTTTACTGAATAGTAATTATAAGAAAAATTGAAAACTTTTATTTCATAAAATTCGGGGTCTTACAATATCCCCTCCTTATGAAATTTCGTCCCCGAAATTTACGTGCCTGGTATTTCATAAAGTTGAGAATACCTTGCCTTCATTTCAGATTCTATCTCCCGGGTCACCATGATTTCTCCATTGCTCATCTCCCGTGATAACTTCATTTGGGTTTCTCACTTGTTGGAAAGTCATGACAACCGCTCTCCCTTGAACTACTCGATTTTGACTTGTCCGGGGCAGCATTTGGTGTCATCACTACCGTTGGAATATACTTTTCTATAGGGCATATTCCTCCCTCAACTGCCTCGTTGTATTCCTGATTCATGATCTGAATCATCAATCTTCGATCCATATCGAATTCAGGTTGACCGCTCTGTACAGGGTAATTCAAAACTCGATGTTGGGTTCTCCCAATTGTTTTCCAAAAAGAGAAATTCATATCATCTATTTTAGCCTTCTTAGATCGGACATCTCTTTCCACAATATCCACGTGTCGTGCGGCTTTTGCCCATGTATCACTTATTCTCACTCGTTCAGTTTTTTCTTCTTTCAGCTTAGATTCCATCTTTATGATCCTATACTCTGCCAAAGAATGCTTCTGTTCAAGCATCACATATCGGGTAACACAAGCTTGAATTGTTGCATCTTTTTGCTCCAAGACCGCCTGTCGTTCTTCAGCCTGCTCTTCTAACTCATGAATACGATTTTGTAATTCTACATTTTGATCATATAATACCTCTAACAAACTCTCCTCATGTACCTCTTCTTCCTCTTCTTCCTCACTCTCAGTTGTTACCTCTACGACCATTTCGGGTGCAACTATCGATTCTTCACTCACCACATGGATTTCTCTAATTCCTTCTTCATCTGACATCACATTATCATGGTTAGTGATTAGAGATATCCTCACAGTCTCATTCACTCCATTGTTAGCATTCTCAGCTGCCATTCTCAAATACTGCCATAAAACAAGGGTTAATTAAGCAAATTAACGTATCGCATAATATCCATATATTATGACCAACCAACAATTAAGCTTAGGTAGGATACTATAGCAAAGGATTTATTTATATCTCCCCTCCTAGTTATATTCCCCGATCTCCGCCAGAGATCATATACCTAAGCTCTGATACCAACTGTGACATTGGACACCATCATGTGTCAGCACCTCACAAAGGTACCTATCAGCTTGCCACCGCAGAACGGCGTCCCCTACGGAGAGTCTGGCTTCGGTGCATTCCCCATCATCAGGATGTCACCAGATAGAGGCTCGAGGCTCTTTACTTATGGCTCTGATACCAACTGTGACAACCCCAAAACAGGTCCATTCCATCCAACCTATTCTGAGTTGCCAAATACATGGTACAGAAAATAACTACAACTTTATTACAACAATTGCCGTGCAAAATACAACAACATATATGCTGTGAGTTTGGATACAAATATATACCAAATGTGACTCATGTCCCAATCGTGGACAACACCTCACAATGATACATTACATAAAGGTATAGTCAAAAATTGTTTTAGAAATTAGAATCTTTGGAAAGTGCTCAAGGAAACATTCGTACATGGGAGGCCATGCGTCTAGGTTATGATAGATATCATATGGCCACAAAATTATCCTTGGTTGACCCAATATACCCCAAAGAAAAATGAGAAGATTACTATCATATTCTTCCCAATGATGAGTCTTCTCTTGACTTATCATTATCTCCACTGTCTCTAATTGAGAATTATACTTCAAACAAACACCAAGATTATATAGGTAGTGCTCGTAAATATACTCAGCAAGTGGATGAGCACAATCTTGTCTTATGATGACACGAGGTTGTATGTCATTAGACATCTTGTATGATAGTGGCAAAACACCATTTCAACGTTGGGTTCGCCTCACCCTATTTGATTCACCAAATATAACTACTAAATGATGTATACAACACTTTTCTATACTGCTTAGGGGGAACTTCCACAGCTAGAGACCATCGTTCTATTTTCCTGTTATCCTCGCTCGACTCAGCTACACTCTTATTACCTGAAAGGAATTGTGAAGCAAAAGGGTGAGCACAACTAGCCCAGTAAAGAATATCATGACTAAAGATAAATAAATTATCAATAGCCTTCAACAGAATTAAATCAAAGATTTAGAACATATGGTAGATGATAAAAAATTTCAACCATAGTTGCAGCGGAACGAGCAAACCATTAGAAGAGTCAAATAGACTATAAAGTCTATTATCTTCTCCACGTTGAAAATTCACCAACAATGTTTTATCCCAAGTAACATCACTGAACAGTTCCTTTCCACAATCATATGAATAACTCATAATCATAATTGTGATTCTAATTTTTTTCTTCGCACCAGGACGAAGAATATTTTCAACACCTGTCTTTACCTGAAACATCAAAGATCATGGTTACACCAAATCACAGTTCATGTTCATAATCATACTAATAACTTCATCTTTGTACTATTGCCAAAGATATTCATTTGTATCACCAGTTGGTCATGTTCATCTCAACACTTGTTCATCTTTGCACTACTGGCCAAAGATTTTCATCAACATTTCATCTTTGCACTACAGGCCAAAGATATTCATCAACAATTCATCTTTGCACTATAGGCCAAAGATATTCAATAACAGGTCATCTTTGCACTACAGGCCAAAGATATTCATCAATAATTCATATTTACACTACATGCCAAATATATTGATATCTCAAAGAAATATATAATCATTTCAGAATTTATATAAACAATAATTATAACCATATTGATCATTTCACATTTGCACTTTAGCTAAAGATATTCAATTATAAATTCAATGGTCATGATCATACCAGTCAATAATTCAACTTTGCACTACTGGCCAAAGAGAACCCATAGTCATGATCATACCAAAAATCTACCCATCTTTACACTCAAGTCAAAGAGAAATATCATCATTAGGGTTATAAAAATATTATATATGATAATAAAATCAATATAATCAACATATAGATTTAATCTCAAGAGTAATATTTATAAATCAACTATAATTTGGTCAGAAAAAGAAACCAATTTTGTCGTGAATAGTACCCGTGAATAGTAACTCGTAAATAGTAACTCATAAATAGTAACTCGTGAATAGTAACTCGTGAATAGTAACCCCGACTCAAAAAGATAGAAATTTCACAATAAAATCCATACCAATATTTCGGTATAATGATATTGAAAAAATAGCATTTCTTAAACTTATAAATAATTTATTTTAATTGTTTACACTTTATTAAATAATACATTTAATCATCATAAAATGCCAAACTCATAAGATTTTATTACCAATAACCAAAACCCTCTTAAAAAATCTGCATATACCTCATATAGGATTCTCAAGCTATAAAATCCTATTTTTCAATTTTCTTACTTCACATAACATATTTAATTCATTTACTCATAACTAGTCTATTTTCATGAAAAATACCAAATTAGTTCCAAAAATATTTGTTTTCTGGGATTTAGCAGAATATAGTCCCATATTGAACATATATTTTTCTCAGAATTTTTAAAACTCATTTACTATTTTTCATATGGCCAAAACAGCCGAATATTTAGACATTTATCATAAATTGTACTTTTATCCAAAAATTCCGAAATTCACAGAGTACACTAATATTATATATATATATATATATATATATATACTTCCAATAAAAATTTCATCAATTTTGGAGTTAACCACAAGGAGTTATAAGCGGTTACTTTTAAAATAGTCTTTTCCCGTAAAATTCATAACTCTTAATATATACATCCAAAATTTACCATTTTTGGACACAATCAATAAAACTCATCAAAATATCATTTCAAATTTTTCTAGAATTTTCTGAAGGTCAGAAGAATTACTAACTGAAAAACATAATAACCCTTAAAATCTTTTACTGTCCCTTACCTCAAAAGTGCAGTATTTCTGACTGGAATGCAAAGCCGAAGGAAACTTGCACTGAATAGAAACTCTTAAAGTATCTAAATACTCACAAAATATGCTTCATAACATAAAGAGAGAAAGAGAGAAAGCTTATGTTTCTGGTGTGATTTTCAATTCTAACTTAGCCCTCTATTTATAGGAAAATGTTAGCACGCCGAAGCAGACTTAACCTGCAACCTGATGGCTTTACCCGCTACTATTCCCACGCACCATATTTGAATAAAAATCTCAGCACATTTCTTCACCAACCAAGAGTGGGGCCCACCAATTCTAGAATTTTCTACCAAAATGATTAACTCCGAAAATTCAACAATTTCTGGACCAGTCATCTCGTAAAATTCATAATAAATCATACGTTCATTTTTAACGGTTCAAAATTTGTGGACATATACTCAACTTATATATGTATAACATATCCAAATATTACCACGATCCAACGATCAGATTAAAAATTATAACCCTCGTAAAATATCTCAAAAACCCTGATTTGATTTTCAATACCTCCGTTCCGACAAAAATACAGATAAAACACCTCAACATTAACTTCTTTATTTTTAACCACAAAAATATATTCCTCATTTATATCCACATAAAATAAATATTTCCTTATCATATGAATCAATAATTAATTATTCACAAATAATATTACAGAATCGCATTTATGACAACCAGGCCGTTCTCAGGAAAGAAGGGGCTTTCCAATAAGAATTTCTCCTTATTGGCGCGCAATTAGGTGACCAAACCTCTCCTTAGACAGAACTTTCTAGACATTGCCAATAATGCTATGTAATAATATTATTCAAATAATATGAATTATTGATCTGATAATGGAGATGATGTGCAGCAACAATTATAAAATATCAACGCAGCAATTATTGAATCAATAAAATAAAATATTGAACGGTAATTACTGTGACAATTATTCAGTAGTGCCTTCTTACGTAAGAATCAATAATTTCAAAAATACTGTGCAATACCGTGTGCTACTGTGCAATAACGCGTATTACTATATTTTAACCACCGGGTATTCCAACAGTGTTAACGGTAACAACTACGCCGCTATTTGTAAAAACTCAAATTTATCGTTTTTTTCATCCGACAGTTATTCTGTTATGGGTCCCACAAATGGCTGCGCCGTTGTACGAATATTCCCCGACAGAAAGAATATTTCACGACCAAACGAATATTCCCCGACAACAATGAATATTTTATAACCACTTGTGTATTTTGAAAAAAAAATTCATATATCACCCTTAACTTTAACATTTATCAATTTAACTATTTACTGAATAGTAATTATAAGAAAAATTGAATACTTTTATTTTATAAAATTCGGGGTCTTACATATTAGATATGCTCAACATAACACTCATTTCTAGTTAGACTTGTTATTTTAGTACAAGTTTTACTTTACAGCATATGCATTTCAGAAATCACAAGTATTAACTTCAAAAAACTTATTCATTATTCATGTGTACATTAAATCATAAAATATCGCTTTCATAACTTACTAATCTTTTACAACTTTAGAATTACTAACCACATGACACGATTCTGTTTTAGCCTCTTCATTACATGTTTCTCACCTTAACATATCATTAGACTAAGTTACAATAAGTGTTCAAGGTCTGCAAAAGTAACATGCATCACTGCCTCTGATCAGGGTATGGCGCAGCTGCGCCATACTTAAGCCTGGGACCGACGCGGCTGCGCAGCTGCACAGACAGAAACTACACAGTTCGTAATAGTACTCTGTTTTAGCCAAACTATCACGAATTTCATCCACAAAACATTAAATTAAGCACACCCAATTGATATATGACTCATACAAACATGATTCCTCACATATATAATAACTTATAACAATTAAACAACAACTTCAGTAAATTTAAATCCTTTAAATTCCATGTTTTATATGAAAACTCCATTTTTGACATTCTTCACAAAAATTAACACTAAGATCACAATTCTACACCAATTTAACTTATTTAAACTACATTCTCTTCGTTCCTTACCTAATTAACATATTCAAGGCTCAATTTACAGATTAGTTTACAATTTGGCTACCAATTGTTGTACTTTCACAAGCCATATATATAAACATACACTATAAAAAATTATCTTCCTTTTTAAAGTTAATTTAGCACACAAATTCTTGTCTAAATGCTAGTTCTAACATCATAAATACATATAAATACAATAATTCAGTTTATAACAACCATTCAAGAAAAAATGAATTCACATAAAATTGAAAACTCGTGAATATAGAACATTCATATACATAATATTAAGGTTATGGAATCATACCTTCTCTTACTTGAACAATCCTTGCTAACCATAGAGCATTGCTTTGAAAATCTCAAGAATCTTCTCTCAACTCTCTCAATATCTCTGTAAACTCTTAAGCCAAACCTTTTTCAGTAACAAAGGATATAGCCAACACTCACTTAAGCGTAAAACAAATAAATTGATAACCATAATACGTATACTTAATTATATCAGTTACAAAAACTTAACATACATCAATTATAAAATATATTTTATTTATTATTTTGATTTATTTTATTTATATTATTTATTATAATTAAAATTCAAAACTAAAAATCCATAAGGCTATGTTTGGGCAAAACACTTTAAAAATAAAGACTTAATGTCTTTAAGTCTTGTTTGGGTAACTCCATTTAAAACTACTTTAATTATTTTAATAATTTATTTATACTATAGTTTATCATCCCATATTATTTCTTTGGATTTCCATATCCAATAAACATACTAAATAAATTTTCCACTTAATTTAATTATCACAAAGTTATAATCTCATTATAATTTTTTTTAATAAATTAACATATCACTTTTATTATTAAATTAAAACAATAATATAACCATTCATGTAATCTTTAACAACTCCCTAACTATTAAATTAAATTAGAATATTATCTAATAAATTTAATTCACACATATCTACAAACAACAACTGTCGACGTCGGGATTTTTATTTATCCCTTTTCGTTACTTGTTTTTTTGTGTTCTCATTTTATGTGAGATTTGTTTGAAAAAATAAGTGAAAAAGGTCAGACAAGTGTAATGTCGACGATTGGAATGTAAGAGTCGCCAGTTAGTTTTTTCATTCGTTGTACCAACACAACCGAGAAAATGTTTGCACATTGACCTAGTGATGTGACACTGCTAAACGGGTCGGTGAAACCGAGATTCATTAGGGTCCGGGGACTTGCTTATGCCAAGGGAAGGTGTTAGGCACCCCCCGACATCCGCGTTACTACAGTGACTCCCACTTTTCAAGAAACTATTATATAAATGTGTGTGTGTGTGTGTGGGTCAATGTGTATTTATTTGGAAGTAGTGTGAGGCCTCGTTCGCACCTATATACACAGGATTTGAATTTATATAAAAATTCATTTTTAAGCAAGATATGGCAGTGATGTTTTAAAATAGGTTTTTCAAACCCAGTGCTCAATAGTAATTAAGACCTTTTACACTCCCATTTTATTCAATATTCGGCTTGGTTGATTTTATTTTCTAGATGCGAGGCATCTGTAAGAAAATAATGTACAAAAAGGTGATGAACTCCTCGTGGGTATGAAAACCATCTGAGGAGATCCAAATATCACAGATAAATTTGCAAGCTTCTTACAACTAAAAAGTTCCATCACGGGAACCGAAACTAGATTCAGTGGACTGAACATGTGATCACATGATTCCTAGGCTCACATGATGCCGTAATTGATAAAAAGCAACAACCAGGTATATATATAAAAGCTGTAAATATATATATATATATATATATATATATATATATGTATATATATATATAAACATAATCATCAGCCACGAAAGCACCTCCATGGGGAATCAAAAATATAAATAAAGCTGTAAAAGCGATCAACCGCCATGGAAGAAACTCCAGACGGGACGAAATGTACAGAAAGCAGTAAAAGAACGGTCAACCACCACGAAGTAAACTCCAGGTGTGACGAAATATAAATATATATATATATATATATATATATATATATATATATATATATATATATATATATATATATATATATATACATACATAAAATCATGTAAATGCACCGGATATAAAATCCAGGCTCATTGGACAAAGCCCAACAATAGTTAATATATATAAGTATATATATATTAAAGTAGTAAACGCACTGGATGTAAAATTTAAGCTCATCGAACATAGTTCGACACACAGTTCATATATATATATATATATATATATATATATATATATATATATATATATATATATATATATATATATATATATGTAAGCATTTAAACGCACCAGACATAAGTCTAGGCTCATCGAACAGAGTTCGACACACAATTTATATATAAGTATATATATATAAGAAAGCCATTAAACGCTCTAGACCAAAGTCTAGTCTCAATCGAGGCATAACTCGATGATGTTAGTCTATATATATATATATAAGTATATATATATATATATATATATATATATATATATATATATATAAGTATATATATACAAACTGAAAATAAACCACAGACCGAAGTTCGGGCATACACACGCAACACAACTCTCAATGTGAAGAACAGTGTGTGCAAAGATGAAGAGAAATGCTTAAAATGTGTAAGAAGGCTTATAGTAGGCTGCCAAAGAAGACTTCAATAACTTGAAATGGATGAACACTCGGCTCCCGGTGATAAAAAGTAGCTATATATGAGCTTACAAGTGTTTAAAATGAGAAAACACTCAGTTTGGGGTGTGTACAGAGCAAATTAGACAGGGCTTCCTCGCCTTTTTCTCTTACAAAATGGCCACTCCAAGCCCTCTATTTATAGAGGGTGGAGCCGCAGGTGTACCTGAGGCTGCCCGGGGTGCACCGGGCTTCGCGCGTCTCGCTGTCTCGAAGTACGTGCACGCGTGCAACGTGATGTCCGCTCGAACTTTTAGAATTATAATTCGGGCATCCGACTGAGGTATATAGGACCTATTTCGGACCGCTGTTGTCGAGAGTTACGCAATGACAAGGGATTAGAGCTTGTACAAAGTCATGATGATGGGACGATGCCCTCCGGTCTTCAGCTTTAAATTCTATCTTGCGTAATAGTCACTCGGGATTGGTTTTCCTTGGTTCTTGTGGGACATTGCTGTGTAGAAATGTATGTCTGAAATGTTGAGACGGCGTGATGTGGCGTCAAAGTGGCAAGATAACGACTTTTCCCCTCACTGGGGTTATCTCCGGTTTGGGTTGATAAAGCAAACGTTGCTTAGGGTTATCTCTGAGATTAGATTGCTGCAGGTGTTGAAGATCCTCAGTGTCATCTCTGAGGTGTGCCTGTCTTCCTGGTGTTATTGCCAGGTCTTGTACTGCGTGCCTCGGTGTAAGCACCGGGGTTAAAGCTAATGGCTGTTGGGTAAAATCTAATTACACACACCACACAAGTATACGTGGTCAACAAATAATAAAGTGATAAGTTGAGTATCGTTATCACAAGGAATTATTTAATAAGAATTACCAATTACTAACCTATGACCAATTTAATCTTATTTAAACAAATGATTTAATAATTTAATTTAAAATAATTAAATAAATTATTACTAACTATCCCTAGAATGAAACAAGATATTGAAGACTTGAGATTACAATTTCACTTATTATTTCATTTAAATCAACACACTTCCTGTTAAGCCAAATTATTTATATTGGATTGTTAATCAAGAACAGGAAAATAAAATATGGCCATCTCTCAATGCACCATACTCATATCAAATCAAATCCACAGATGATAGAATCAAATTGAACACCCTAATTAACTAACCCACTATATCTCTATGTGAATTATAATTAAAAAGGGTTTATGTACAAGTTCTTATTAGACTACATATGGCATAAGGCATATCTCTATCCTAAATACGAATCATGAATTCCATCTATGCAAAAATCACAAACATATGCTATCATGAACAGATCTAAAAATATACTTTATCTCTCGAGTTCATATAGATTATCAAGGTAATTATTAGCTAGGCAATTAAGCAATTAAGTCCAAATCATAATAGATAATCCAAATATAGATAATAAGACTAACAAAGAAGCATATCAAAGTAAACTACACAATAAGATCCATAGTAATCTCAAACAAAGAATTAGTTCATAACGGAACTATAATCCATCATCCACAATTGATTAAGCATTAAAAATACAAATAGATAAGAAAAGAAATTAGAATTGAGATAAACAAATCTGTATTCTCTTGCTTCCAATCTGTTTCTCCAATGATGATCAATAGCTTCAATCTTCAATTCTAACCTAATCTAGAGTTCCTAATATACTATAATCTAATCCAATGGAATTCTTCTTCTCTTCTAATCTAAGTCTCTCCTCCTTTCATAAGCCTCTTTACATGTCTTTAAGTCCTCTTGGAAGTCCTTGAGTCAATCGGATCGAAACAATCCTTTCCGAACTCAAATTTGGCCAAAATTCATCTTTTCTGCGCGTACCCCCGCCCCGGCGGGGGTTTATACTTGTAAAGGGCCCGCCCCGGCAGGCTATGGTTCTGTTTTACAGCTAGTATGCCCGCCCCGGTGGGCATTTTGTTAAGGAAAAGCCCTCCCAGCGGGGATCCATTTTCTGTCACAACATCCTCTGGTAAAATAGCCATAACTTTTGATCCAAGAGGAGTTACAGGGCCTGTCACCTATCAAATCGAAGACATCGATGAGCTCTACAACTATTATTCTTTGAGAATTGAGAAATAACGAACGGCTGAAGGTCAAAATTGGGCTGGAAGTGACTGTTATGTAAATGGCCACCCAAAACAGTGGCATTCGACGTCCGTTGGTACAAATGTCATAACTCTTGCATCCGATCTCCGATTGAAATGATTCAAGATGTTCTAGAAAGCTAAGAAGAAGCTCTATAATGTAATCCAAGTCCAACACCAAGAACATGAAATAAATATGAAAGCACAAACTATGTCCGATTTACTTTTCTTTGCGATTTCATACCAATTCCTTACAATTTCACACCAATTCTTTGTGATTTCAGCTCCCAAGCATACAATCTAAAAAATGAACACAAAATGCATGGAAAGTAACTAAGAAATATCAGATTAAGCAACTAATTCAAGTAAAAGATATCGGATAAGTAGGTATAAAATCTACTTATCAAATACCCCCAAACTTAAACCATTGCTTGTCCCTCAAGCAAAAACACAAAACAACACTGCTATGCAATGCAACTAATCTACATGCCTACGAATCCAGCAGTAATGACAGAAATAAGTCTATTCAACCGACCTTAGAGAAAAATCAAGTAAACATGATAATACATCATATCAAAAACAAATCAGTAATTTTCCAATCAATCATCAAATCTTAGACTGTTATTACTGGTATAGTGCGTGTGTGCTCCACAACAATGTTACCTGATATAAAATCAAATTTAACACATAATAGGTCTCTTTAAAGGCATCATACAATGAAAACTCACAAAATTCACGAACAAGCTAGATCCAACTAAAGTCAAACATCCACCAAGTTCAAGAGTCCAATCCGGGATACTTATACTTTACTTTTCATTACGGGGGCTTTTTCCTCTTTTCCCGTTTTATTGTTTTTTTTCTTTTTTTTAACCATGACTGTGCAATGTCTCGTTCCATTAGGTTAACAGTGGTACCCCTTAGCGAGCTTTGGACCAACGACTCCCAAACCATATAAGACCTTAGGGCGCTAGGTCTAAAGACACTCCCCCGGCCGTACTTGCTCAAGTAATAAAGGCCCCGAAACAAAACTAGCCACGATATTTATTCCTTTTTTTTTCTTTTTTCTTTTTTTCTTTTTTTAGTAAAGCTTATATATCCCAAATTTTTCCCCCAAACTTAAGTTTTTGTCTAAATTTAGCCATCTCCGCCTATTCATGTCTTTCAATTATTCAAAATAATATTATCTTGAAGAAGTCCATTATGTATCAATTTAAACTTAATCAGTCAACAAAGTTATTTCTAACGTGCTAACCTTGATTATACCAGTTTCAAACAGGAAAAGATTCAATTCATAACAAGAAATCACATCAAAGCTCTAATAATTAGTACTATACTTGTCTACTCAATTTCAATCTCATCATTGGCCAAAACAAACTATAAATATCAAACAGCTGGACTCATACAAGATGGACATAGTTACTAACTATTAATTTTGATTTTTTTTTATTTTTTGATTTTTTTATCAAGAAACTGAATATAATGCTATTCAAACTATAATACTATGCAACTACTTATGCAGTTGTACTACATGAATGCAAACATAATGAACCTAAACTAAATTAACAACATATGCAAAATAACATAACATAAACATGAAACTAAACATGCAATAAAGAACTAAACTAAACTCCCCCAAACTTAGCAATTACAATGTCCTCATTGTAAGAATATAGCGATAAGTAGAAAAGAACTTTCCTGTAATCAGCTAAGCGTGAAGTGATGGTGGCGATGGTGGCGACGATCATTTTTCTATCCATTGAACCTCCAATACCTGTAATGAAGAGAGACAACATGGATTAGAATAGCACTTGGATTGGTAAGTGAACTTAATAAGCAAATTAATTCCTATCTACTAAATACACTAGTAAAGCATATAAATATAAAAATTCCTAGGTTGCCTCCCAGTCAGCGCTTAATTTACAGTCTTTCAGCCTGACTTTATCTGGTCAACACTAACTAATTCCTCTTCGAAAGTTGAGGAACCTTCCATCCATCGAAAATAATGTAGCTTTTGGTAGGTTCCCATTTGTGATGGCTATTGAGTTAAAGTCACCTAGCATGCTTTGTTTAAATATGTACCCAATTGAGAATGTTGAATAACTAGGTGCTTTTTCATCCATTGAGCCCATGATTCGATTGGGGCTTTGAGGCTTGCCAAGAACAACAGGCTCTTCTTCTATCTTTTCCTCCTCATCCTACCACGGCTTCACATTTGTACTAGCTCTCATGTCATAAAGAGCCTTGCCGACGACATGACTACCAAGCGGGCACGATTTTACAAATCTAACTGGACCTTTGATTTGTGGAGGAGAAGGAACTTGGGGCACTAATAATATCGACTCATCCTCGTTGGGACTCATAGTTAGTTCTTCACTGACCTTATTTTCATTATCCCCACTTTTCTCCTCTTTTTCAACATCTCGTGGCTCATCCAGTTGTAGATATGGCTCGGACACTTCATCAATATCGGAATCCTCGTCATAACACCAATTATTTTGCGGATAGGTGTTCAGGGCTTTGAGCATGTGATCCATCTGGTTCTGCAGATTTTGAATTGATATCTCTTGATTCTGAATTGACCGCTCTTGATTAACCCTTCTCTCCTCATTTGATGCTATGAACTTGGACCACAATTCCTCCAACCTTGAATTATCTATCTCAGTCTCAGAAGCCATGTATTGAGGACCATTGGTTGAGGTAGTGACGAGTTATTCAATCCGATTCTTAAAATTATGGGTTGACGGCTCTTGGCTAATCCTTATCTCCTCTAGGTTTGCTATGCCCTTCAATATTACATCCCTCAGATTTGGCTTTTCTTCTTGTGGCAATGGAGGTGGACATGAAAATTTTGGTGTGTATGTTGAATTTGGAGTGTAGTACTGGTGTTTATAAGTATAGGTCCATGATGAATCCGGGTGATACCCCCAAACTTGATGATAATTAGCATATATATAATCGTCGAGGTATTCACCACTGTGTTGTCCCGGCCCAAAACTAACGGTACATTGATTACTCGGACGATTGCCAGCACAATAATTGTAAGTAACCACTATCCTTCGATTACGTTGGGCTGCAATAACGTCCAATCTCCTCGAAAGTGTCTCAAGTTGTGCTGATAATGCAGAAAATACATTGAGTCCATCAATCCCCGCTCCCATTGGTTGAGTCATACTCGAATATGCCCTTTGATAATTGAATCCAGCCATGGTACCTGAAACGAGATAAAAAGGATAAGATAATAAAATAAAATAAAAATAAAAATAAATGTTTAAATTAAGACTAATTTGATTGAAGTTAATATTGGCAAAAATATATTAAACTAATTCCCCGGCAACGACGCCAAAAACTTGTTGGGTAAAATCTAATTATACACAACACGCAAGTATACGTGGTGAACAAGTAATAAAGTGATAAGTTGAGTATCGTTTCCACAGAAAATTATTTAATAAGAATTACCAATTACTAACCTATGACCAATTTAATCTTATTTAAACAAATGATTTAATAATTTAATTTAAAATAATTAAATAAACTATTACTAACTATCCCTAGAATGAAACAAGATATTGAAGACTTGAGATTACAATTTTACTTATTATTTCATTTAAATCAACACACTTCCTGTTAAGCAAAATTATTTATACTGGATTGTTAATCAAGAACACGAAAATAAAATATGGTCATCTCTCAATGCACCATACTTATATCAAATCAAATCCACAGATGATAGAATCAAATTGAACACCCTAATTAACTAACTCACTATATCTCTATGTGAATTACAATTAAAAAGGGTTTAAGTACTAGTTCTTATTAGACTACATATGACGTAAAAGCATATCTCTATCCTAAACACGAATCATGAATTCCATCTATGCAGAAATCATAAATATATGCTATCATGATCAGATCTAAATCTATACTTCATCTCTCGAGTTCATATAGATTATCACGGTAATTGTTAGCTAGGCAATTAAGTAATTAAGTCCAAATCATAATAGACAATCCAAATATAGCTAATAAGATTAACAAAGAAGCATATCAAAGTAAACTACACAATAAAATCCATAGTAAGCTCAAACAAAGAATTATTTCATAACAGAACTAGAATCCATCATCCACAAATTATTAAGCATTAAAAATACAAATAGATAAGAAAAGAAATTAGAATTGAGATAAACATATCTGTATTCTCTTGCTTCTAATATGTTTCTCCAATGATGATCAATAGCTTCAATCTTCAATTCTAACCTAATCTAGAGTTCCTAATCTACTATAATCTAATCCAATGGAATTCTTCTTCTCTTCTAATCTAAATCTCTCCTCCTTTTATAAGCCTCTTTACATGTCTTTAAGTCCTTTTGGAAGTCCTTGAGTCTATCGAATCGAAACAATCCTTCCTGAACTCAAATTTTGCCAAAATTAATCTTTTCTTCTCGTACCCCTTCCCCGGTGGGCTATGGTTCTATTTTGCAGCTGGTATGCCCGCCCCGGCGGGTATTTTGTTATGGAAAAGCCCACCTCGGCGGGGGTCCATTTTTTATCACAGCATCCTCTAGTAAAACGACCATAACTTTTGATCCAGGAGGAGTTACAGGACATGCCACCAATCAAATCAAAGATATCGACGAGATCTATAACTTTCATTATTTGAGAATTGAGAAATAATGAACGGATGAAGGTCGAAATTGGGCTGGAAGTGACTGTTATGCAAATAGCCACCCAAAACAGTGACGTTCGACATCCGTTGGTACAAATGTCATAACTCTTCCATCTGAACTCCGATTGGAATGATTCAAGATATTTCAGAAAGCTAAGAAGAAGCTCTACAATGTAATCCAAGTCCCACGCTAAGAACATGAAATAAACATGAAAGCTCAAACTATGTCTGATTTGTTTTTTTTTTTGCAATTTCATACTAATTCCTTGCGATTTCATACAAATTCTTTGCGATTTCAGCTCCCAAGCATACAATCTACAAAATGAACACAAAATGCATGAAAAGTAACTAAGAAACATAAGATTAAGCAACTAATTCAAGTAAAAGGTACCGGATAAGTAGGTATAAAACCTACTTATCAATAGCATTTGAAACAAGCATTTCCAGGGTTATCTCTGGAATTGCAACTGCCTTCCTTGGGGTTATCTCCAATATTCAAATCTGCTATTCCCAGTGTTTGGACTGAGACTGAACATCTCGGAGTTATCTCCGGGATGAAATGGTCTTCTTTGGTGGAATTTTTGGTGTTGGAACTGCAGGCCACGGGGTTATCGCCAAGGTTGGAACTGTTACTCCCGTTGTGTGTTTCGGGGTTGAGGCTATTACTTCAAGTGTGCTCTGGGGTTGAAACTGAGCTTCCGGTGGTATCAGGACTGGATTTGAGTTGTCTTCCAAGGTTATCTCTGAAAGACGAGTCTGCCCTCCTGCCATGTCAGTAACAGGTGTGCAAAAAATTTCGAGTGTCTACAGATGCCCCTCTTTATCATATTCATGCAATGTAATGGCATGGATATGATAAAGAATCCTAGACACTTGAAATGCAACAAGATAAATATGATGTAATATAGAGCAACATGTTGCAAGTGTATGATGCATATGCATTGCTTTCCAACATACTGGGGATGTCTGCCGGCTCCCAGTTGTTTCTACCGGTGATGGTAATGACGACAAGCTTGGATATGTGATCCAAACCTATCAGGATGTTGACGTTGGGGCTATCACCAAAGTCCTTAATCCTAAATGCAGACTTTACTCCAAAGATGTGCCTCTCGTGTATAAAAGATCTGTGGGGATAAAGCTTTGTCTGTTTGTGGATGTGTATAACATATTCCATCATCGATCCTCCTCACTGATACTGATCTTCACTGGTTTGTATTGCCAAGACATATCAATGTTTTGTTAGATTTACTGCCAACAGTATGTGTTGTTAGGGCTGCCCGACCTTCGTTGACGTGTGAACCAATGGTTGACCACGCGCTGTAACCCCCGCCGGGGCTCAATTTGATCCTCTATTGATGTGTATATCAATGGATGAATTCCCTGCTGGGGATAAATGCCAAGGCTGCTTGGACTTTGTTGATGTGTGTATCAACTGATGCAATCATCGAATGACCTCTGATGCAGAGTTGGGTTTACTTGCCAACGGATGAACTGACGTCAAGGTAGCCTGACCTTCGTTGATATGTGTATCAACGAAAAACATGTGTTGTGACCTCCGTCTGGAATCTGTTTGATCATTGCTGATGTGTGTATCAGCAGAACATGCGTTGGATCATCGCTAATGTGTGTATCAGCAGAACATGCGTTGTAACCCCCGCTGGGGATCTCTTTTTTTTTGAGATTGCGTTGTAACCCCCGCCGGGGATCTCTTTTTTAAGATTGCGTTGTAACCCCCGTCGGGGATCTCTTTTATTGAGATTACGTTGTAACCCCCGCCGGGGATCCCTTTTTTGAGATTGCGTTGTAACCCCCGCCGGGTACATCTATTTTTGAGATTAGGGTGACGACCCTGCATTGACGGCATTAGACCTCTGTACGGTATTACCAAAAGTGATCTGTAAAGATGGGGATCATTAGAATAGTATACCCTGTGTTCGGGAGAATACCAATGAATGATATGAGAGTCATAGTTGGGCCCAAAAAAACCAGGATTTTAGGCTATTTCGCTCAATCGCGTAGCGTTTTTATCCATGATTTAGCCGTTTTAGCTTGTGAGAACTCCTTTCCAACTCGAACTGGATCGAGTCGGAGGGGTGGGACCCGCGTAGGGGTGCCGCAGGTGCAGATGCTGCAGCCGCTGATGGACCTGTGGCCAACCATGGATGTAAATATCCTGCAGGTTGCTTTCATAAGTCATTTTCAAGTTGCGCCGCGAAGGAAATCCAATAGATCTTATTCAGATCTGCTGAGTTCGGACGTCTTGCAAATTTTGTCACCGTACAAGTGTTCTACACTGTCCTGGTAACGTATGCATGCACTTTTTTCCAATTTTTATCTGTTGGAAAATGACTTATCATATGAAATGAATCCAAACACATAATAGTGATTATGTATCCTCAAATGATTTGATAAAAAATATTCAACATAGTAAATATTAGTATTAAACCATGCTGAACATAATGATGTGAAAAAATTTGACTTTTGAGACAGTCAAATTGGTACCTTTTTTATGCTATTTCTTATCATATTTGAGGATAAATGAGCACAGGTGAAAAAGCAAAGTAATCCAGATAATTAGGCTACTCTTATGGGTTGATGACTTTAATTTTTGGATGCAAATAGGATTTATGTGACCGTGGGCATGCGTGCTACTGAATTACCACTTAGTCATGCCTATGTATATTTGGATAGTTCTATTTATAGAGGAAATTATGGCAAAATTTTCCAAAATGTAGGCATTGAGTAGTCATGCATTTTTAACTCTACTGTGGATGTATGTTAAAATAATGCATGCATGCATGTAGTCATTAAATGCATTTTAAAAAGCTCCAGGTTAGAAAATATCACACCCTTTCTGAGGTGATTTGGAGACTTGTTGTCCAAATATTATGGATCTAAATCAGCCGAGTAGTTCCCGTAGGACCATTTTTGGTGTAAGGAGGAGGGCTTCTGAAGTGCCTCCACCCCGTTCTGTTAGACAGCCTCGTCGGTTGGTGGAGGCGGTGATACGTCCAGTCCGGGTTGATGTACCGGATGTCGAGGACGAGGAGGAGGATGTTCCAGTTGCGGACCCCGCTCCTGCTGCACATATTCCCCGTAGGGACCTCTCGATTATTCAAGTGGCAAACCCAGAGCTTCTGGGTGATTTGAACAGACATCCTTCGATGTATTTGCATGCCAACGAGGTATAAAGTTTAGATCTTAATCTTCCTTCTTTCCTATTGATGAGGAGTAAAGAATTCTGATGTCGATCTAAATCTTGTAGGTTCCTGGCTTTACACAGCCTCGAGGGAACTAGTTTAACATTCAGTCCATGTACCAGGCGCTTCATCTTGACTATAGAGCGATTGTGCATGGTTGGGGATTTGGAGAATTCTTTTCCATCCTTCCCCGCCGTTGTCCCTAGGGTTACCTTAGGGTATTGTCTGAGCGATGGTTTCACCAGACCCAGTCTCTCCATTTACTGGACTGTGAGGTGATGATGACGCCGATGGATTGGTGGTTTATCACAGGTATGGAGTTTAGAGGGGAGTCAGTGCCTTGCACGACTGATATTACCCTGACTACCATCAGATCCTTGTTAGGAGTTCCAGCAGAAGCGCTCAAGGGCAGAACTGTCCGTGCAGGTCCTTTAAGCATACATGCTATGAGTGGGCTATTGAGCGAGCCCATACCAGCTGATGTTAGAGTAAGGGATCGCGTTCTTCGACAATTGTTCCTGATGACCATTAGGGGCTGCTTTATAGCAGATAACTCTTCTACGGTGTCATTTGCTTTGATTAGCGCCACTCGACATGTGGACTGTATAGGAGAGTATGATTGGGGTTCCTACACCTTTGCCTATTTCCTCAGGGGCATGCATATATGCTCGCAGGGCTTGACCGATGCTTGGTTAGGATTTTACCCATTTCTGCTGGTAAGTATTTCTCTTATCATTTACCATATATAGGTTAAGAGGGTTAACTGATAGCAGATGTTTGCCTTTGTGTTGGCAGCTTTGGTCCTATGAGAGGCTCCCATGTTTAAGTCGAGTGAGTGTACTAGGATTGGATGCCTACCCATGAGGATGGCGATGGCATCATTCTATACTGGCGGAGGTCCCCGTAGCTGAGGGTTTCACTCATTGTCACCTACAGTTAGAGTTGTTGATAGTGGATGTCATCACATGGATTCCATATTCTAGGGAGCATTTGGTCGTTAGATTTGAGGATGGGTACCCGACTGGTGTCGAGTACATAATTTCCACCCGTATGGTTCCTCTCTTCACAGATGGAGGTCGGGAGATCTATTGAGGAGAGCTTGCTATTACGAGCACCACATGGGAGATCCGTATACTGATCTTGCCTCCTGCCAGGCGTTATTGGCCTGTGTTACAGTCACCCGCCATTGATAACCCATTGCTGGGTATTGACGGTTTTGCATTGTTAGAGGGTCCTTGTACTCAGGATGTATTCCAGCATTGGTGGATCCCTCGTACCATTGGAGCCCAGACCCACGCCACTCAGTTCATGGGGGATATGGTTCCAGGATCCGTGATGATAATGGGCTGGTTAGTCTGTGTTCGAGATCCGACTCATGTGACACAGATTGACAGCTTGACCCGGCGGCTGGACCAAGCACATTTCATTATTCGGCATTTGGGCATAAATCCGGTAGAGGCAGATTCGTTTGATCCTTCTAGCGCAGGAGCTGGCCCCTCAGAATACCCATTTGGCTTTGCCGGCGCAGATCCTCTTTTGTATAGGCCTGACATCCCTGTCGATAGAGATCCGGTGACTCAGGAGGAGTTACATCAGGTGGACAAGGTTGATGATGTAGATATTGACACCATTATCTTCTTCTGATGTGTATTCTCATTATCTCTTTTGATAGGCCTCTGTTAGCTATTGGGTGGCTGTGCCCCATTTCCCTGTATTTTTAGTTATACAAAGATGATGTAATAGATGATGATATATTTAGGAATGTATGTACAATTTTTTCATTCCCTATATCATATTGCCATCTATTATCTGTTATGCATGTATAATGTTATACATATGTATGTATGTCCAGAGATATTCAGCATTGACCCATGGATGGTATTATGATACGGCCCACACAGATGTCTTCTTCGACAGTCAGCCGCATAGAACACACCCCGCTATTATTGGTGGCATCCCGTCTGGGATATTGGTGTGATATTATGTCACCCTCAGATAAGGTGACCGTTGATCAACTGTTGCAGCATACCATGACCCTTTTGATGTTTCAGGTTCCCACAGGATACGTGGAGGGCATGCTGGAGCACTGGATATCGGAGAGACAGGTTTTTCAGTTTGGGATCCAGGAGTTGACTCCCACTTTGGAGGAGTATGCACGATTGATGATGTTGCCACTTGACAGAACTTGTGTGCATATGGCTTTAGGGAACATCAGTCGACGATTCATAACCCTCACTGGATTAAGGCGTAGGGTGGTTCAGGATTAGCTTACATCTGGCCATGTGATATCCCAGCGTTTTTTGTTTGACAGATTTGGCTCTGAAGATAGTTATAGACGACATTCTGGGGATTTCACCACACTGGAGGATCATTGGCGTCTGGCCATAGTGGATGTACTGCTATTGTGCATACTGTCATATGTCTACATGCCACGGTATATGGATGAGTTAGACATTGTGACACCCCCAAATCTCGATACTTTATTACCTCAAGATTCGTTGTTCACTTAATCAAATCATTCATATCTAACTACCCAATCATAATAAAAATTAAATAATAAACCTTCCCTTAAGGGATTACATAAACAAAATCTCCCAGGTTATCTAACTTTAATTACAATCATTCAAATGCGAAAATTAAAGAAATACTTCATTGCATCAATCAAATAAAAGTCTAGTAAATAACTGTCAACACATTACAAGTCTTCAGCACTTGTTCATCTTTTCCTTTCCTTTACTGGTGCTAGGTACATCTACCTTCTCATCTTTAACTGTAATAGTTATATAAGCAAGAGTGAGTAAACAAAGCTCACTTGAAATAACAATGAAGAAAATCTTACAACATTTGCCAACTAATAGGCTCAATAAAACTGAACAATATGTTCTATTAACATACTGAAATATACAACTGAGGGTCTAATGACCGCGAACCATGTCCACAGTTATAAGTAATTTTTCAACTTTAACTTTAACAGTCATAAGACTATAAGGACTCCACGTACTTTGGGGGATCAGCCCTTCGTACAATGTATTTTGCACAAACATTTCAACGCTAAGCGTAAACCTCTTATATAAGAGTTGTTCATCTTAGTATTTGAATACAAGTCCGCTCCAAAGTAAGTTTGGTTTAGATACATTACAAGGTAATTTAGAATTCAACGGTCATCAACTAAGGATTAGTTGAATACAAAAGAACTAACTGTACGCTATGGAATAATCATAACTGAATTGATATTTGTAACTTAATATCATGCTTTAAGAATAATCTAATAGCATAAACACTGAATAATCATAACATAATTTGCTTTAAACATATAAAGTCAAGGTTATTGAGAATTGGATACTAAGCATGCAAAGTGAACAGTAATTTGAACGATAAAGTTGTTCAACACTAGAATATTAAAATATAGCGATTCGTATGCCAAATAACAAGTTACATATTAAAGAAACTTGCTCAATATTAAAGTATAAGATTTAGAATACTTGTATCCTCGTGAACAACTAGATACAAGGACTTTCTCAATAATAACAATCTATCTCTACGAAAGTGTAGAGTTAGCAACTTGCGTAATTGTAATTGAATTAAAATCAATAACGTACTAAACGAAATTAAATTTTGCACAACGAAGTGTTAGAGTTAGAAAACTTGCTCAATTATTATAAAAATAGAGTTAAAGAACTTGCCTTACGCGTAGATTAAATCGTTAATATCCAAATCACAATATCCTATATACATATGTTAACATGACACGATTAGTCATAATCAACATTACATCACGTATGGTTTAAATGTCTAACAATGTAATCAAATTATATTCCCAAATGATAATAAACTCGTTAGGTATTAACACCATGTTCGTTCAACACATTACAAGACTAAAATAACAGAATTATTTGGTCATATAGCATTACAACTAAAAATTTCAAACTTCTGTGCAAGACAAAAGTCATTTCTGAGCATCCTGCTAAGTGGCGCCGCGGTGCCACAGTTTGAACTTTGGGTCGCGCTGCGGCGCTGAGGTGGTGCTTTGGCGCGAGTAACATATAAGGACTCGGTGCTGTGGCGCGAGGTCCGGCGCTGACTTCGACGCTGCGGCGTGAAGTCTGGCTGGGGCGCTGATTTTGGCGCTAAGGCGCGAGATTTGACGCTGGAGCGTGAATTTTTACGCTGGGGCACCGAAACTCACAGAAACCAAACCAAGAATAGAGCAAAGCTACTGTCTTAATTTTTAACACCAATTAACATGTACGACTTCACGTAAATTACACATGAATGTTAAAAATCATCCATAAACCAATTATCAACAATTCGAACAACAATTTTAGAAACTTAAATTTTGAAACACTGTTTTTAAAACTCAAAACTCCATTATTGATAAATAAAATACAGTGAACTAAAACTCCACAGTTATAACCAAATTTGATACCTTTAAACTACGATTTTTCTGAAATTCATACCAAATAAACATAAATGACCTTCAACTTCATAACTAGCATACACGAATTTTTGTTATCATGCAAAACATATATTCGTATATATATTTTTCATTGTAAACCAAGTTCTCTTTCTCAATGAACTTAATTTAGCATACAACACACACACACACACACACACACACACACACATATATATACATATATATATACATGCTAGTTATAACAATTATAACAACACCAATACATAATATCATAACCAATTCTAGAACATGGTTTACAAGAATTTTTGTAAAACTTTATACACAATGAAAAAGAAGAACACAGAGACATACAAATTCACATAGCTGTAATATAAAACATATACAATAAGGTTTATAAAACATACCTTTTGTTGTTAAGAAATTACTTGATAACAGAACTCGCTTTGGACAATCACACACTTGGCTTCCTCTCAGACTCGGTGAACTTTTCTTAGGCTTAAGCCAAAATACACAATACGTAACATTTAGCTAACCAACGCTTACCTTTGAAACGTAAAAATTGACGCCTTAATTAATAATGCTAATAAGTTATCGGTTTTAAAAGATAAATATATATATATATGTAAGACCCCGAATTTTATGAAATAAAAGTATTCAATTTTTCTTATAATTACTATTCAGTAAATGGTTAAATTGATAAAAGTTTAAAGTTATAGGTGAAATGTGAATTTTTTTAAAAAATAAGCAAGTGGTTATAAAATAATCATTGTTGTCGGGGAATATTCTTTCTGTCGGGAAATATTCGTACGACGGCGCAGCCATTTGTGGGCTCCATAACAGAATAACTGTCGGGTAAAGAAAATGACAAATTTGAGTTTTTACAAATAACGGCGTAGTTGTTACCGTTAACACTGCTGGAATACCCGGTGGTTAAAATACAGTAATACGCGTTATTGCACAGTAGCACACGGTATTGCATAGTATTTTTAAAATTATTGATTCTTACGTAAGAAGGCACTATTCAATAATTGTTACAGTAATTACTGTTCAATATTTTATTTTATTGATTCAATAATTGCTACGTTGAAATTTTATATTATTGTTGTTCAATAATTGTTGCTGCACAGTATTTTCCATTATCAGATCAATAATTCATATTATTTGAATAGTATTATTAGATAGCATTATTGGCAATGTCTAGAAAGTTCTGTCTAAGGAGAGGTTTGGTCATCTAATTACGCGCCAGTAAGGAGAAATCCTTATTGGAAAGCCCCCTCTTTCCTGGGAATGGCCTGGTTGTCATAAATGTGATTCTGTAATATTATTTGTGAATAATTAATTATTGATTCATATGATAAGAAAATATTTATTTTATGTGGATATAAATGAGGGATATATTTTTGTGGTTAAAAATGAAGGAGTTAATGTTGAGGTTTTTATCAGTATTTTTGTTGGAATTGAGGTATTAAAAATTAGTGTTTTTGAGATATTTTGCGAGGGTTATAATTTTTAATCCGACCGTTAGATCGTGGTAATATTTGGATATGTTATACATATATAAGTTGAGTATATGTCCATAAATTTTGAACCGTTAAAAATGAACGTATGATTTATTATGAATTTTACGAGATGACTGGTTCAGAAATTGTTGAATTTTTGGAGTTTATCATTTTGGTGGAAAATTCTAGAATTGGTGGGCCCCACTTGTGGTTGGTAAAGAAATGTGCTGAATTATATTTCAAATGTGGTGGGTGGGAATAGTAGCAGGTAAAGCCATCAGGTTGCAGGTCAAACCTACCAAAATTTTCCTATAAATAGAGGGCTAAGTTAGAATTGAAAATCACACCAGAAACATAAGTTTTCTCTCTTTCTCTCTCTATATTATGAAGCATATTTTGTGAGTTTTTAGATACTTGGTGAGTTGCTATTCATCAGTACAAGTTTCCTTCAGCATCATATTCGATATCCAGTCAGAAGTACTACTCTTTTGAGGTAAGGGATAGTAAGGGATAGTAAGGGATATTAAGGGATTTTAAGGGTTGTTATGATTTTCAGTTTCGTAATTTTTCTGAACTTCAAAAATTCTGGAAAAATTTGAAATGATATTTTGATGAGTTTTTTTGATTATGTCCAAAAATGGTGATTTTTGGATGTATAGATTGAGAGTTATGAATTTTATGAGAAAAGACTATTTTAAAAGTAACCGCTTATAATTCCTTGTGGTTAACTCCAAAATTGATGAAATTTTTATTGGGAGTACATGTATATGATAGGAGTATACTCTGTGAATTTCAGAATTTTTAGATAAAAGTACAATTTTTGATAAATGTCTAAATATTCGGCTATTTTGGCCATATGAAAAATAGTAAATGACTTTTAAAAATTCTGAGAAAAATATATGTTCACTATGGGACTATATTATGCTAAATTCCAGAAAAGAAATATTTTTAGAACTGATTTGGTATTTTTTATGAAAATGGTCTAGTTATGAGTAAATGAATTAAATATGTTTTGTGAAGAAAGAAAATTGGAAAATAGGATTTTATGGCTTGAGAATCCTATATGAGGTATATGCAGATTTTTGATGAGGGTTTTGGTTATTGGTGATGAAATATTATGAGTTTGGCATTTTAAGATGATTAAATGCATTATTTAGTAAGTGTAAACAATTTAAATAAATTGTTTATAAGCTTAAGAAATGTTATTCTTTCAATATCATTATACCGAAATATTGGTATGGATTTTATTGTGGAATTTCTATCTTTTTGTGTCGGGTTTACTATTCACGAGTTACTATTTATGAGTTACTATTATATATGACATTTTTATAACCCTGATGTTGAAATTCTCTTTTACTGGAGTGTAAAGATGGGTAGATTATTGGTATGATCATGACTAGGGTTCTCTTTGGCCTGTAGTGCAAAGTTGAATTGCGACTGGTATGATCATGACCATTGAATTTATAATTAAATATCTTAAGCTTAAGTGCAAAGGTGAATTGATCAACATGGTTATAATTATTGTTTATATAAATTCTGAAATGATTATATATTTCTTTGAGATATGAATATATTTGGCCTGTAGTGCAAATATGAATTATTGATGAATATCTTTGGCATGTAGTGCAAAGATGGCCTGTTGATGAATATCTTTGGCCTATAGTGCAAAGATGAACTGTTGTTGAATATCTTTGGCCCGTAGTGCAAAGATGGTTTGTTGATGAATATCTTTGGCCCGTAGTGCAAAGATGGATTTGTTAGTATGATTATAAACAGGAACTGTGATTTGGTATAACCATGATCTTTGATGTTTCAGGTAAAGACAGGTGATGAAAATATTCTTCGTCCTGGGTGCGAAGAAAAATTTATAGTCACAATTATGATTATGAGTTATTCATATGATTGTGGAAAGGAACTGTTGAGTGATGTTACATGGATAAAATATTGTTGGTGGATTTTTAACATGGAGAAGATAATAGACTTTATAGTCTATTTGACTCTTCTAATGGATTGCTCGTTCCGCTGTAACTATGGTTGAAATTTTTATCATTTACCATATGTTCTAAATCTCTGATTTATTGTTGATGAAGGCTATTGATAATTGAATTATCTTTAGTCATGATATTCTTTACTGAGCTAGTTGTGCTCACCCTTTTGCTTCACAATTCCTTTCAGGTAATAAGAGTGTAGCTGGGTCGAGCGGGGGTAACAAGGGAATAGAACGGTGGTCATCATTTAGTAGTTATATTTGGTGAAGAAAATAGGGTGAGGCGAACCCAACGTTGGAAGGGTGTTTTGTCACTATCATACAAGATGTCTAATGACATACAACATCGTGTCATCATAAGATAGTATTGTGCTCATCCACTTGCTGAGTATATCTACGAGCACTACCTATATAATCTTGGTGTTTGTTTGAAGTATAATTCTCAATTAGAGGCAGTGGAGATAATGATAAGTTAAGAGAAGACTCACCATTGGGAAGAATATGATAGTAATCTTCTCGTTTTTCTTTGGGGTCTATTGGGTCAACCAAGGATAATTCTGTGGCCATATGATATCTATCATAACCTAGACGCGTGGCCTCCCATGTACAAAGGTTTCCTTGAGTACTTCCCAAAGATTCTAATTTCTAAGATAGTTTTTGACTATACCTTTATGTAAGGTGTCATTGTGAGGTGATGTCCACGGTTGGAACATGAGTCACATTTGGTATATATTTGTATCCAAACTCACAGCATATGTGTTATTGTATTTTACACGACAATTATTGTAATAAAGTTATAGTAGTTTTCTATACCATGTATTTGGCGACTCAGAATAGGTTGGATGGAATGGACCTATTTTGGGGTTGTCACAATATATATATATATATATATATATATATATATATATATATATATATATATATATATATATATATATTTATTTGTTTAATTAATATTATAAATTTAAAATTTAAAAGAAATCCAAAAACCATAAGACTTTGTTTGGCAAATCATATAAAAATTAAAGGATTAATATACTTAAACCTTTTTTGGCAAAACTAAATTAAAATTACTTTAATTTATTTTAATAACTCTTTATAACATAGCTATTTGTCATACTTTATTTAATAATAATTTATTAAATAATTCACTTAATCACATAACTCAATCCACATAACACATTACTTATTTAACAAATAAATAACTAACTAAATCAAATCAATCAAATTGAACAATTATTTATCTAATAATAAACACATCCAATAAATATTTATATAAATCAATAAATATTTATAATTTATATTTTTTTTAAAAACTTGGAATGTTACAGACATAGGAGTTATTATGGCAGTGAGAGCTCTCAGAGAGGGTCGTACCATCATACCGATGATTATAGCCGAGACATTGAGGTCAGCTACATACTGTTGCACTTATCCGACAAGAGTATTTACGGGCAGTTCAGTCATGCTACGCGTGGTTTATGTCACATCTGAGACTGATTGGCACTTTCAGATGGCATGAGTATTGTTTCAGCCATGATATAGCCATGTCATATTCATTTCAGCCTGCGGAGTGTACGGATGCTATGTCTTGGTCCGCTTTCTTAGCTGATATTGTAGACCCGTTTAGTATCTTGCCCTGCTCAGGGCTCAGCTCACCTTATAGCTTTGTAACTCATGCTCCGGGCATGGATTACATCCCTCTGACTGGTTTGAGGGGCATGACTACTTACCATTCACTGGCCGTGATGTCGCAGTTTGACCAGTTTCAAGACTTTCATCCTTTTAAGGGGGCGCTGGGCCAGTATTTAGCTTCTCGTAATCTTTTAGAAGAGGACCGATCCCGTGTGTATGCATGTTGGGATCAGCGTAAGATAGCTACTTTCTCCATTAGTCATCCAGGTTGTTCTGCAGAATATTCTGTATAGATAGAGACAGAGACTGCATCGGTTGAGGTAGTATTCACATTACCGAGTATTGACTCGGATGGCGAAGAGCCCATGGAGGACATTGATTCTCACACCGAGGAGGAGCCATCTACTGGGTTGCCAGTATCTCCTTTAGATTTTCCCAGTACTAGCACTGTCATGATTCAGCATTAAGTACAGTACTTTTAGCGGAGTCTTCATCTGATGACCTTTGAGAGAGATCAGGCTAGAGCCCTGATGTTGACAGCTCTTGATGGGAGAGATGTAGCCATATTAGAGAGGGACGAGGCATTGGCTCATAGAGATGCCACTGTTGTTGAGCGGGATGAGGCTAGATTAGCCAGAGATACAGTGATAGCTGAGCGAGATAGTGTCATATCTGCCCGGGATGTAGCCGTCACAGATAATACTGCAGTGAGGTCCCTTACCACTGGCATGCTTATAGAAATGAGCACTTACATTGATGATCATATGGTCACCATGCAGATTGCTACAGATCTGTTGGGTCGTGTGAATATCCTCGTACAGGAGACCATAGCTTTGCCTCCTTCTTCGGAGATGGATGCCATGTTGGGCTTGTTAGCTCGCATATATACCGATTTGTAGATGGGCTTGTATTTTTCTGCACAGACTAGCTTAGCCATTTTGTCATGTACTGTTTACATTATGTATATCAAACAACATTATATATAGCAGGAAAATATATATTTTTGATCACTTCCCTTTTAGCTATGCTCTGATACTTGCTTGATATTTACCTGCTTCTTCAAGGCTTGTGATTTTGATGTATTCTGAATTCCTCCTTGCTAGATGGACATTGAGTTGTCTCTGGATATTTCAGAATATATCATGGATCTGTGTGTATCCCTACCATATTTGGTGTCTTGGGACTAGTTTCTGTATGGAAAGGTGGAGAGGAGTGTGGCTTTCCTCTCTGAGATTGACCGCACCACAGATGGTCGCCAGTACCCCTATTTAGGAGGAGCCTAGTTAATTCCATCTCTTATGGATTGGTATTGCTCTTCAAGGTACAACCGCAGCTTATATGGTCGTCGAATCTCCTATTCGCGAGGAGAGGTTGGGTAATTCCATCCCTTTGGTTTGAAGCCAATGAAATGTGGTGAATTGAAGTTTGATCCCAGTACTATTGACAAGTATTTTTGTTTTGGTAGGGGGTAAGATCGAACCATGAATGGCTTCCTACGTACTCATGTTGAAGAGGAGATCAGGTCTGCGTAGTTCAAACCTGGTGTAAGAGGTTCAACGCTGTTTATGGCAGAAAGGGTGTAGAAGCTTTATTGATGAAGAAGGTTGTAGAGGTGTTTTTGTGGTTTTTTGTTTTTTGTAGAAAAGGGTAGAAATGTTTTTCTTATTTTTTGTTTATTGCGACTGGGCAATATAGAATATGGTTGCCAACGTACTCCCGTGTATCAAGGAGATCTGGTCGACGTAGTTTGCCCCTCAGAACGAGTTAAAAAGCTTGATCCCATGTGCATGTCAGATTACGGGGAAGAGAAAGTTTGATCCTAGGTTGAGGATAAACTACAAGTGTGAAAAGTTTGATCCCATATTTGGGTAGCCAAACTGTAGACGTGAGAGGTTAAATCCATAGTGGGATGACCAAAGTTGTAAGAGCGCAGTGAAGCTAGGCTGTTGGCTTAAAGAGTATGTTTCCCTAAGGGGCAAAGTGTGGAAAAGAGTTGTATGTGGTAAAGGGTTAAAGAACCGGAATGACTGGTGATTTGATGATCCAACACCAGGATGTTTGCTTGATAGTAACTTCAGACATAGTACCATTTCACGGTGTCCGAGTTGATAAGCTATGGAAATTTATCACCGTCCATTTCCTGCAATCTGAGAGCACCTCCTGTTAATACCTCCTTGACAATAAATGGGCCTTCCCAGTTAGGAGCGAATTTTCCCTTGGGCTGATCTTGGTTGTCGAGGATTTTCTTCAAATCCAAGTCATGTTGTTTAAACTGTCGTAGCCGAACTTTTCTGTTGTAGGATCTGGCGATCCTTTGTTGATATAATTGACCATGGAAGATAGCCGCGGTTCGCCTTTCGTCTATCAGAGAAAACTGGTGATACCTGTCTTGTACCCATTGATCTTCATCCAGCTGAGCTTCCATCAACACTTTGAGGGATTCCATTTCTACTTCTATGGGGAATACTGCCTCCATCCCATAGGTTAATGCGTAGGGGGTTGCCCCAGTTGAAGTGCGTATTGATGTTCTGTAGGCTAACAGAGTAAGAGGCAATAAGTCAGGCCATCCTTTGTGGTTGGCGGACATCTTTTGCATGATTTTCTTAATATTTTTGTTAGCCGCTTCAACAACACCATTCATCTTTGGACGATAGATGACGGAGTTAAGGTGTTTGATGTGGAATTTACTGCATAGTTCCTCCATCATTTTGTTGTTGAGGTTCTTAGCATTGTCTGATACAATTATCTCTGGTTGTCCATATCGATAAATGACATTGTTTCTGAGGAAAGCAATGATGACTTCTTTGGTAACCCAGGGGAAGGAGGCTGCTTCTACCCACTTGGTAAAGTAGTCGATCATGGTGAAGATGAAGCGATGTCCATTACTGGCTTTGGGCTCGATGGGTCCGATCACGTCCATTCCCCACATTGCGAAGGGCCAAGGTGAACTCATATTGTGGAGCTCCCGTGGAGGGGCGTGGATAGGATTCCCGTAAATTTGGCATTGATAACATCTCTTAACGTGGTCATTGTAATTAGTATTGAGATATAGCCAGTAATGTCCTGTCTTGAGGATCTTCTTAACAAGAAGGGGGCCACTCACGTGTGAGCTACATACTCTACCATGGACCTCATCCATGAGTCTTTGAGCTTGATCCTTATCTAGGCATCTGAGGAGACCTAGACATGCATCTCTCTTGTAGAGTGCATCTCCGTTCAGGTAGAATTTCATAGCAAGTCGATGAATCTGCCTTTGCTCAGTCAGGCTCACCTCAGCGGGTCTAAATCCATCTCGCAAGTACTCCTTGATATGCTGATACCAAGGTTGTTGGATGGGAGGTAGCTCATCTGATACTTCTCCAACATAGTTCCCATGGGCTGGTGCCTTTTGCAGGGCTAATGTGACGATTGGCATACAATCCTTGTCAGGTATGTGAATCAAGGAGGCCAAAGTTGCTAATGCGTTTACAAAATCATTCCGATTAATAGGAATGTGTAGAAAGGAGATCTCTTCGAACTCCGAAGCCATCTATAAAACTTGCCGATGGTAAGGCATCAAATGTAGCTCTTTGGTTTGATAGATTCCCGTGGATTGTTTGACTACCAACTCTGAATCCCCAAACACAGTTAACCGCCTAATACCCATTGAACGGGCCAGTTTTAGCCCCATGATACGGCCTTCATACTCAGCTGTGTTGTTGGTGCTGACAAACTGTAATTTGACGGCAACGGGATACTGCTCCCCCGTACCGGATACTAGAACAGCTCCATCTCCAGAACCTTCCATATTAATAGCTCCATCCAAATACATGTTCTATGTTTGACGTGTATCGTACTGATGGTGTTGCTGAATTGTTATTACCCCTTTATCGGGGAAGTATGTTTCCAAGGGTTTGAAGTCCCCTGAAGGTGCGGCGGCCAGTTGATCCATAATTCCTTGACCTTTAATGGACTTTTGTGTTATGTAAACAATGTCAAATTGTGACAGAATCAACTGCCATCTGGACAGTCGACAATTTAGTATGGGTTTACTGAACACATACTTGAGAGGATCCACGCGGGATATGAGATGGGTTGTCTGCTCATGGAGGTAATGTTGTAACCACATGTAAGCCCATGGTAAAGCATAACAAGTCTTCTCAATCAGAGTGTACTTGTGTTCACTACTGCTGAATCTTTTGCTAAGGTAAAAGATAGCTCGTTCTCGGCCTCTATCGTCTTTCTGACCAAGCATGCAGCCCATGGCATTGTCACTTATGGACAGGTACATGAACAGGGGAACATCATCCCTGGGTGGCACCAAAATAGGAGCTTTGACTAGCTGTTGTTTGATGGTAAGGAAGGCCTTTTGGCACTCATCATTCCATTTCATGGAGGAGTTCTTCCTTAACAGCATAAAGATAGGCTCACAGGTTGCTGTGAGATGAGAAATGAATCTACTAATAAAGTTGACTCTTCCCAAAAATCTCCGTATTTCCTTCTCTGTCTGAGGAATGGGCATTTCCATAATGGCATGGATTTTGGTGGGATCCAGCTCGATTCCTTTATGGATGACTAGAAATCCTAGCAGCTTGCCTAATTTAATGCCAAAGGCGCACTTGGCTAGATTCAACTTCAAGTTGTACTTATGCAACCTGTTGAAAAGCTTTTTGAGATGGTCAAAGTGGTCCTCCTCCTTTCGGGACTTGACAATGATGTCATCCACGTATATCTCGATCTCTTTGTGCATTAAGTCGTGAAAAAGAGTCATCATAGCTCTCTGATAGGTAGCTCCGACATTGATGAGGCCGAACGACAACCGTCTGTAGCAAAAGGTTCCCCAAGGCGTGATGAAAGCAGTTTTCTCATGATCTTCTTCAACAGCCATGATCTGATGGTACCCTGCAAAGCAATCAGCGAAGGAGTACATGCCGTATTGAGCAGTATTGTCAATGAGAATGTGGATAAATGGTACGAGAAAGCTATCTTTAAGGCAAGCTTTATTCAGATCCCTATAATCCACGCAGACTCGAACCTTTCCTCTAGGCTTAGGCACGGGCACGATGTTGGATATCCATTCAAGATAGGTGGACACCATGATAAAACCAGCTCGAAATTGTTTCACAATATCTTCTTTCACTTTTAAACTCCACTTAGGGTTTAATCGCCTGAGTTTCTGCTTGACTAGCTTAAATCCCTCTTTGATGGGAAGGCGATGAAGAACAATGTCAGTGGACAAACCCACTATGTCTTCATGAGACCATGCAAATATATCCTGGAATTGGGTTAGTAGTGTAACCATGTCATTCCTCTGGTTTGGGGTAAGGTCTGAACCAATCTAGATTAACTTAGGGTTTTCTAAGGTTCCAAGATTGAAGGAGGTGGTTTGATCAAGGTTGGGTTTAGGTTTGTCTTCGACCCATTCTTTGATCTCCGGAGGCACCTCAATTTCCTCTTGTATTTCCAGCAAGTCTAAGTCCAACTTTTCATTAAAGTTACAATCCTTGTGGAGAAGAGGCATCTTATCAAGAAGTTCAGGCACATCTAAGTTCAGAGTCCTGAAACAAAATATGCTTTCACTTAATATATGTGATACTGTTTAATCATACATAATGTTAGCATGTACGAACAAAACAGCTGCTAATACAGTACAGAAAAGTAAGTAGTTATGATATCTACAAGGCAGAAAGAAGTCCTGCCCATTTTACCCTTGTCGACCAATGCAAGGAGTGCTGATCCAATTGGCAAGGGCAAAGTCCTGGGGGACTGCAATGATGGACGGGCTGTCATCGTCCTCCTTCTCCCGAATGATGACCATTACGTCTAGGCAATCATCGTCTGGGGTATATCTGTTAGTATGTTCATCATGGACAATGATGCATACACTTAACATCATTCGGATGATATCTTGTTTAATTCTCCGTTCCTCTTCTTCCATCTTGGGATCTATAACAAAGACTTCCTTCTCCTTTACCGGTATCGATTTTGGAAATAACATAGCCATTACGTTGGCTGGCACCTTGATCGAAGATTGTGAAGACTCTGGATGTGTAGGTGGAAATAATAGCTGTGTGGCTGAAGTGGAAGGAACAAGTTTATGCTTATATGGATTCCTATGATTGGTACTGAAAGAATAGCCTAGTCCGGTTGTCCCAGTTTGATTGGACATTTGTACCGGGTGCTTAATACCCTGATGATTTTTTCCCAGTCCTTGTCCAGGCTGGTGTCCCAATGACATCATTTCTTAAGTAGCTGCCATCACTTCGGCAGAAATCTTAGGTATGGGAAATGGCGTCCCAATGGCATGATATTGAGGGTTGCTTACTTCCAAAGCGTGGAAACTGACTGGCTCAACATTGGAATTGAAACTGATAAGCGGTATGTCAGCCTGTTGAGGGCATTCCGGTTCAGCATTGACTGTAACTAGGCTATTATTGATAATGTATTTAAGTTGATGATGAAGAGTGGAGGAGACTGCCCCAGCCATATGAATCCACGGTCTCCCTAGAAGCAGGTTGTATCCTGTATCTATTTTGAGCACGTGAAAAGACACACAAAATATATGAGGACCAATCTCAATTGGCAGCTCAATCTCTCCGACTGAATTCCGGCGAGATCCATCAAAAGCTTTGATGATTGTATGGCTACTTCTGATTCGATTGAGATTGACATTCATCTTCAGCAATGTAGCATACGGACATATATTTAGAGATGAACCTCCATCTATCAAGACTCCAGCTAGCATATATCCAGAGGACAAGACCGCAATGAGTAACGACTTGCAATGACCGGTCCCTTCGGGCGATATGTCATCATCGGTGAAAGATATCACATTGTTGTTAAAAATGTGATCAACCAAATGTTGAAATGTTTCTCCATCCACTGATATCGGCAGGCAGGCTTCTTCCAAAACCTTCAACAAAATCTTCCGATGATCTTTAGAAGTTAAAACCAAGTCCAAGATTAAAATTTGGTGTGGAGCTTCTCTTAAGCTTAAAAACACCTTGGCTTCGTTATGACCCAAAGCACAGAGGAATTTTTTAATCTTCTCTATGAGAATTTTCCCCTTTGATTTAACAATAGGCTTTATCACCCGTTGGGGAAGATACATTGGATTCTCCTTTGACACTGCAGCAGTTGTATGAGATGTTGATCCTTCAGCTTCTCCATAATTCCATGGAACTTTCTGTAAGCTGACAACAGGATATTGTGGTCTGAATGACAACATGATGGGCTCTGGAGCAGCCACTTTCAAAGGATTGTCAATTCTTTTGAGCTGAATTATGAGTGGTTTAACAATCCCATCAGCCTCAGAGGATATAACTGCTACCAATCCCTTCCATTTAGTGGGACAAGCATTTTCACTCTCAAATAGCACAGTATCATTGTCTGCCAGTTGCAGGACATCGCTATCGATTAAGTTCTAAATAAGGTGGCAGAGTGCCCAGCATTCTTCTGTGCTGTGGCCACGAGAATGGGAGTGATACTGACATACTCCATCAGGGTTAAACCATCCTGAACGGTGACTGATTGGAGGTAGGAGGGAAGTGATTCTTCCTTCATTGATTAGCATCTGAAGTATGTCCTCCATAGGTTGGCCCAGGTATGTAAATTCCCTTCTATTAGCAAAATCTCGACGGGCTTTGGCAGTAGCTCTCCTCGTCACTTTGTCCTGCAATGTTTCATTTTTTGAAGATGACGATGGAGTATTCATAACCAAGGGGAGGAGACTATCATGCTCCTGGCTGACTAATTGGCGTGTGACTTGATGCTGACAGATCACCAGTTCTGCCAATTACTCAATTTTCTTGCATAGAGCTTTCATCTTTCGTTCCATCGTAAACTGGACCTTTGCATAATCCCATTTGTTAACCCCGTCTTTGATGATCGGTGATGCTTCGCAGTTAAAATTAGAACTTTGTTCAGTGCTCCAATTAATCATGTTGACCTCTTCCTCTTTGTGGGGAGGAAGAGGGTTGTCTTGCACGTGAGGTTGATCTGGTTTGGTGACCACAATCTCACCGTTGTCTATTAAATTTTAGATCTTGTGTTTCAAGGCCCAACAATCTTGAGTATCATGTCCAGGTGCCCCAGCATGTTAAGCACATTTCCGAGCATCATTAAAACCCCGTCTATTAGGGCTGGCTAGTGGAAGAAGATGCGTGATTTTCTTATGCGTGGTCAAAAGAGTGAGAATATTCTCGAGTGAGTCCCCTAAGGGTGTTAACACTCGAGGGCGTTTGACTTCTCCACCTTTTGGTATTGGAGGGTTTGAAGACTGTGCTTGAAAAGGAGTATATTTTCTCCTCTGGATAGGCATGTTCTGATTGCCTTTTTGACCCTGTAGTATCAGGGAAACATCCTCCTCTTTCTTTTTATGGACCCTCCAGGGGTTGTTTCCATAATTTTCAGATTGGATGTGCTCAGCAACAACTTTAAGTGTAGTTAGGTCTTGAATCTTTCCTGACTTCAATCCTATCTCAGCCATCTCCCCATGTTTGATCATCTCAGAAAATGGTTTACCGATGCCAGCTAAAACTCTCTCATAGAAAGGAGCTTTTTGTATGTCGATAAAGGTCATCACCATCTCTGACTCTGTCATAGAAGGAGTTACTTGAGCAGCAAGGTGCCTCCACCTTTGAGCATATTCTCTAAATGACTCATTGGACTGTTTCTTGACCTTAGTAATCTGGTATCGGTCAGGAGCCATTTGAGACTAGAAGCTGTATTGTGTGAGGAAGGCATGAGCTAGCTCTTCCCAGCTATAGATCTTTGAGTTGTCTAATCTGGTATACCATGAACGGGCTTCTCCAGTCAGACTTTTTTGGAACAGCTACATTCTGAGCTTCTCGTCCTCTGCATAAGATCCAAGTTCTCCAATGAACACCTTCAAATGTGTATAAGGATCTCCTAACCCATCATACTTTTCGAAGTCATGAGTTTTGAACTTCTCTGAATAATGAACACCAGGGAATATAGAAAGGTAGGCAAATGAAACACACCCGTGTGCTCCAATTCCTTTGATAGCGTGAAGGGTTTCTTCTATTTGAAGAACTTTCTTTCTGATGTCACCGATGTCTGGATCTCTTGTGAGATGGGCAGCATCATGACTTTTGTTGGTTGTATCCAATTGCAGTTCAGGTATTGTAATGGCTTTATCAAAACCTTGAGTTCCCCCTTGTGTGGAGGATTCAGCATGTATGGGTATCTTTAGACCCTGAGTAGATTGATGTAGTTCTTTAAGCAGAATAGCCAAATCTATAATTTGTTTAGTTAATCCGTCAAATTCTTCGCGTAAAACTGGATTACACTGTTCAAATGAGGACATGATTGGTTGTAGGCATGTGGCCTTTTTGGACTTTGACCGGGTAATAGGTCTGAATGCTTCCATGCGACAAAACTGGCATAGTTTAGTTTTAGGGATGGTGTAAATGTTAACATGCTAAGTGATGTGTCCGTTTTACGAATTTTGTCCTGTAAAACGGATGTTAGCTGTTCGTAATACAGGATAGCATGTTAATTTAAATATGTATATGCACATATTTCGTCATATTTCTCATTACATGAAGATGAATATGGAATGTAAATTACAAGTAATTGACTTTACAAGTAATTTTGAAATGAGAAAGCATGAAGAGACTTTCCTCCGTATTTGGTTTATCAGAGGCTAGCCTATCTTAGGTTACTCTCGCGGCTTTTTGGCATGAAGGTTCCTAAATCATCTCAATTTACTCAACGGAAAGGTAATCTGGTCTTTCAAGTGGAGCGAATTTGCGTGGTGCCTTTCCTGAGCCTCATTAGAATTAGTCTTCCTATGAGTCCAGTAATCAAACACCGACAGGATAGCCTCCTGGTGGAGGGACCACACAACATACATTCACATACAACGTGTCTCACCGTTTATGAAAATGATGACATGTACGAAGCACTAATATCACAGGTAGATATAGTGTAAAGCATTAATCGCAGTAAAGATATGCATTCATACACATTCATCATAAATGTAAATGCAACATCCACGCACAAGCATATAACAGTTTTGAAAAGCTTGTAATAGCAGCTTAAGTCCTCTTACTGGAGTCCCCAGCAAAGTCGCCACCTGTCGACGTCGAGATTTTTATTTGTCCCTTTTCGTTACCTATTTTTTTGTGTTCTCATTTTATGTGAGATTTGTTTGAAAAAACAAGTGAAAAAGGTCCGACATATGTAATGTCGACGATTGGACTGTAAGAGTCGCCAATTTATTTTTTGATTGGTTGTACCAACACAACCGAGAAAAGGTTTGCACATTGACCCAGTGATGTGATACTGCTAAACGGGTCGGTGAAACTGAGATTCATTAGGGTCTGGGGACTTGCTTATGCGGAGGAAAGGTGTTAGGCACCCCCCGACATCCGTGTTACCACAGTGACCACCACTTTTCAAGAAACTGTTATATGAATATGTGTGTGTGTGTGGGTCAATATGCTTTTATTTGGAAGTAGTGCGAGGCCTCGTTCGCACCTATATACACATGGTTTGAATTTATATAAAAAATCATTTTTAAGCAAGATATGGCAGTGATGTTTTAAAAGAGATTTTTCAAACCCAGTGCTCAATAGTAATTGAGAACTTTTACACTCCCATTTTATTCAATATTCGGCTTGGTTGATTTTATTTTTCAGAAGCGAGGCATCTGTAAGAAAATAATGTGCAAAAAGGTGCTGAACTCCTCGTGGGTATGAAAACCATCTGAGGAGATCCAAACATCACAGATAAATTTACAAGTAGCTTACAGCTGAAAAGGTCCATCACGGGAACCGAATCTAGATTCAGTGGACTGAACCTGTGATCACATGATTCCTAGGCTCACATGATGCCGCAATTGATAAAAAGCAATAAGCAAGTATATATATAAAAGCTGTAAATATATATATACAGACATGATCACCAGCCACGAAGCACCTCCATGGGGGTTCAAAAATATAAATAAGGTTGTAAAAGCGATCAACCGCCACGGAGGAAACTCCAGGCGGGACGAAATGTACAGAAAGCAGTAAAAGAACGATCAACCACCACGAAGTAAACTCCAGGTGGGACAAAATGTATATATATATATATAACAACAGTTAATATATATAAGCATATATATATATATATATATATATATATATATATATATATATATATATATATATATTAAAGTAGTAAACGCACCGGATGTAAAATCCTGGCTCATCGAACATAGTTCATATATATATATATATATATATATATATATATATATATATATATATATATATATATATATATATATACGAATGCATTTAAATGCACCAGACATAAGTCTAGACTCATCAAACGGAGTTCGACACACAGTTTATATATAAGTATATGTATATATATAAGAAAGCCATTAAACGCTCCAGACCGAAGTCCAGGCTCAATCGAGGCATAACTCAATGATGTTAGTCCATATATAAATATATATATATATATATATATATATATATATATATATATGCAAACTGAAAATAAACCACGGACCAAAGTCCGGGCATACACATTCAACACCACTCTCAATGTGAAGAACAGTGTGTGCAAAGATAAAGAGAAAGACTTGAAAATGTGTGAGAAGGCTTACAGTGGGCTGCCAAAGAAGACTTCAATAACTTGAAATGGATGAACACTTGACTCCCGCCAGTAAAAAGTAGCTATATATGAGCTTACAAGTGTTTAAAATGAGAAAGCACTCAGTTTGGGGTGTGTACAGAGCAAATTAGATAGGGCTTCCTTGCCTTTTTCTCTTACAAAATGGCCACCCCAAGCCCTCTATTTATAGAGGGTGGAGCCGCAGGTGTACCTGAGGCTGCTCGAGGTGCCCCGGGTTTTGCGGGTCCCATCATCTCAAAGTACGTGCACGTGTGTAACGTGATGTCAGCTCGAACTTTCAGAATTGCAATCCAGGCATTCGACTGAGGTATATAGGACATATTTCGGACCATCGTTGTCGAGAGTTACGCAATGACATGGGATTAGAGGTTGTACGAAGTCATGAAGATGGGATGATGCCCTCCGGTCTTCAGCTTCAAATTCTATCCGTTACCCTACGTAATAGTCACTCAGGATTGGTTTTTCTTGGTTCTTGTGGAACATTGCTTTGCAAAAATGTATGTCTGAAATGTTGAGAAGGCGTGATGTGGCGTTAAAGTGACAAGATGACAACTTGCCCCTCACCGGGGTTATCTCCGATTTGGGTTGATAAAGCAAACGTTGCTCAGGGTTATCTCTGAGATTGGACTGCTGCAAGTGTTGAAGATCCTCAGTGTCATCTCTGAGGTGTGCCTATCTTCCTGGTGTTATTTCCAGGTCTTGTACTAAGTGCCTCGGTGTAAGCACCGAGGTTAAAGCTGATGGCATTTGAAACAAGCATTTCTGGGGTTATCTCCGGAACTGCAATTGCCTTCCTTAGGGTTATCTCCAAGGTTGGAATCTGCTATTCCTAGTGTTGGGACTGAGACTGAACATCTCAGGGTTATCCCCGGGATGAAGCGGTCTTCTCTGGTGAAATTTCTTGTATTGGAACTGCAGGCCTCGGGGTTATCGCCGAGGTTGGAACTGTTACTCCCGGTGTATGTTCCGGGGTTGAGGCTATTACTCCCGGTGTGTTCCGAGTTTGAAATTGAGCTTCCAGTAGTATCCGGAATGGATGTGAGTTGTCTTCCAGGGTTATCTCTGAAAGACGAATCTGCCCTCCTGCCAAGTCAATAACAGGTGTGCAGAAAATTTCAAGTGTCTACAATGACTACATCAATTAAATATTTATTTAATTTAACAAATATTTTAAATTACAAATAAAATCTTGGATTGTTACAAGTTTAAAATTTAAAGAAGAAATTGTGAAACAATTTCAAGCAGGCATTATCATGGTGTCAACATACCCTGAGTGGTTATCCAACATAGTCCCCGTGCTTAAACCTGGAGGAAAGGTACGAGTTTTGGTAGATTACTGGGATCTGAACAAATCTTGTCTCAAAGATAGCTTTCCCGTGATATTCATCCACATACTCATTAACAATATAGCTCAATATGACATGTACTCCTTTGATAATTATTTTGCGGGGTACCATCAAATCATGGTTGCTGAAGAGGATCGTGAGAAAACTGTATTCATCACTCCTTACGGAACGTTTTGGTACAGACGGTTGTCATTCGGCCTCATCAATGCTGGAGCTACCTACCAGCGAGCCATGATGGCTCTTTTATATGGTTTAATTCATAAGGGGATAGAGATCTATGTGGATTACATCATTGTTGAGTTTTGAAGAGAGGGAAACCACCTAGACCATCTTAGAAAGCTCTTCAACAGGTTGCGTAAGTACAACTTAAAGTTGAATCCAGCCAAGTGCGCCTTTGGCGTTTAATCAGGTAAGTTGCTAGGATTCTTAGCCAGCCACAAAGGGATTGAACAGCTGGATCCCACCAAAATCCAGGCCATCACAGAAATGCTCATTCCTCAGACAGAGAAGGAAATACGGTGATTTTTGGGAAGAATCAACTTCATTAGCCGATTCATTTCTCAACTCACAGCAATTTGTGAGCCTATCTTCAAGTTATTAAGGAAAAACTCCTCCATAAAATAGAATGATGAGTGTTAGAAAGTCTTCCTTACAATAAAAGAGCAGCTAGCCAATGCTCCTGTTTTGGTACCTCCTAGGGATGATGTGCCCCTATTTATGTACTTGTCCATCAATGACAATGCCATGGGCTGCACGCTGGGACAGAAAGACGATAGAGGCCAAGAGCGAGCTATCTACTACCTCAACAAAAGATTCAGCAGCAGTGAACACAAGTACACTCTGATTGAGAAAACTTGTTGTGCTTTAGCATGGGCCTCCATGAGATTACAACATTATCTTCATGGTCACACAACCCATCTCATATCCCACGTGGATCCTCTCAAATTCATATTCAGCAATCCCATGTTGAACTGCTGACTATCCAGATGGCAGTTGATCCTACAATAATTTGACATTGTCTACGTGACACAAAAGTCTGTTAAAGGTTAAGGGATTGCGGATTAACTGTGTGATGCCCCTAAAATAGGTATACACCACCCATTCTGAGTCTCCAAATACATGGTACGTAACTCAAATACAAACTTAATTTATACAACTGTTAAGTGTCATGCAGAATACGACAAAACATAAACTATGAGTTTTAATACAAATATATGTAACTCTCATGGTGCCTCGACCAGAACACCCTACAATGGTACTTTACAAAAAAGTACAGTCAATAATTGTTTTAGAAATTAAAATATTTGGAAAATGTTCAAGGAAACCTTCGTACATTGGAGGCCATGCATCTAAGTTATGATAGATATCATATGACTCGAGAATTATCCTTTGTTGACCCAATAGACCCCAAAGAAAAACAAGAAGATTACTATCATGTTTTTCCAATGGTGAGTCTTCTCTTGACATATATTTATCTTCATTGTCTCCAATTGAGAATTATATTTCAACCAAACTTCGATATTATATAGGTAGTGCTCGTAGATATAATCAGGAAGTGCATGTGCACAACCCTGTCTTATAATAACACGAAGTCATTTGTCATTATACATCTTCTATGATAGTGGTAAAACACCCTTCTAAAGTTGGGTTCACCTCACCCTATTCGGTTAAAATGACGTATAAAATATGACACACTTATCTCAAATTCTCAATAAAATCATTTCCATACTATTTTAGGGGAAACCTCAACAGCTATAGACCATCGTTCTATTCCCATGTTAATCCCGCTCGACCCAGCTACACTCTTATTACCTGAAAGGAACTGTGAAGCAAAAGGGTGAGCACAACTAGCCTAGTAAAGAATATCATGACTAAAGATAATTAAATTATCAATTGCCTTCGTCAGTAATAAATCAGAGATTTAAAACATATAGTTGATGATAAAACTTTTCAACCATAGTGAAAGCGGAACGAGCAATCCATTAGGAGAGTCAAATAGACCATAAAGTCTATTTTTTTCCCATGTTAAAAGTCCACCAATAATGTTTTATTCCTGTAATATAAATCAACAGTTCCTGTCCATAATCATATGAATGACTCATAACCATAATTGTGATTCTAAATTCCTCTTCGCACTCAGGACGAAGATAATTTTCATCACCTGTCTTTACGTGAAATATCAAGGATCACGGTTATACCAAATCATAGTTCATGTTCATAATCATATTTATTTTATTCCATAAATATCTCGCTTAAAAAAATATTTATTTTATTTGATAAATATTTTAATTATTTTAAAAAAAATTAATTAAGTTTTTTTTGCCGCCGGGGCGGGGTTACCCAAACTCAGTTTATGTAGTTCACGAACATAACAAGGCCAAATTAGGCCAAAAAATCCCTCACAAGTTTAATTATACGTTCCGTGAAGAACACAGAATATGGCCATAGCTTCCAGTTTCCTTGTTCATACATTAATTTAAGCATACCCAAATATTATAATTCATATATGATCATTACCCAACCTTTCTAGAGTGATTTTAACAAGTTAAAACATACAATTTCTTGAATCAATTTATATAATTTCATTGTTCTTGATGTTCTTGAAAGTTTTGAACACGAATCGTAAAATTAAAACCACGGGTTCATTATAACACCAAATCTGTCCATTCAAAGTTTGTTTTCTTCATTTTAATATGCATAATCATGTAACGTGTAAATTTATGATACAACATATGATTAACGTATTAAATTTGGTACGTAAGGCTATATGGCCATATTTTCATACTCTGTACCTTTGAATAAACTATATACAACATATATTTATGAAACTGATGTTATGGAAACATACAATATATAATAAAACATGCTATGATAACATCTTATCACATATATAAACACATAATCATTACTCTTTTTCAATTACAGAGACTTGAAAGCCATTTTTATAAATACATAATCAATGTAGATTTAAATTTGGGTTGAAGAGATTACCCAATTGTAGATGAGTGGAGATGTAACCCCATTTTTAGATACTTCTTCAATCAAAGAGTTTCTCACAAAATTTCCTCTGAAATCCTCTAATTCTCTCTGTAAACTTGTTTTCTTATTTCCAGACTTAGCAAATAAAGAAGGAAGACGTATAATAAAGGAAACAGACGCAGTTATGGTAAGTTAACTCAATCATGGGTTAACTGCTCCCAACTTCCCAAAGGGCTCCGTTTGGCTAGCTTGAAAAGGCTCAAATCTATTTAATTTGATAATTCTCTTATACTATAGTTTAATAATGCCACACCCATTTACACAATAAATCAAATATCTTATTTATTTTATTTAAAATAAAATATAATAATTTCTCATTAATTCACATAGTCACATAATTAAATTTATCATTTATTAATTATGTCAAACTATTAATTCTCTAGTTAATTATTAAATTAATTAAAATAATATTAGGCTTATTAAATATTTCTTTTAATTTAATAAGCTCACATAATTACATACTTTGAATAATAAAATTCTCCACATTAATTTAATAAATATAACACATATAATTAAATTAATCTATCACAACTTTATCAATTAATTATTTAATCTAATAATTAAATCATCGAAAAAATATTTATTTAATTTAATAAATATTAAAATTAAATTACAAAATCTCGTTCGTCACAATGAAAATATCAATTTCATCTTTAAACAACGTGAACTTATTCATCATTAATATTATAACTCACAATATTTAATACCAAGATCATTCTCAAGAAAGAGGGGGCTTTCCGATAAGGATTTCTCCCTATTGGCGCGCAATTAGGTGACCAAGTCTCTCCTCGATAAAACTTTCTAGACATCGTCAATATTGTAAATAATAATATGAATAACTTTGTCGTCTCAATTATTGATTTAATAATACAAAATATTATATAGATGATACTGTGACAATAATTGAATCAATAATATGAGAGATACTAAGCAGTAATTACTGTACCAATAATTGATTATAACTGAGTGGCTTCTCACGTAAGCATCAATAATCAAAGACAATGTACAATACCGTATGCTACTATGCCACCACACGTATTACTGTACTTTTACCACCGGGTATTTCAACAATTTAACAGTAACACTTTCGCCGTTATTTTTATAAAAAGATATTTCTGTCATTTTCTAACTTCGACAATACTTCCGTTGTGAGGTCCACCAATGATTGTGTCGTCGTACGGATATTTCCCGATAAAAAGAATATTCTCCGACTAAATGAATATTTTATGACAACTTACATACTTTGCAAAATTTTCATATATCACCCTTAACTTTAACCTTATATCAATTTAACCATTTACTAAATAGAATAATAATTATAAAAAATTTTGAATACTTTTATTTTATAAAATTCGGGGTCTTACAAACTGGTCGCCGCACCTTCAGGGGATTTCAAACCTTTGGAAACATACTTCCCTGATGAAGGGGTAATGACAGTTCAGCGACACCACCAGTATGATGCACACCAATCATGGAAGATATATTTTGATGGAGCCGTAAACATGGAAGGTTCTGGGGCTAGAGCAGTTTTAGTATCCATTACGGGGGAGCAGCATCCCGTCGCTGTCAAATTGCAGTTTACCAACACCAACAACACAACTGAGTATGAAGGCTGTATCATAGGGCTAAAACTATCCCAATCAATGGGCATCAGACGGTTAACTGTCTTTGGGGATTTTGAGTTGCTAATCAGACAAACCACCAGAATCTATCACACCAAAGAGCTACATTTACTGCCTTACCATCGGCAGGTTCTACAGATGGCTTCAGAGTTTGAAGAAATATCCTTCCTCTACATTCCTCGGAATAGGAATGACTTTGCGGATGTATTAGCAACCTTGGCCTCCCTGATCAATAAATTTGACAAGGAAAACATGTCAACTATCACATTTGCCCGACAAAAGGCACCAGCCTATGGGACTACATTTGAGATGTATCGGATGAGCTACCTCTCATCCAACACCCTTGTTATCAACATATCAAAGAGTATCTATGAGATGGATCTACACCTGCTGAGTCAAGTCAGTGTGACGCCCCCAAATTCGGACCCCCCACATGGTCACTCGAATTCGGTTCATCACGTTCTCATGGTAATATCATAATAACTAAAATCACACATTCACAATGGAAGATCTAATTTATAATAATATTCAATAATTTATGGCTTCTGCTTCTGTAGAGCCTCAACCCCAAACATTGTCAAACATCTTTTGTTGCAACACAAACTACTTCTAATACTTCTAAGCATGCATACTAACTAAAATAACACACTCTTAAGCCAATTCATGTCAAATAACAAAGAATTCATGAGAATTGCAAGAATTTGACAAAACTTAACTAAGAACATAATTTTATACCTTTGCTTTGAATTGGATAGAACTTAACTCAAAATTAGATTACTCCCTCTCACTCTCTATAGAAACTAAGCAAGTAATTCTCAGCAACATAGCACATGAAGTAGAGTGCTCAATTTATAGAAAACTTACTAATCATGCCAAGCCATTGTCCAAGAAATTAAAACAAGAGATTGAGGGAGAATTGATTGGGTAATCAAGAGTTGGTGCAATAGTGGCCAACCACCCCCATCACCCACACCCCTCTTCATCATGGCTAGCTATTGGGAAGTTTGAGAGATGAAGGAATAGGTAGCCTTAGGCCAATGATTTTTCACGTGTGGAAGAAAAGTGACTCACAAAATGGGACAAGCCAAATCTCAACATTTGATAGCTAACTAATGCCACACCCCATATGTTTAGTACACATATAAGTATACTTAGGTTTTAAATCCAATTGGGTGCATACATGGGTTTAAATGATATGACAATATTATGTTAGCAATTTAGTGTATTAAATATAATCCATGTACATTTTGATAATGCCAAATTATGATTTAATTGAGTAGTGACACACCACATTATCATAACCTTTATTATATTATGTATTCACATAGTCATAAAATATGTTTTAATGTACTATTACATGGTCACATAGACATCATTTATATACCTTACACATTTCATTATGTATTCATAACATATAGTTACAATATGTTAAATCACATTGCTTCATACAATATAACTTAATAAAACTTAATACAGGGTTGCTATATATAGTATAGTCACATAAGTGTCACACTACACTATATAATATAGTTGTATTCCATATAATTTATATTTTTAATTATTGTGCACTTGCACATAACAGTCAATATAATCTTATTATATTAACAACTTATTTATTTGTTTTATGTCAAATAAATAATTTATTCACCTTCTTGATTAATTAACACCAATATTAATCCATTCCTCATTGATTAATGTAATTATTGACCTTTATCACAATTAATTATCTAACATGTATAGTAAATAAATATAAATCTTATTACATCTATAGACACGTTGCTTATTATTATTATATCTCTACAATAATAATCACATCTCATTAATTAATCACCATTAACAATTAATTAATATTCTACAGTAACAATTAACAATTAATATTAATTAATTGTTCACTTAATAATTCATTCGTCGATTAATATTATTATTAATATTTTCCATCACCATGCCACACAAGGCTTTCAACGAGTTCATCATAAATTTCACATATTCTCAATTATTCAATATAATAGAATCGACTCATCTTGTAACACAAAATCATTTATATTCAAATAAATATCTATTTCCATTAATACGTTCATTTAATAAGACGTGAAAATTCTCGGGTATTACATCCTCCCCCCTTATAAAAATTTTGTCCCGGAATTGCTACAAGGTTACACAGATAGATGGGGATAATCCCTCATTATCCTATCTTCTAATTCCAACGTAGCCTCCTCGACATCGTGGTTACGCCAAAGTACTTTTACAGAAGAAATGACTTTGTTCCTTAAAGTTTGCTCCTTCATATCTAGAATTTGGACAGGAATGTCTTCATGTGCTAAATTCTTCTCCACTTGAATGGGTTCATAAGAAATAACGTGCTTGTAGTCAGGCTTGTACGGACGCAACACAGATATGTGAAACACATTATGGATGTGCTCTAACTCTGGTGGTAGTGCAACTTTATATGCTACTTCGCCCACTCGCTTTAGTATCTCGAACGGTCCTATGAATCTTAGACTTATTTTTCCTTTTTTGCCAAAATGGATCTTTCCCTTCCATGGAGATACCTTTAAGAACATAAAACTGCCAACTTTAAAATCTCGGTCTTGCCGATGCAAGTCCGCGTACTTTTTCTAGTGATCTCGAGCTGCTACTAGTCTGACCTTTATCACTGTCACCACGTCTACAGTTTGTTGTACTAACTCTGGTTTGAGTATTCGCCGTTATCCGACTTCGTCCCAACATAATGGCGTTCTGCACTTCCTTCCGTAAAGAGCTTCGTAAGGTGGCATGCCGATACTCGCATGGTAACTATTATTATACGTAAATTCAACTAAGGGTAGGTGTAACGCCCCCAAAATAGGTCCATTCCATCCAACCTATTCTGAGTCGCCAAATACATGGTACAGAAAACAACTACAACTTTATTACAATAATTGTCGTGCAAAATACAACAACACATATGCTGTGAGTTTGGATACAAATATATACCAAATGTGACTCATGTCCCAACCGTGGACAGCACCTCACAATGACACCTTACATAAAGTTATAGTCAAAAACTGTTCTAGAAATTAGAATCTTTGGGAAGTGCTCAAGGAAACCTTCGTACATGGGAGGCCATGCGTCTAGGTTATGATAGATATCATATGGCCACAGAATTATCCTTGGTTGACCCAATAGACCCCAAAGAAAAATAAGAAGATTACTATCATATTCTTCCCAATGGTGAGTCTTCTCTTGACTTATCATTATCTCCACTGTCTCTCTAATTGAGAATTATACTTCAAACAAACACCAAGATTATATAGGTAGTGCTCGTAAATATACTCAGCAAGTGGATGAGCACAACCCTGTCTTATGATGACACGAGGTTGTATGTCATTAGACATCTTGTATGATAGTGACAAAACACCCTTCCAACGTTGGGTTCGCCTCACCCTCAACAGCTATAGACCACCATTCTATTCCTCTGTTATCCCCCACTCGACCCAGCTACACTTTTATTACCTGAAATGAATTGTGAAGCAAAAAGGGTGAGCACAACTAGCTCAGTAAAGAATATCATGACTAAAGATAATTAAATTATCAATAGCCTTCATCAGTAATAAATCAGAGATTTAGAACATATGGTAGATGATAAAAATTTTCAACCATAGTTGCAGCGAAACGAGCAATCCATTAGAAGAGTCAAATAGACCATAAAATCTATTATCTTCTCCATGTTAAAAATCCATCAACAATGTTTTATCCCTGTAACATCAATCAACAGTTCTGGTCCACAATCATATAAATAACTCATAATCATAATTGTGATTCTAAATTCCTCTTCGCAGCCAGGACGAAGATTTTTCACATCACATGTCTTTACCTGAAACATCAAACATCATGGTTATACCAAATCATAGTTCATGTTCATAATCATACTAATAAATTCATCTTTGCACTACGGCCCAATGGTATTCATCAACAAGTCATCTTTGCACTACATGCCAAAGATATTCAACAACAAGTCATCTTTGCATTACGAGCTAAAGATATTCATCAATAATTCATCTTTGCACTACAGGCCAAAGATATTCCTCAACAGTTCATATTTGCACTACAGGCCAAATATATTCATATCTCAAAGAAATATATAATCATTTTAGAACTTATATAAACAATAATTATAACCATGTTGATCAATTCACCTTTGCACTTAAGCTAAAGATATTCAATTATAAATTCAATGGTCATGATCATACCAGTCACAATTCAACTTTTCCACTACTGGCCAAAGAGAACCCTAGTCATGAGCATACCAATAATATACCCATCTTTACACTCAAGTGAAAGAGAATAGCATCATTAGGGTTATAAAAATATTATATATGATAATAAAAATAATATGATCAACAACTGCATTTATTTTCAAGAGCAACAATCATAAATCAACGATAATTTGGTCAGAAAAAGAAACCAATTTTTATCGTGAATAGTACCCGTGAATAGTAACTCATGAATAGTAACTCACGAATAGTAATCCCGACATGAAAAAGGTAGAAATTCCATAATAATATAAATACCAATATTTTGGTATAATGATATTGAAAGAATAATATTTCTTACGCTTATAAATAATTTATTTAAATTGTTTACACTTTACTAATTAATGCATTTAATCATCATAAAATGCCAACTCTTAAGATTTCATCATTAATAACCAAAACCCTCATCAAAAATCTGCATATACCTCATATAGGATGCTCAAGTCATAAAATCCTATTTTTTAATTTTCTTACTTCACATAACATATCTAATTCATTTACTCATAACTAGTCCATTTTTATGAAAAATACCAAATCAGTTCCAAAAATATTTCTTTTCTGGAATTTAGCATAATATAGTCCCATAGTGAACATATATTTTTCTCAAAATTTTTAAAAGTCATTTACTATTTTTCATATGGCCAAAACAGCCGAATATTTAGACATTTATCAAAAATTGTACTTTTATCTATAAATTCTGAAATTCACACAGTATACTCCTACCATATACATGTACTCCCAATAAAAATTTCATCAATTTTGGAGTTAACCACAAGGAGTTATAAGCGGTTACTTTTAAAATAGTATTTTCTCATAAAATTCATAACTCTTAATCTATACATCCAAAAATCACCATTTTTGGACACAATCAATAAAACTCCTCAAAATGTCATTTCAAATTTTTTCAGAATTTTTGAAGGTCAGAAAAATTACGAAACTGAAAAACATAACAACCCTTAAAATCCCGTACCTCAAAAGTGCGGTATTTCTGACTGGAATGCAAAGCCGAAGGAAACTTGCACTGAATAGCAACTCTCAAAGTATCTAAATACTCACAAAATATGATTCATAATATAGAGAGAGAAAGAGAGAAAGCTTATGTTTCTGGTGTGATTTTCAATTCAAACTTAGCTCTCTATTTATAGGAAAATGTTAGCACGCCGAAGCAGACTTAACCTGCAACCTGATGGCTTTACCTGCTACTATTCACACCCACCACATTTGAATAAAAATCTCAGCACATTTCTTCACCAACCAAGAGTGGAGCCCACCAATTCTAGAATTTTCCACCAAAATGATAAATTCCGAAACTTCAACAATTTCTGAACCAGTCATCTCGTAAAATTCATAATAAATCATACGTTCATTTTTAATGGTTCAAAATTTGTGGACATATTCTCAACTTATATATGTATAACATATCCAAATATTACCATGATCCAACGGTCGGATTAAAAATTATAACCCCCGCAAAATATCTCAAAAACCCTAATTTTTAATACCTCCATTCCGACAAAAATACTGATAAAAATCTCAACATTAACTCCTTCATTTTTAACCACAAAAATATATCCCTCGTTTATATCCACATAAAATAAATATTTCCTTATCATATGAATCAACAATTAATTATTCACAAATAATATTACAGAGTCACAATTATGACAACCAGGCCGTTCCCAAGAAAGAGGGGACTTTCCAATAAGGATTTCTCCTTACTAGCGCGCAATTAAATGACCAAACCTCTCCTTAGACAGAACTTTCTAGACATTGCCAATAATGCTATCTAATAATATTATTTAAATAATATGAATTATTGATATGATAATGGAAAATATTGTGCAGCAACAATTATTGAAACAACAATAATATAAAATATCAACTCAGCAATTATTGAATCAATAAAATAAAATATTGAACAGTATCTACTGTAACAATTATTGAGTAATGTCTTCTTACGTAAGAATTAATAATTAAAAAAAATACTGTGTGCTACTGTGCAACTACGCGTATTACTGTATTTTAACCACCAGGTATTCTAACAGTGTTACCGGTAACAACTACGCCGTTATTTATAAAAACTCAATTTTGTCATTTTCTTCATCCAATCGCTTTCCGTTATGGGGCCCACAAATAGTTGCGCCGTCGTACGAATATTCCCCGACAGAAAGAATATTCCACGACCAAATGAATATTCCCCGACAAAATGAATATTTTATAACCACTTGCCTATTTTGAAAAATATTCATATATCACCCTTAACTTTAATTTTTTATCAATTTAACCATTTACTAAATAGAAAAATTGAATACTTTTATTTCATAAAATTTGGGGTCTTACAGTAGGTGGTCGTCCCAATTTCCTTTGAAGTCCATCACGCAAGTCCTAAGCATATCCTCCAATGTTTGTATGGTTCACTCACTCTGTCCGTCTGTTTGAGGGTGATATACGGTACTTAACCTCAACGGTGTTCCCATCCTCTCTTGTAAGCTTTTCCAGAATTTTGACGTGAAACGCGGGTCTCGATCAGAAACAATTGATACCGGCACTCCATGTCATGAAATAATTTCCTTTACGTATAGACTCGCTAACTGATTTAAACTATAGCGGATCTTGATTGGTAGAAAATGTGCGGTCTTCGTAAGTCGATTCACGATAACCCAAATGGCATCAAAACCTTTCTGCGTGACTAGAAGTCCTACCACGAAATCCATCGTAATATGTTCCCATTTCCACTCTGGTATTTCCAACGGTTGTAGTAAACCACTCGACCGCTGATGCTCTGCTTTTACGCGTTGGCAAGTCAAACATCTACTAACGCACTCTGTGACTTCCCGTTTCTAATTGGGCCACCAAAAATATTGTCTCAAGTCTCGATACATCTTAGTGCTTCCCGGATGAACGAAATACGTCGTATTGTGTGCCTCATGCAAAATCTCTTCTCTTAATTCAGTTATCATTGGTATCCACACTCTTCCTTCGAATCTTAAGATATCGTCTTTATCCATTCCAAATTTCTTTTCCTCATTTTCTAAAATCCTTTTCCTGATCTTCTCACATTCCTCATCTTTCTCCTGTGCTTCTTTTACTCTATCCAACAATGTCGGACAAGCTTCCATTATGAATAACTTCTCTTTAGACCTCTCCGGTCCCTTTATCTCTATTTTCAATCTCTCTACTTCACTTATTAACTCCTCCTGAGTCGTCAATTGCAACAATTTCTCCCTTCCTTTCCTGCTCAGAGCGTTGGCAACTACGTTTGCCTTCCCCGGGTGATAAAGGATGTCGCAGTCATAATCTTTGATTAATTCCAACCACCTCCTCTGACGCATATTCAACTCGCATTCCTTTCCTCATCCCTAACTTGGTGCTCCGCAAATCGCACTAGTTCGTTAAACTTAGTTGCGTATTGCATCACCGTTATTTCTCCTTGTTTTAACTTTAGCAACTTCACTTCCATCCTACTCTTCATACTTTTCGGGAAATAGTTCTCGAAGAACAGCGTCGTAAACCTCTCCCATGTTATCGTTCCTTCTCCCGCTCTCTGCTGATTAGCTTCCCACCAATAGTTCGCTTCGCCCCTCATCATGTATGTGGAAAATACTGTCTTCTAGTCTTCACCCATGCGAGCTATAGTGAAGGCCATCTCGATCTCCTTGATCTAGGTTTACAAAATTATCGGGTCAGTCGTTCCTGCGAACTCTGGGGGTCCTACACTCTTAAAATCTTTGAAGGTTGTTACTGGGACAACTTGGGGAACGGGTGGTACAGGTTCATTTCTTCCCCTTAGAGCTTCCCTTAACAGATCTACAAGCCTCTGTATCGGGTCTACTGGTCCTCTCTCATCATTAACAGACTCTTCCGGTGTCGTTATTCTATGTCTGGGCGGCATGTTTCTGCATCATAAAATTTTCATTTTATTATCTAGTTATATTATTTAGACATTCCTCATAGAAATAAAATTTTAAAACATGTTTCTAAAATAAGATCATTTATATTCATATGCCAAATGGTTACAATACATGTTCTTTTCTAGCATACTGCTATAAATGATAACACATATCCCCTAGTATCACAAAAGACGGGGACAACACTAGCTTACTACCCCTCTAACACTTTTCAAAAGTTTGGATTGCCATCATCTCACATCTTACACAAAAGACTGAGATTACAACAACATATTAAATAACACAAATAAAATACTACACTACTGAGCTTTTCCCTCTAGACTCAATCTAACATCCCATGCTCCATGGTGCTCTGATATTCCTTCTGTGTAATGTGCACCACCATGTCTTGGCTTATGGTATGTCGGGTCTGTCCTTGTTCAGCTGGGTAATGATTTACCCCATCGATAAATCTCTCCATGGTCGTGCGTAGAGCATAGCTCATCTTGTTCATCTTCCTTTTTTTGCACCGTACCTCATCCTCTAGATCATCCACCCTGTTATTGTCTTCGTCCCACTTCTCCTCGAAGTGTATCCTATCTATCACCTCCATCTCTAACTGAGTACGGAGTGCCTCCTTCTCCGTCCTCTCACTCAAAACCTTTTACTCCATTTCTTCCAGCTTCCCTGCTAGCTCCACATTGCTAGCCACTGATCGGTGAAACAAGGTTCCCATCTAGATTCCTACCTCCTTACGGTGAGCAATTTCCACCTCCATCTCCAGCATCACTAATTGCCTCTTAAGAGTCTCAGCCTCGAGCTCCTCGACTCTATATCCTAATTCCAAAATCTACTTTTTATACTCCCCCAACATCCGATCCTCGAAAGTGGCCTCGTCGGAGTCCTCCATAGGTTCAGGCTCCTCCTCCGGAATAGACTCATCAGGTAGAGGCTCCATTTCCTCCTCCTCCACATCATCATCATCAATAGGGGCCACTACTGATATCGGTTCTGCTATCAATGGTGCCTCATATACCACGTGGATTTCACGCGGCTCCTCCTCTACTACTCGGCTAGGTCTTCCCATGTCAGTCATCCTACAATCACCAACATAAGATAAGACAAACAACAACTCCATCAGAATATTAAATAAACATAAGTTCATTGTATAGAATGAAGTTACATTTCATAACACACTAAGGCTCTCAAGGAAAATTCTACATGAGTTTTATCTCTTTCGAAGTTTTCCTAAGTTATAATCTAAGGATTCTCATTCCTAAGGTTTATAACTAAGGCTTTTATACCAACATGTGACGCCCCCAAATTTGGACCCCCACTTGGTCACTCGAATTCGGTTTATCACGTTCTCATGGTAATACCATAATAACTAAAATCACACATTCACAACGAAAGATCTAATTTAGAATAATATACAATGATTTATTATAATTATTTCTCCAAGTTTCTCAACCTACAGTACTTTAAAGATTACATAATAATATCGAATAAAGACTTATTACATAATCCTACTTAAGCTTAAACATAGTCTGGAGACAATCTTAATACAACATATAAATTTTAACATAAAGGAACAAGCTAGTTGGTAGCCTTGCCCTTGTCCTTGTCTTTTTTAGAGACACTTCCCTGTTCTGCCTTAACTGAAAGGTTTTAAATAAGCAAGAATGAGCACAAATTGCCCAGCAAGTAATATACAACAAGGGTAAAGAGTTTTATAACATGAGTTTGAAATATCGAAGTATCGTTTCTAAGATAGTTTAAGGTTTCAGATAAATATCACGAATAATGAATATCAACAATTCATGAATCAAATCCTTGGAATAAGGGCAATAATCCAATATAAATCAACAGATATGTATGACTTCAAAGGCTATCAATGTATCCAACGAGATAAGTAATTTATACTGAGCAGTCACTAAGGACTATTGAACATCTACTAGAATTACCAATATTAAAATGATAACCCAAAAGAATCAAGTACTATAGAGGATCAGTCTACAATACTCTAAGTTATGCATAACACCACAATAATTAAACCACTCATGTGTTGGGGTTTCCAACAACATACACTCCACTAACCATAAGGGTTGTTCAACTCAGTTCCCAATATTTTCGCACCAATCAATTGGTTTGGACAGTTTATAAACATGCATATAGTCTAGTCGTATCAATGACATAGACCCTTTCACAATATTCAAGAACAATACCAAGCTCAACATGAATAATAGTTTTCACAAGAGTTTAAACATAATAGCTCAATTGAATGAATAAGTAGGATAACTTGCATTCAAAGAGATAAGCTTACGATATCCGTTGAATAAAGTAAAACAAGGGTTTAGGATACTTGCACAATATAAAGGATGGTTCATATACTTGCCTCAAGCGTAGTTTACCAAAGTAAAGCTTAATATCAATCCAATGCACTATGATATCCTATTCATGTATAATCATATTAGTTATACAAGTTCAACATGTACACCTATTATCTTAATTTACTATCATACACAAGTGAAATTTATTAATGCTAACATATAGTGCTAGTCTTCTAGTCGCATAATCTTATATGTATGTCATCACATGAATATTAGTTTATTACACACTATGTCATGGTTGAAATCATAATTTGACTTTATAGTAATAAACACTTATTCATCATAGGATCCTATCAACAACATGCTTATTAACACATGAATACTATACTGGACTTGTATTACGGATTAGAGTAACAACTTAGGCATTTATGAAACCACAGAATAACTACAGAATTCTGATCCTACTGCAGACTGGCACGGCCGCGCTGGATTTGAACTAAGGAGTGGCGCGACCGCGCTACTCCTTGTTCAAACTAGAACATGGCTGCTCCTGCAGAAGGTCAGTGCAAACTCTACTTGTACGTACAAAAGTAATCATGCAAAACACACATGTTAGTATGTGGATAACCAAGTTTTACCTCATATCATAGCATTAACATAGGTCACCATCTATTCTCATTTAATCAAGACTATAAGTGTTCAATTCATAATTTTCTTACGTATAATCGCTAAACACATGCTATGTGGTTCATAGGTCTCTACTACACATGCTTGCATTTGTTAAATCAAATATCTCAAGTTACGATGTCCTACTTCATTTATGCTTACTCTCAACTACACTTAACTAATTTCATAATGGATATGACTCACTAGGCATTCATGTTAAACACATTTATATGCATGACCCACTTAATCATGATGTCTCACATACACAAATTAAACCACATAAGCATGCTCATAAATCATAACTCAAAGCGTATATAAAGTTTATCAAGTTTGTTTCTGAAATTCTAAGTCTTCATTAGTAAAACTCATTTAGGTAGGCAATATAATTCCACATCGTCTAAATCATGCTTTCATACTCATTTGTACACATACCCAAGTTATTTACATAAGCTAGGAAGATTAGAATTTAAATGCATATTATTCATAATGCTTTGTTTTTTATGTTTTCCTTTAGAAAAGTCCTTTAAAGCCAAGCTATCACAACTTATCATACATAAAGTAAACTTATGCCTTCTGTTAAACTTGTTTACATATATGTCTAGGTTATCTACCCATGTTCACAAAATCAAAAAGTATATTACTCCATGTTCACACATTCTAGTTTCCCAAATCTTTAAATTTTCTTTGAATATCCAAATGAAAACAACCCTATCATGGCTTACTATATACAAACAACCTTAGTCCATATGTTAAGGTTAATTATATGCATATCTTTACTGATATAGCATACTTAGAACATCTTAAGGAGCTAACAGGAGTAACTGTGTTATACTACCCGCGAGGCCGCGCGATGAAAGACTAGGGTAGTGGCGCGGCCGCGCCACTTTGCCCAGAAACAAAAATATAGCTTCTTCTTCTATAGAGCCTCAACCCCAATCATTGTTAAACATCTTCTGCTGCAATATAAACTACTTCTAATACTTCTAAGCATGCATACTAACTAAAATAACATACTCTTAAGCCCATTCATGTCAAATAACAATGAATTCATGAGAATTGAAAGAATTTAACAAAACTTAACTAAGAACATAATTTTATACCTTTGCATTGAATTAGAGAGAACTTAACTCAAAATCAGATCACTCCCTCTCACTCTCTATAGAAACTAAGCAAGTAATTCTCAGCAACATAGCACATGAAGTAGAGTGCTCAATTTATAGAAAACTTACTAACCATGCCAAGACATTGTCCAAGAAATTAAACCAAGAGATGGAGGGAGAATTCATTGGGTAATCAAGAGTTGGTGCAATAGTGGCCAACCACCCCCATCACCCACAAGCCTCTTCATCATGGCTAACTATTGAGAAGTTTAAGAGATGAAGAAATAGGTAGCCTTAGGCCAATGGTTTTTCACGTGTGGAAGAAAAGTGACTCACAAAATGGGATAAGCCAAATCTCAGCATTTGATAGCTAACTAATGCCACACCCCATATGTTTAATACACATATAAGTATACTTAGGTTTTAAATCCAATTGGGTGCATACATGGGTTTAAATGATATGTCAATATTATGTTAGCAATATAAGGTATTAAATATAATCCATGTACATTTTGATAATTCCAAATTATGATTTAATTGAGTAGTGACACACCACATTATCATGACCTTTATTATATTATGTATTCGCATATTCATAAAATATGTATTAATGCACTATTACACGGTCACATAGACATCATTTGTATACCTTACACATTTCATTATGTATTCATAACTTATAGTTTCAATATGTTCAATCACATTGCTTCATACAATATAATTTAATAAAACTTAATATAGGGTTACTATATATAGTATAGTCACATAAGTGTCACACTACACTTGTAACGCCCCCAAATTCAGGTACTTGAAACCCGAACTCGGTGGTTTACGATACCATTTCTATGAGCGAAAAAATACTAATAATAATAACAATAATATAAACATCAAACTTATATTACATTTATCAGAGTCTAATCCCAAGTACGCAACCTTTACTACAATATATTACATGATAGATAATAAATATCATGGTCTATATATTGTCTAACTATTACAAAAGATACCATTAAACTTATTCTGTTTGCTTTCCTTTTCACTTGTTCTTGTCTGAACCTTCGGGTTGATCATGCCTAGCTGAAAACATTTAAATTTAAAGCAAGAATTAGCATTTGGGTGCCCAACAAGTAGTAACAATTATAAATATAATTAGCTAAAAGAATTAAATATTTTCTTTGTACATCACTTGTACAACGAATTTTTAGTTGTGTAGTAAACTGAATCGATAATAATAACATAACAATTCTATCTCAAATTTTTGAAACTACGTATTGACTATAAATAGGGTTAAGGTGACATACTATGAACATTATTTTCTATTTTCGAAAAGGTTAAATAGAACTTCATCTGTAAACAGTCATAACTTACGGGCGCGAGATCAATACTACATGCAAGAACGATATTATCGTTCACTCTGTCCGCCTTGGGCACAAAAAAGTTTTTCCATGTTCGGGATGTTCATACTTAGTCTGGAATCTGAACCAAAATAATTTAATTGGATACAAAAAGGTTTTATCATATTCAACGATATTTCTAAATCTGTGTTTAGCTGGTCAAATAGCTTAGACGTGTATATATATATATATATATATATATATATATATATATATATATATATATATATATCCAAGTGGGGACACTTGAATAACCATATCTAGAAATTAACGAACAGAATATATATATCTGAATTACAATATAGTATCATGTTGATAATCAATGATCGGATATAACATATATAACAATAGGGTTAATAATCTAGTACAATAATAATATAATTTTGAAATTTTCTTACTCATGTTCATTGCATAAAGGAAATGCAAAGGTAGGATACTTGCCTGGTCTGCTGCTTACAATACGCAACTTAGTTTTTATCTTTTGTATAACAACCTATCAATAATAAGATCATTTTACCATTTAGAATAACATATCGTAACACATAATACTGCTTATTGCAGTCGGCACATAACCTAATCACATTGTCACACATGTTTCACAGTCATTAGATCACAAACAAACACATATACAGACAAATTATATAAGTCCAGATCAATTTTTGAAACATGTCAGTGTACCGACGGCTTTATCGGGTAATTAGCGAGTCTAAGACTCTAACCTGTAGCTCAATATCTACAAGTATCAGTCATATTATTTTTAAATGACTTATAATAATTTTTAAACATTTATTATAATTTATCATGAAATTTCAAATACCGAAATCATTATTTAATGATTTAAATATTAAATAATTCTATTATCATTAATATTTAATTAATATTAAACCATTAATAAAACCATTGCCAAAATATTAAAGTTATTTATAATAACTCTAAGTATTTTTAAAGTACTAATATTACCCTTAATATTTAAATATTAATGCATTATCTATCAAAATATTAAAAGTCATTAATTATAACTTAAAATATTTTTAATTCATTAATATCCTTTTTAAATGATTTTTATTAAATAAATTTAATATCATTAATATTAAATTATTAATATAATTATCCTTTAAATATTAGAAGCTATATTTTATTACTTAAAATATTCTTAAACACTTTATTTTCATTTAAAATAATTTTTATAATATTAAAATCATATTTAAACTAATTTATTTAATATAATTATTAAACAAATCTAATATCATTAATATTAAAATATTAATATTTTCATGACAAAATATCAAAAGTTATATATTATAACTTAAAATATTTTTATAACCTTTAAATTATTTTTTTATAATTTTTAAATCATTAATTCTATTTTTCTATAATTTATTTAATACATTCATTAAATGACTTAATTATCATTAATATTAATTAATTATTAAAATTCATCACAAAATATTAAAAGTCATTAAAAATAACTTAAAATATTTTCTTATATCATAATATAATTTTAAATAATTTTTCATGCATTAAAATCATTTTTAAATAATTTATTTAATATTATAATTAAATAAATTAAATACCTTTAATATTCTAAAATATTAAATATTTATGAAATATATTCAAAATAATTAAAATATAATTTTCAGACTTTTAAATAATTTTTAATAATTTATTTTGTATTTTTTAATAATTGAAAACTAATTTTTCTATTTATTTAATAAAAATAATTAATTTTAAAAATAAACTGTCGCTAAAGACTGCCTATAGCGACAGAACCATCGCTATAGGTGTTCTTCGTGTTCATTATGAAACCTAGAAATTCATATGCAGTTATCGAGTAGACACGTTTGACCAAAAATAATTGTTATTCTATGATGGTTTTGGGAATGCTCTAGATCAGATCTGGTAGTACTCGTGTAATACTACACGATTAAATAACAAACATGGCCAAACATCATAACATTAGTGAGATCCAAGCCCTGGAAAACCTGTCAGACACTGTTCTTCAATTTCTGGGTATTCTAGAATTGAAGAACAGTTCATACTAACACTTTTGGGCTTCCACGACTTTCTATCCGTATGATGTTTTTGTGATTTAAAAGTTCTACATTGTAGCCAAAATGTACGACAACAGATCCATTACACAAAATTACTTTAACAACATTACAATCATTAGATCCTGTTCGGTCAAATCATGTTAGAACACATGGTCATCAATTTTCTGGGTTGCCAGAAAACCGATTCCATGATCTTCTGCTTGGTTTGACCAATCTACTATTTTTTTTCTGGTTATTATTTACGTGATTTACAGACATAAATGTGTAATCCACATAACATATTACGATTCTATGGCAACAACAATAAAAAAAACAAAAAACAGAAGGAAGATCAAGGCTCAGAAAAATCTTGTCAGACACAGCTAAAGGATTTCTGGGTTACCCAAAAATCACTTAGTCATGGTCGGTCAACCGACTTTGACCAAGAATAACTTTCAATCCATGCATTTTTTGGTCCTGATTCAAGCTTCAGAACAAAGACTTCATGACATACTACAAGTATCAACCTTCAAACAACAAAAACACATAACCGAATAAAATTTACAGGGTCTGACATTCGTTGTCAGACCACAAAAAATTATTTTTCTAGATTTTTGAAAACATCAATTTTGAGCACTTAGATGTTATGGATCTACAAGATACCAATCAAGATTATCTATAAAGACTACAAACAACAAGTTTTATCATTAAAACACAAGATCTAACAGAGGATTAAAGTTTGATTTTTCAATTCGTGTTTATACCTTGATGAACAAATCTTTGATTCTGGGCTCCTGATTTGTTATGATTGTTAGTGGGGCTTGAATTGTGACTGAACTAACACTAGAATTGTGTGGGTTTGGGTGAGAGAAGAGTGAGTTGGGTGTTTGTACAAAATGAGGCTAATAAATGACATTTCTCTCTCTTTTAATCTATATATGTTATAATACAATGCTTGTGGCTGAGATATATGGCGGGTAGCTGGAGATTTGAGTCACATGGAGTGGTTAGGTTAGGTTACCAACTCAAATTTTGCTAGATCTACAAGTTATCCTCAATAATGCAATAAGGGCATATAGGTCATTTGGCTTATATATTTAATGGCAATCTAGTAACATGGCAAACCCTTAGGGTTTGACCCTTAGGGTTTAATCCTAAGGTTTAGCATAAAAACTGTAAAATTTCTAATTAAGGTTTGCAAAAATAAAATTTTAGTTTCTAAAAGTACAAAATTAAGGTTTCTTAATTAATTTAGGTTTTTAATTACTTAGTACATTACTAATTAGGTTTAAGATACACTAATTAGCATTAAACTTACCAATTTAGCAATTAGGGTTTACAATTTATAAATTAGGATTTATAATATAAATATTAGGATTTCTAAATATTAATTAGGGTTTCTCTAATTAATATTAAATTCTATAATACACCACATAAATCACATAGCACAGTTATATAACAATCTCGAACTCATAATTGAGTTTCAAATTAGGGTTTCCATCTAGCAATTAGATAATTATTATTTAAGGTTTCAACTTTTAGAAAATAGGGTTTTAAATTACTAATTAGGGTTTTCCACATAATAATTAAGGTTTTTCCTAATTAAAATTAAATTCTAATAATACATATCATATACCACATAACATAATCACTAAACAGATTTTAAAGTCTCATTTGACTTCAAAACTAGGGTTTATAAAAATATAGTTAGGGTTTAGTCATAATACACCATAATTGACCAACCATTATCAGTCCATACATATGCAGTACATATTTATAATACTGAAAATCAAAAATATAATTAATATTATATTATTATTCTCATTCCTTGATCAAAATTCAAAATTAGGGTTTGGATTCCATATCTGATTATCTTTCATATATAACATTAATAATTAAGTTAAAATAAATAACTTAATTAATCGGAAATAAATTCATATAATAAAATAAAATAATTATTATAATTGTGCTTTAATCATTTCATATATTATGTAAATAATATAATTATCATATTTTCATGGAAAATAAATATAAAAAACATTTTTACTATAAAATTACTTATTATTAGAATATAATTTATAATGATCAATAATTCTAAAATAAAATTATTTAAAATTATTCATGTAATAAATAATTTTTTTTTATTTATCACAAATATGCATACACATTATCTGCCACATATTCTTACCTTTAAAAAAAAAAATTTATACGTAAAATTTCTGATTTAATTATATAGAAAATATTGGGTTATTACATTCACCATCCCTTATAAAGATTTTGTCCCCGGAATCACCATTTTAAAACCTATACATACCCGGGTATATAGCATACATAATCATTGCGAGTAGATCTTGATCAAAATTGATCGAACTGATCTTTAACTATTCAGCATAAAGCTTATCTATCTACTTATACGAAAAATTGATTTCTAATAGAACTAAATTTCTTCCTTCAAAATTATTTATAAAATAATTTTACTATATATAAGAAAATAAAATTGATTAGAATAATACCTGGAGTTGCATCCCCGGCTGCTACCGTATCTTGAGCTGTCATACTGAAGACCCTTGCGGTTGATTCTGTTGGTTGGTTTGTTGAAGTTGGTCCCGTTGTCGCCTATGTCCTGCTGCCTTTTCCCCATATTCGCATTCTTTGCCTCCCTTCTCCTTCTTGGACAGTCTTCCACCTTATACTCCATTGATCCACACTTAAAACACCTACTGTACAATCTTGAATTGGGACAGTTGGGAGAGATATGTCCCCTCTGCCCACACTTATAACACACAGACTTTCCCTTTTATCTCCTTTCCTTTTATCGTATAGGTGACAAAACTGCCTTTTGCCCATCCGTTATCCTAACTATCACCAATGCTTCTACGAGGTCAGTTGATCTTCTAAATCCTGGCAGTACGATTGCCTTGAAGTCTTTGATGTTTGTCAATTGATTATCTGGCTAATTTTCCGCGGCTGATATTCCGTTCTGCATATCTTGAGCGACCATATTCGTAAAATTCTTTATCGGGTCTGGTTGTCTTCCAGCTTTGTTGATAGGTAATTCTGTCCTTTGGTTTCTCTTTCCTCTTGGCGGCATTATCATAAATTATTCTTTATTAACTTACATTCTAAGCCTTATCGTATCCGTTTAACATATAACGCGAAATTTTCTATTCAAATAGTCATGTACTCAAAATATTAGATTTTGAAAATTTGGTTTACTGTATTAACCAGTGTTCAGATAAATAATCACTATCTTTATACCAACTTATTTCATTACTCCTTCATAGATTCATATTCATAGCACTTGACACACCATAGCACGTTCTGCTTTAAATATTCGCTATCCCTTTGTGACTCAAAAGTCGGGAATCACTGCCATAATTTATACACAAAATAAAAATATTACCTTATACAGACATACCTATCATTTACAGCACATAGAATCATATATACTCAAGTAATACTAATACTACTTATTTCTTATGCCTTCACTAAGGATCAGTTGCTTAGTATTTTATATATTCTCATTATCCTCGATAATCCATTCACACATAACTATACTAGTCCTCATTATAGCCAGTTGGTATTTGTTTGATTATTAAGTTTCTAGAGATCAAGGGTTCAAGGGCTGGTGAGGAAATGGAGTAGTAATTCAAGAATGATATGAGGTATTCTAAAATACTTCCCTTTTTCTTACCACACATTATGAGTTTAAGAACTCACCACAAGCATAAGAGTTTAAGAACTCGACATTGACCACATATTCTTTAACTATATTCTACCTATCAGTTATACTATCGTTTCTAAGTCCAGTACTACACTTTTCAAAATAACCACCTTATTGAGGTAGCTTTCAATGTGAGCCTTTATTTCAGCTATTGGCTTCGATATTGGCTCGGTCATGGAGATATGCTCTTTCTTTACGATCTGAGGGTATCCTAATTCTTTTCTATCTGACATCTACACAAACTATCTTGATTAACCAATAATATGTACACACAACAAATAATAGTTTTATATAAGTTACCTTTTATTTTGTTAGACGATGTATTTATCCAATTCATCACCTTATAAACTTTGTATGAGTTATTTGTATTTTCAACATTTCCATCTGTTCTAAGGTTATGGCCTAAGGTCTATCCCACCTAAGGTTTCTAACCCTAAAGCTATGATACCATGTTGTAACGCCCCCAAATTCGGGAACTTGAAACCCGAACTCGGTGCTTTACGATACCATTTCTATGAGCTGAAAAATACTAATAATAATAACAATAATATAAATATCACACTTATATTACATTTATTAGAGTCTGATTCCAAGTACGCAACCTTTACTATAATATATTATATGATAGATAATAAATATCATGGTCTATATATTGTCTAACTATTACAAAAGATACCATTAAACTTATTCTGTTTGCTTTCCTTTTCACTTATTCTTGTCTGAACCTTCGGGTTGATCATGCCTAGCTGAAAACATTTAAATTTAAAGCAAGAACGAACATTTGGGTGCCCAGCAAGTAGTAACAATTATAAATATAATTAGCTGAAAGAATTAAATATTTTCTTTGTACATCACTTCTACAACGAATTTACAGCTGTGAAGTAAACTGAACCGATAATAATAACATAACAATTCTATCTCAAATTTTTGAAACTACGTATTGACTATAAATAGGGTTAAGGTGACATACTATGAACATTGTTTTCTATTTTCAAGAAGGTTAAATAGGACTTCATATGCAAACCGTCATAATTTACAGGCGCGAGGGTGTACATCCCATGGCCCTGTATTGATCAATACTACATGCAAGAACGATATTATGGTTCACTCTGTCCGCCTTGGGCGCATAAATTTTTTTCTATATTCGGGATGTTCATACATAGTCTGGAATCCGAACCAAAACAATTTGATTGGATACAAAAAGATTTTATCATATTCAACGATATTTCTAAATATGTGTCTAGCTGGTCAAATAGCTTAGACGTGTATATATATATATATATATATATATATATATATATATATATATATATATATATATGTATTTTTGAATTACAATATAGTATCATGTTGATAATCAATGATCGGATATAACATATATAACAATAGGGTTAATAATCTAGTACAATAATAATATAATTCTGAAATTTTCATACTCATGTCCATTACATAAAGTAAATGCAAAGGTAGGATACTTGCCTAGCCTGCTGCTTACAATACGCAACTTAGTTTTTATCTTTTGTATAACAATCTATCAATAATAAGATCATTTTACTGATTAGAATAACATATCGTAACACATAATACTGCTTATTGCAGTTAACACATAACCTAATCACATTGTCACACATGTTTCACAGTCATTAGATCACAAACAAACACATATACAAACACATTATATAAGTCTAGATAAATTTCTAAAACATGTCGGTGTACCAGCGGCTTTATCAAGTAATTAGCGAGTCTAAGACTCTAACCTATAGCTCAATATCTACAAGTATCAGTCATATTATTTTTAAATGACTTATAATAATTTTTAAACATTTATTATAATTTATCATGAATTTTCAAACACTGAAATCATTATTAAATAATTTAAATATTAAACAATTCTATTATCATTAATATTTAATTAATATTAAACCATTAATGAAACCATTGCCAAAATATTAAAGTTATTTATAATAACTCTAAGTATTTTTAAAGTACTAATATTACCCTTAATATTTAAATATTAATGCATTATCTATCAAAATATTAAAAGTCATTAATTATAACTTAAAATATTTTTAATTCATTAATATCTTTTTTAAATGATTTTTTTTAAATAAATAAAACCATTTTTAAAATATTTATTTAATATAATTATTAAATAAATTTAATATCATTAATATTAAATTATTAATGAAATTATCCTTTAAGTATTAAAAGTTATATTTTATTACTTAAAATATTCTTAAACACTTTATTTTCATTTAAAATAATTTTTATAATATTAAAATAATTTTTAAACTAATTTATTTAATATAATTATTAAACAAATCTAATATCATTAATATTTTCATGACAAAATATCAAAAGTTATATTTTATAACTTAAAATATTTTTATAACCTTTAAATCATTTTTCTATAATTTTTAAATCATTAATTCTATTTTTCTATAATTTATTTAATACATTCATTAAATGACTTAATTATCATTAACATTAATTAATTAATAAAATTCATCACAAAATATTAAAAGTCATTAAAAATAACTTAAAATTTTTTCTTATATCATAATATAATTTTAAATGATTTTTCATGCATTAAAATCATTTTTAAATAATTTATTTAATATTATAATTAAATAAATTAAATACCTTTAATATTCCAAAATATTAAATATTTATGAAATATATTCAAAAATATTAAAATATAAATTTTGGACTTTTTAATAATTTATTTTGTATTTTTTAATAATTAAAAACTAATTTTTCTATTTATTTAATAAAAATAATTAATTTTAAAAATAAATTGTCGCTAAAGACTCCTATAGTGACAGAACCGTCGCTATAGGTGTTCTTCGTGATCATCATGAAACCCAGAAATTCATACAGTTATCGAGTAGACACGTTTGACCACCAATAATTGTTATTCTGTGATGGTTCTGGGAATGCTCTTGATCAGATTTGGTAGTACTCGTGTAATACTACACGATTAAATAACAAACATGGCCAAACATCATAACATAAGTAAGATCCAAGCCCTGGAAAACCTGTCACACACTGTTCTTCAATTCTCTGGGTTTTCCAGAATTGAAGAACAGTTCATACTAACACTTTTGGGCTTCAACGACTTTCTATCCGTATGATGTTTTTGAGATTTAAAAGTTTTACATTGTAGCCAACATGTACGACAACAGATCCATTACACAAAATTACTCTAACAACATTACAATCATTAGACCCGGTCCGGTCAAACCATGTCAGAAGACATGGTCATCAATTTTCTGGGTTGCCCAGAAAACCGATTCCATGATCTTCTGCTTGGTTTGACCAATCTACTATTTCTTTTCTAGTTATCATTTAGGTGATTCATAGGCATAAATGTGTAGTCCACATAACATATTACGATTCTATGGCAACAACAACAACAAAACAACAAACAGAAGCAAGATCAAGGCTCAGAAAAATCTTGTCAGACACGGCTAAAGGATTTCTGGGTTACCCAGAAATCACTTGGTCATGGTCGGTCAACCGACTTTGACCAAGAATAACTTTCAATCCATGTATTATTTGGTCCTGATTCAAGCTTCAGGACAAAGACTTCATGACATACTACAAGTATCAACCTTCAAACAACAAAAACACATAACCGAATGAGATTTACAGGGTCTGACATTTGTTGTCAGACCACAAAAATTTATTTTTCCAGAATTTTGAAAACATCAATTTTGAGCACTTAGATGTTATGGATCTACAAGATACCAACCAGATCATCTATAAAGACTACAAACAACAAGTTTTATCATTAAAACACATGATCTAACAGAGGACTAAAGTCTGATTTTTCAATTCGTGTTTATACCTTGATGAACAAATCTTTGATTCTAGGCTCTTGATTTGTTATGATTGTTAGTGGGGCTTGAATTATGACTGAACTAACACTAGAATTTCGTGGGTTTGGGTGAGAGAAGAGTGAGTTGGGTGTTTGTACAAAATGAGGCTAACAAATGACATTTCTCTCTCTTTTAATCTATATATGTTATAATACAATGCTTGTGGCTGAGATATATGGCTGGTAGTTGGATATTTGAGTCACATGGAGTGGTTAGGTTAGGTTACCAACTCAAATATTGCTAGATTTACAAGTTATCCTCAATAATACATGTGACGCCCCCAAAATAGGTATACAACACCCATTCTGAGTCGCCAAATATATGGTACAGAAAGCAAACTACAACTTCAATAATACAATTGTCGTGCAAAATACGACAACACATACTGTGAGTTTAAATACAAATATTGTCTTCTGGACAATATCCACACTCAAATAAATTCTCATTACAATTATTCAAACACTATTTTACAGAAATAGTGAGGACTGCTAAAACATCTTTCTAGAACCATCACTCCATACCCCGACTAGATCCTGCTATGTTCTCACCTCCTGAGAAGAAAAATGGAACAAAAAGTAAAAGGGTGAGCTCAACTAGCCCAGTTAAAAAATATTATGTCTAAGATAATATACAACAAATTATCGTTAGTCTTCAACAGGGAAAAATCTGATATAATATAATCGACAACAAGTTTTAGATCAACAACTGCAGCGAAAACAGCAAACTATTAGAAGAGTTAAGTAGAGAAAGAATTCTACTATCTTCTAAGATTTAAAAGTCCATCATCAATATTTTATCCCTGTAACATCAATTAATAATCATCTTTATCCAAATATTCATCTTTGCACTACAGGCCAAAGATATTCATTTGTATCACCTGTCAGTCATGTTCATCTCAACACCTGTTCATCTTTGCACTACAGGCCAAAGATATTCATTAAGTAATCATACATCTTTGCACTACAGGCCAAAGATATTCAGTAATATAATCATTTAGGACTGAGGATGATGAAAAATATCTTAAAGAGAACGAATCCAGTGAGACAGAAGGACAAATAGTAGGGATTCGTATAACAGTTTATCCAAGATCAATAATACTTCATAATAATTAATTGTGAAGCAGAATTCAAAAATAAAGATCAAAACATGGATACAATCAAAGATAGTAACCATAATTGACATCTTGGACAAAAAGGAAAAATTTTATTTTTCGGTGAATAGTGCCGTATTCGTGAATAGTGCCGTATACGTGAATAGTAACGTATACGTGAATAGTAACCCCGACACAAAAAGTTCCAAATTTGATAAAAACTCATGTTAATATTTCAGCATAATGATATTGAAGAAAATAATATCATTTAAGAAGAAAATAATATCCCTTACCTCAAGATATCGGTACTTCTGGTCGGAATACCGGTATAACGCTGAAAGAAACTTGCTCTGATGAATAGAAACTCTCAAAGTATCTAAATACTCACAAAATACACTCAATAATCTAGAGAGAGAAAGAGAGAAAACTTATTTCTGGTGTGATTTTCAATTCTAACTCAGCCCTCTATTTATAGGAAAATGTTAGCACGCCGAAGCAGACTTAACCTGCAACCTGATGGCTTTACCTGCTACTATTCCCACCCACCGCATTTGAATAAAAATCTCAGCACATTTCTTCACCAACCAAGAGTGGGACCCACCAATTCTAGAATTTTCCACCAAAATAATAAACTCCGAAAATTCAACAATTTTTGAACCAGTCATCTCGTAAAATTTATAATAAATCATACATTCATTTTTAACGGTTCAAAATTTGTGGACATATACTCAACTTATATATGTATAACATATCCAAAAATTACCACGATCCAACGGTCGGATTAAAAATTATAACCCCCGCAAAATATCTCAAAAATCCTGATTTTTAATACCTCCATTCCGACAAAAATACTGATTAAAAACCTCAACATTAACTCCTTCATTTTTAATCACAAAAATATATCCATCATTTATATCTACATAAAATAAATATTTCCTTATCATATGAATCAATAATTAATTATTCACAAATAATATTACAAAATCACATTTATGACAACCAGGTCGTTCCCAGGAAAGAGGGGGCTTTCCAATAAGGATTTCTCCTTACTGGCGCGCAATTAGATGACCAAACCTCTCCTTAGACAGAACTTTCTAGACATTGCCAATAATGTTATCTAATAATATTATTCAAATAATATGAATTATTGATCTGATAATGGAAAATACTGTGCAGCAACAATTATTGAAACAACAATAATATAAAATATCAACGCAACAATTATTGAATCAATAAAATAAAATATTGAACAGTAATTACTGTGACAATTATTCAGTAGTGTCTTCTTACGTAAGAATCAATAATTTTAAAAATACTGTGCAGTAACGCGTATTACTGTATTTTAACCACCGAGTATTCCAACAGTGTTAACGGTAACAACTACGCCCTTATTTATAAAAACTCAATTTTTGTCGTTATCTTCATCCAATCGTTTTTCGTTATGGGGCCCACAAATAGCTGCGCCGTCGTATGAATATTTCCCGACAGAAAGAATATTCCACGACCACACGAATATTCACCGACCAAAAATAAATATTTTATAACCACTTGCTTATTTTGAAAAATATTCATATATCACCATTAACTTTAACTTTTTATCAATTTAACTATTTACTAAATAGAAAAATTGAATACTTTTATTTCATAAAATTCGGGGTCTTACAATCTCCCTTCCTTATGAAATTTCGTCCTCAAAATTGACGTACGTACCTGATGTTTCAAAAAGGTGAGGATACCTCGCTTTCATTTCTGATTCCAACTCCCAGGTCATTTCTTCAATAGCATGGTTTCTCCACAAAACCTTAACTTGTGGTATAACCTTCGTGCGTAGGACATGCTCTTTCCTATCAAAGATCTTAACAGGTACCTCCTCGTACGTTAAATCTTCTGCTATCTCGTCTGGTTCTAACTCAATAATGTGGTTCGGGTCTTTAACATATTTACGAAGTATAGATATGTGAAAAATATTATGAACACGAGACATGCTTGGAGGTAATGTGAGTCTATATGCCACATTTCCTATTCACTCAAGAATCTCAAATGGACCAACAAATCTTGGATTGAGCTTTCCTCTCTTCCCAAATCTTGTAACTCCCTTCCATGGTGCAACACGTAACAATACATGATCCCCAATATTAAATTCCACGTCCTTCCGATGAAGATCCGCATAACTCTTTTGTCGATCCTGTGCCGTTTGTATACGTTGTCGAATCGTTTGGATCTTCTCTGTAGTAATGCGTACCAACTCTGGTCCCAACAATGTTGCTTCACCCACCTCATCCCAGCATACTGGAGAACGACATTTTCTTCCATACAACGCCTCGAATGGAGCCACACCTATGCTCGCCTGATAACTGTTGTTGTAGGAAAATTCCACCAATGGTAGGTACTTATCCCAACTCCCTTTGAGATCTAGGACACAAAGTCTTAATAGATCTTCAAGAGTTTGAATAGTCCTCTCTGATTGTCCGTCCGTTTGAGGATGGTATGCCGAACTGAATCGTAAATCCCCATAGCTTTCTACAAGCTAACCCAAAATTGTGAAGTGAATCTTGGGTCACGATCTGAAACTATGGATACTGGCATGTCATGCAATCTCATAATCTCGTTCACGTACATGCTAGCAAGACGTTCAAGGAAATAAGTCTCACGTATCGGCAAGAAATGAGCGGACTTGGTTAATCTATCAACAATAACCCAAATCGCATCTATGCCTTGAGAAACCTTGGGAAGACCTGTAACGAAATCCATGGTAATGTGTTCCCACTTCTATTTCGGGATCTCAAGTGGTTGCAATGGACCCTTTGGCACTTGATGCTCCGCCTTTACACGTTGACATGTTAAACACCTCGAGATAAACTCCGCGGTCTCTCTTTTCATATTGCTCCACCAAAATGTATGTCGAAGATCGTGATACATTTTGGTACTCCCAGGATGGATTGCAAACGGTGTGTTGTGTGCCTCCATCATTATTCTATGCTTCAAGTCAAAATCGTTAGGAACACAAAGTCTAGAGTTGACTCGAAGTATTCCTTTTTCATCGATTCTTGCTTCTGGAATAACACCTTCTTGCACTTTCTTCTTCATACGCATAGCTCTATGTCCGTAGCTTGAGCAGCTTTAACGTTATCAATTAAAGTCGATTTTACTCGTATATCATCACGTGGGTCCCTAGAGTCATTAACTCTATCTCTATCATTTATAAATTATACAAAATAGGTCTTTGTGTTCAACAATATCGCACTCGTACTCGCGTACAATCTTCTACTCACCGCGTCAGCTACCACGTTCGTTTTTCTAGGATGGTATGGTCAGAACAGGTTCCGAATGAGTTGCCTCTTGAGCTATTGGAAAATCTTCTCGTATTCCTCGCTTCATACGAATTTTGTATCTTTCTGAGTCAGCTAAGTTAACGGAGTAGCGATTCGAGAAAATCCTTCCACGAATCTGCGATAGTAACCAGCTAAGCCCAGAAAGCTACGTACTTTGGTCACTGACTTCGGTTGCTCTCAATTATGATTCATATCCCAATCTTGGATAGCACGTCAGAATGGCACCTATTGTTTTACCACCACACAAATATGGCGTCCCCTACAGAGAGTCTGGCTTCGGTGTATTCCACAAAGGAAGTCACCAGATAGAGGCTCGGGTACCAAATTCTATAGTTAAATTTTTAACTCCTGAAGTTCAATAGGAGCCATTTGATATGAGATTTTAGAAATGGGCTTTGTACCGGGTTCAAAATCGATACAAAATTCAATATCACACTTTGGGAGTAAGCCAAGAAATTTTTCAGGAAATACGTCAGGAAATTTACTAACAACAGAAATATCATTCAAATCTGACGTATTTTTGTTCAAGTCCATAACATGGCTAAGAAAGCTTGACATCTGTTTTTTAATAAACGAATAACTTTACGGCTTGATATAAAAGAGTTTGACTTCAATGGTTTGGTTGCTTAAATTCGAATAACAGGTTGCTTAGGAATATGAAAACTAACAACCTTTCGAAAGCAATCAATTTTGGCATGATGAGTAGTTAATCAATTAATCCCTAAATTCACATCAAAAGCAAGTATCTTTAAAGAAATAAGGTCAGCAGGTAATGTGATGGTGCCAACTTAGATCAAACAAGATTTATAAACAGTGAATGTGATGAAAGTTTTTCCTAACGGAGTCTCCACAGATAGGTCAAAGTCTAATTTCTCCGGAGTCAAGTTTAAATGTTGAGCACAAGCAGGAGAGATAAAAGAATGGGTAGAATCGGTATCTAATAAGGTATAAACTTCGTAAAAATTTATAATTAACTAACCCGTTATACCTTCGTTCGGGTTCCTCGCGTTTTGGGCAGTCACGACAAACGCTCTTCTAGAAATCGCCGACTTTATTTTGTCCGTATCCGCCTTTGGTGTCACCGTCCCAGCTGAACTTGGTTTCGCTATAGTACAATCTCGAGCGATATGTCCTTCCTTTCCATAATTATAACATACTTTGAACTGTTGTGGGCAGTTTGGGCTTATATGTCCCTCTTTTCCACATTTGTAACATACGACCGGTGGTCGTTCTCCTCCCCTAGAAACAGTTGATGTTTGTGCTGACGTCTTCACGTTATCATTGTTGTACCTTCTCTTCTTGAAATCTCCTCCCGACTCGCTCCTTCTATTATCACGACCACGATTACCACCAGAGTGGTTACCGCTTTTGTCCAAATGTTTTCCTCCCTACTGGTTTTCATTGCTTCGATGACTACCGCCACCGGTATGGCCCTGGTTGTGGTCCCTCGGTTGCACATACTCATTATCTCGCTCTAATAATTGAGCCCTGTTTACAACATCTGAATATAAAGAAAATTTATGAGAGATAAGATATTGCCGAATCTCGGGTTTTAGACCTCTCAGAAACATCCTTGTCATTCGTTTCTCATTTTCAACCAAATGAGGTGTAAACCTGGATAACTCTGCAAACTTCGCCTCGTACTGGGACACCGTCATGTTATTTTGTTCTAGTCTGATAAACTCCACCTCCTTCATATGACGAATACTTTCAAGAAAGTACTTGTCATTGAATAGTTTTTGAAATGTTTCCCAGGACATGTTGAGTGCGTCAGGCTGGGTACGCTTCACAGACTCCCACCAGTAGTCTGCCTCACCGCGGAACATAAAGGTGGCGAATGGAACCTTCTGTTCCTCCGTGCATCCCAAGACATCGAATATCTTGGTAATTTGCTTGACCCACGTTTCCGCCATGATCGGATCCGGCTTTCCCTTAAATTCTGGTGGTCCCAATTCTTTGAACTGCTTGGCTGTGACAAACCGCGCGTTGTTATCATTTCCACCCGTATTCTGCACACGAGTCTCCCTCGTCTGATTTTGCATGAACTGCAAAAAGCTCCTAAACATTCCATCATTCATCGTTTGCTCAGTAACGTTGTTTATAGGAGGAATATTGCCTTCCTGGTGCACGTTCCCCTGGGTGGTGATCAAAGGTGTCTCCACGGTCTGATTTACTCCATTATTAACGTTCTCAGCTGTCATTCTTAAATACTGCCATAAAACAAGGGTTAATAGTCATGTCATATATTATCCCTATACTCTGATCGACCAAATAAACACCAAAATAAACTTAGTCAGGTCATACTAGCGAAGGAATTCCCCGTCTCTCCCCTCCTAGTTCTTGTCTCACATCTCAGCCAGGGATCATATCCCTAAGCTCTGATACCAACTGTGATGCCCCCAAAATAGGTATACAACACCCATTCTGAGTCGCCAAATACATCGTACAAAAAGTAAACTACAACTTCAATAATACAATTGTCGTGCAAAATACGACAACACATACTGTGAGTTTAAATACAAATATTGTCTTCTGGACAATATCCACACTCAAATAAATCCTCATTACAATTATTCAAACACTATTTTACAGAAATAGTGAGGACTGCTAAAACATCTTTCTAGAACCATCACTCCATACCTCGACTAGATCCTGCTATGTTCTCACCTCCTGAGAAGAAAAATGGAACAAAAAGGAAAAGGGTGAGCTCAACTAGCCCAGTAAAGAATATTATGACTAAGATAATATACAACAAATTATCGTTAGTTTTTAACAGGTAAAAATCTGATAGAATATAATCGACAACAAGTTTTAGATCAACAACTGCAGCGGAAACAGCAAACCATTAGAAGAGTCAAGTAGAGAAAGAATTCTACTATCTTCTAAGATTTAAAAGTCCATCATCAATATTTTATCCCTGTAACATCAATTAATAATCATCTTTATCCAAATATTCATCTTTGCACTACAGGCCAAAGATATTTATTTGTATCACCTGTCAGTCATGTTCATCTCAATACCTGTTCATCTTTGCACTACAGACCAAAGATATTCATCAAGTAATCATACATCTTTGCACTACAGGCCAAAGATATTCAGTAATATCATCATTTAGGACTGAGAATGATAAAAAATATCTTAAAGAGAACGAATCCAGTGAGACGGAAGGACAAATAGTAGGGATTCGTATAACAGTTTATCCAAGATCAATAATACTTCATAATAATTAATTGTGAAGTAGAATTCAAAAATAAAGATCAAAACATGGATACAATCAAAGATAGTAACCATAATTGACATCTTGGACAAAAAGGAAAAATTTTATTTTTCGGTGAATAGTGTCGTATTCGTGAATAGTGCCGTATACGTGAATAGTAAACCCGACACAAAAAGTTCCAAATTTGATAAAAACTCATGTTAATATTTCACCATAATGATATTGAAGAAAATAATATCATTTAAGAAGAAAATAATATCCCTTGCCTCAAGATATCAGTACTTCTGGTCGGAATACCGGTATAACGCTGAAAGAAACTTGCTCTGATGAATAGAAACTCTCAAAGTATCTAAATACTCACAAAATACACTCAATAATCTAGAGAGAGAAAGAGAGAAAACTTGTTTCTGGTGTGATTTTCAATTCTAACTTAGCCCTCTATTTATAGGAAAATGTTAGCACGCCGTAGCAGACTTAACCTGCAACCTGATGGCTTTACCTGCTACTATTCCCACCCACCACATTTGAATAAAAATCTCAGCATATTTCTTCACCAACCAAGAGTGGGGCCCACCAATTCTAGAATTTTCCACCAAAATGATAAACTCCGAAAATTAAACAATTTCTGAACCAGTCATCTCGTAAAATTCATAATAAATCATACGTTCATTTTTAACGGTTCAAAATTTATGGACATATACTCAACTTATATATGTATAACATATCCAAAAATTATCACGATCCAACGGTCGGATTAAAAATTATAACCCCCGCAAAATATCTCAAAAACCATGATTTTTAATACCTCCATTCCGACAAAAATACTGATTAAAAACCTCAACATTAACTCCTTCATTTTTAACCACAAAAATATATCCCTCATTTATATCTACATAAAATAAATATTTCCTTATCATATGAATCAATAATTAATTATTCACAAATAATATTACAGAATCACATTTATGACAACTAGGCCGTTCCCAGGAAAGAGGGGGCTTTCCAATAAGGATTTCTCCTTACTGGCGCGTAATTAGATGACCAAACCTCTCCTTAGACAGAACTTTCTAGACATTGCCAATAATATTATCTAATAATATTATTCAAATAATATGAATTATTGATCTGATAATGGAAAATACTGTGCAGCAACAATTATTGAAGCAACAATAATATAAAATATCAACGCAATAATTATTGAATCAATAAAATAAAATATTGAACAGTAATTACTGTGACAATTATTCAGTAGTGCCTTCTTACGTAAGAATCAATAATTTCAAAAATACTGTGCAATAACGCGTATTACTGTATTTTAACCACCTAGTATTCCAACAGTGTTAACGGTAACAACTACGCCCTTATTTATAAAAACTCAATTTTTGTCGTTATCTTCATCCAATCGTTTTCCGTTATGGGGCCCACAAATAGATGCGCCGTCGTACGAATATTCCCGGACAGAAAGAATATTCCACGACCACACGAATATTCACCGACCAAAAATAAATATTTTATAACCACTTGCTTATTTTGAAAAATATTCATATATCACCCTTAACTTTAACTTTTTATCAATTTAACTATTTACTAAATAGAAAAATTGAATACTTTTATTTCATAAAATTCGGGGTCTTACAATATAATAAGGGCATATAGGTCATTTGGCTTATGTATTTAATGGCAATCTGGTAACATGGCAAACCCTTAGGGTTTAACCCTTAGAGTTTAATCCTAAGGTTTAGCACAAAAATTATAAAATTTCTAATTAGGGTTTGCAAAAATAAACTTTTAGTTTCTAAAAATACAAAATTAAGGTTTCTTAATTAATTTAGGTTTTTAATTACTTAGTACATTAATAATTAGGTTTAAGATACATTAATTAGCATTAAGCTTTCCAATTTAGCAATTAGGGTTTACAATATATAAATTAGGATTTATAATATAAATATTCGAATTTCTAGATATTAATTAGGGTTTCTCTAATTAATATTAAATTCTATAATATACCACATAAATCACATAACACAATTATATAACAATCTCGAACTCATAATTGAGTTTCAAATTAGGGTTTCCATCTAGCAATTAGATAATTATTATTTAAAGTTTCAAATTTTAGAAAATAGGGTTTTAAATTACTAATTAGGGTTTTCCACATAATAAATAGGGTTTTTCCTAATTAAAATTAAATTCTAATAATACATATCATATACCACATAACATAATCACTAAACAGATTTTAAAATCTCATTTGACTTCAAAACTAGGGTTTATAAAAATATTGTTAGGGTTTGGTCATAATACACCATAATTGACCAACCATTATAAGTCCACATATATGCAGTACATATTTATAGCACTAAAAAATCAAAAATATAATTAATATTATATTACTATTCTCATTCTTTGATCAAAATCCAAAATTAGGGTTTGGATTCCATATATGATTATCTTTCATATATAACATTAATAATTAAGTTAAAATAAATAACTTAATTAATCTGAAATAAATTCATATAATAAAATAAAATAATTATTATAATTGTGCTTTAATCATTTCATATATTATGTAAATAATATAATTATCATATTTTCATGAAAAATAAATATAAAAAAAACATTTTTACTATAAAATTAATTATTATAATGATCAATAATTCTAAAATAAAATTATTTAAAATTATTCATGTAATAAATAATTTTTTTTATCACAAAAATACATACACATTATCTGCCACATATTCTTACCTTTAAAATAAAATAAAAAATTTATACGCAAAATTTCTGATTTAATTATATATAAAACATCGGGTTATTACAACACTATATAATATAGTTGTATTCCATATAATTTATATTTTTAATTATTGCACACTTTCACATAACAGTTAATATAATCTTATTATATTAACAACTTATTTATTTGTTTTATGTCAAATTAATAATTTATTCACCTTCTTGATTAATTAACAGCAATATTAATCCATTCATCATTGATTAATGTAATTATTGACCTTTATCACAATTAATTATCGAACATGTACAGTAAATAAATATAAATCTTATTATATCTATAGACACGTTGCTTATTATTATTACGTCTCTACAATAATAATCACATCTCATTAATTAATCACCATTAATAATTAATTAATATTCTACAGTAACAATTAACAATTAATATTAATTAAGTGTTCACTTAATAATTCCTTCGTCGATTAATATTATTATTAATATTTCTCATCACCGTGCCACACAAGGCTTTCAACGAGTTCATCACAAATTCCATATATTCTCAATTCTTCAATATAATGGAATTTACTCATCTTGTAACACAAAATCATTTATATTCAAATAAATATTCATTTCCATTAATATATTTATTTAATAAGACGTGAAAATTCTCGGTTATTACAGTCAGGCTGAAAGAAAGCGGATCCATCGAATGGCTATAAAATTTTACCTGAGCGAAGATGCACTCTACAAAAGAGATGCGGGAGTAGGTCTCCTCAAATGTTGGACAAGGACCAAACTCAGAGACTAATGGATGAAATCCATGATGGAGTATGTGGCCCACACATGAGTGGCCCTCTACTTGTTAGGAAAATCCTAAGAACATGGCATTACTGGCTCTCTCTCCAAGCTGATTATGATGATCACGTAAAGAGATGTTACCATTACCAAATTCATGGGAATGTTATCCACGCCCCTCCAAGGGAGCTCCACAATATGAGTTCGCCTTGGCCCTTCTCAATGCGTGGAATGGACGTGATCGGGCCCATCGAGCCCAAAGCTAGTAATGGTCATCAATATATCTTCACCATAATTGACTACTTAACCAAATGGGTAGAATCAGCCTCCTTCCCCAAGGTTACCAATTAAGTTATCATTGGTTTCATCAGAAACAATGTCATTTATCGATATAGACAACCAGAGGTGATTGTATCAGACAATGCTAAGAACCTCAACAACAACATAATTGAGGAGTTATGTAGTAAATTCCACATCAAATATATCAACTCCGTCATCTACCGTCCAAAGATTATTGGTGCTGTTGAAGCGGTTAATAAGAATATCAAAAAGATCGTGCAGAAGATGTCCGCCAATCACAAAGGATGGCCTGACTTATTGCCTCAGACTCTATTAGCCTACAGAACGTCAATGCACACTTCCACTAGGGCAACCCCCTACTCATTAACCTATGGGATGGAAGTAGTGCTCCCCATAGAAGTGGAAATAGAATCCTTCAGAGTGTTGATAGACGCTCAACTGGATGAAGACCAATGGTTACTAAACAAGTATCACCAATTGTCTCTAATAGACGAAAGGTGAGCCGCTGCTAACGTCCACGGTCAATTATATCAACAAAGGATTGCCAAATCCTACAGTAGAAAAGTCCGGCTACGGCAATTTAAACAACATGACTTGGTTTTGAAGAATATTATTGACAACCAAGATCAGTCCAAAGGGAAATTTTCCTTGAAATGGGAAGGCCCATTTACTGTCAAGGAGGTATTGACAGGAGGTGCTCTCCGATTACAGGAAATGGATGGCGATGAATTTCCACAGCTCATCAACTCAGACACCGTGAAACGGTACTATGTCTGAAGTTACAAGCAAACAAATATCCTGGTTTTGGATCATCAGATCCCCAGTCACTTCAGGTTTTCTAAACCTCACAACATACAACCTTTCTTCACACCCATTTGCCCCATCAGGGACAAACACACTGTCCAACCAGCAGCCTGGTTTCGGATTAGTAGATCCTCCTCTCAACTTCATTTTTAAAACATTTCACACCTGCAGTTTTGTCCCACCAGGGATAAAACTTTTCACACCTGCAGTTTTGTCCCACCAGTGATAAAACTTTTCACACCCTCAGTTTATCCTGTACATGGGAATAAACTTTTTGGCTATAATTTTTCATGTACATGGGGCAAACTACGCAGACCTAATCTCCCTAATACACGGGAGTACGTAGGAAGCCATTTTTATGGTCCGGTCGCACCACACAAAAAACAAAAATAAACACGCTTCTATTCATAACCACATACAGAAACCAGTCCCAAGACACCAAAGGGTAAGGGAATACAAAGATCAATGATCCATTCTGAAAGATCTTGAGACATCTCAATGTCCATCCATCAAGGAGGAGTTCAGAATACATCCAGATCACAACCCTAGAGAAACATGCAAATATCAAGCAAGTAACAAGGCATAACTAAAAGGGAAGTGAATCAAACCATATTTCCCTGCCATATAATATTTTTTGATAGATATATTGTGTCATGTATATGATAAAAATGGCTAAGCTAGTCTATGTAGAAAAATCAAAGTTAATCAACAGACCAGTGGATAAGAAAGCCAATAAATCTAACGTGACATCCTTCTCAGAAGATGAGGGTAATTCTATGAGCTCCTGCCATAGGGTATCCACATGAGCCAAGAGATCTACGGCCATCTGCATGGTGACACTATGATCATCAATAAATGTACTCATCTCTGTAATGATATTAGCAGTGTGCGACCTCAATGTAGTACTATTTGTAGTAGCGGCATCCCGGGTAGACAGAGCACCATCTCGCTCAATAACAGCGACATCTCTACCAGAAATAGTTGTCAACATCAAAGCCCAAATCCACTACCTGTTCACCATATGGTAAAGAGGTAAAAGCCTCTCGCGATCTCGGCATCTTATCAGCCCATCTGTCAAAGCAACTACCCCAAACAACATGCAAGGCTGGGGCAATGTCAAAATTGGCGACAACCCGATATTAGGACCCTTAAAACAAGATTGGGGTTGTGATGTCCCCAAAATAGGTATACATCGCCAATCTTGGGTCGCCAAATACATGGTATAGAATTTAAATACAAACTTAATTAATACAATTGTTGTGTAAAATACGACAAAACATAGCTGAGAGTTTAAACAAGAATATTGTCTTTTAGAAAATATCTACACTCAATGGAGTTTTCATTACTATTATTATCACACTATTTTATAAAAATAGTGAGGACTACTATAGCCACCATCTCTGACCATCACTCCATTCCATGACTAGTCCTAGCTATATATTCTCATTTCCTGAAGAGAATAGTGAAAGAAAAGGGTGAGCTCAACTAGCCTAGTAAGAAATATTATGACTAAGATAATGCAGAATAAATTATCGTTAGCCTTCAATAGTATAACAACTGATAGAATACAATAGGCAACAAGTTTTAGATTAACAATTGCAGCGGAACAAGCAATCCATTAGAAAAGTCAAGTAGAGCATGATATCTACTATCTTCTATGATTTAAAAAGTTTATCATTAATTTTATCGCTGAGACTCAGCTTAATAAATAATCCACATCATCACATCATCCTTGCACTACGGCTAAGGATATTCATTAGTATCATGATCACGAATTATCCATGCACTACGGGCCACGGATATTCATGTTTTCACCAATGGTCATGATTATACCGAATAATCTATGGTCATAATCATACCAACAACTGTCCATCAATGCACTACGGGCCAATGAGGACTTTTACCACATCATTTGTAACATTACGGGTCATGATTATATCAAATGATCCCTGGTCATAATCATACCAATCAACAGTTCATCTTTGCACCCTTGGCCAAAGATGACTTTCATCACAATATAAGTATGAGGATTATGACAATGATATAAGAATTCAATTCAATGAAAGCAAAGGATAAATTTTAAATATTTATAATTTAATTTATCTAGAATTTAATAATGTCCAAATTGTCAACATGACACTGCTTTGTGGAGTAAAATTCATGAATAATATCTATGCATCATAAATAATTTGGACAAAAAAAAATAAATTTTTTTGGTGAATAGTACCCGGGTGAATAGTACCCCGTGAATAGAACTTTATGAATAGTACCTCAGCATGAAAAGTACACTGAATCCCTGAGTGAATAGTAACCTATGAATAGTAATCTATGAATAGTATCCTGAATTCTCGAGTGAATAATATTCGAGTAAATAGTAATCGAGTGAATAGTAACCCGTGAATAGTACCCCGGGTGAAAATATTGATTTTTTATAAGAAAGTTTCGATCAATATTCTAAGGAAACGATACTGGATGAAGTGAAAAACTCAAGGATATTCCACTAATTTCAGGGATTATAGAAGCAATACTTACCATAGTAAGTTTAGATTTAAGAATATGAAAAAAAATAATATACGAAACTGCAAATGGATTTTTACCTGTCATGCGGTACGTAATCCGTGTAGACAGATTATTCCGATATATTAAAGGATGAATACGAAAAATAGTATTCCTTACGAATGCGAAAGAAATAATATTTCTTACGAATACAACAAATAATATCCCTTACGAATACAACAAATAATATCACTTACCTTAGTAGAAGACTGTATACTGCAATAGTGAAGTAGCAGAATACTCTTCTTCTTGCTCTCTATAGTTTCTCTCTCTATAGTTTCTCTTGTGAGTCTCAGTGAATTGGTGGGAATGAAAGAAGAATTAAGCTTCTATTTATAGGAGAATGGATTAAATAGTAACTGATTTACGAACTGTCCAGATTGATTTACTATTAAAACGGACGGTCCATATTGATCACTATTAAAACCACAACTGACTGTCCATATTGATTTACTATTAAAACCACAACCGATGGTCCAAATTGATTTATTAAAATCATAACTTGCGGTCCAGATTGATTTACTATTAAAACCACCACCAACGGTCCAGATTGATTTGCTATTAAAACCATCATCGATGGTCCAGATTGATTTACTATTAAAACCACCACCGACGGTCCAGATTGATTTACTATTAAAACCACCACCGATGGTCCAGATTGATTTACTATTAAAACCACCATCAATGGTCTAGATTGATTTACTTATTACACTTTGGTACCCTAAAGTTTTCCAAGTTTACATTATTCCCCTCTAACTTTTGTAATTCACTTATCTTCAATAAACACATTTTTAATATATTAATAATTATTCATCATTAATATTACAACTCACAATATTTAACAACCAGATCATTCCCAAGAAAGAGGGATACTTTCTGAAAAGGATTTCTCTCTATTGGCACGCAATTAGGTGAACAAACCTCTTCTCGATAGAACTTTCTAGACATCGTCAATATTGTAAATAATAATATGAATAACTTTGTCGTCTCAAATATTGATTTAATAATATAAAATATAATACAGATGATACTGTGACAATAAATAAATCGATAATATGAGATACGATGCAGTAATTATTATTGCAATAATTGAATAAACTGAGTGGCTTCTTATATATGCGCTTCTTATATATGCATCAATAATCAATACAGTGTGCTACTATACAACCACGCGTATTACTGTACTTTTATCATCGGGTATTCCAGCAGTTAACGGTAAAACTTTCTCCGTTATTTTTATAAAAAGATATTTCTGTCGTTTTCCAACTCCGACAGTTATTTCGTTGTGGGGTCCACCAATGATGGTGTCATCATACGGATATTTCCCGACCAAATAAATATTCCCCGACCAAACGAATATTCCCTGACACAACGAATATTTATATCAACTTGCTTACTTTACAAAATTTTCAAATATCACCCTTAACTTTAACCTTGTATCAATTTAACCATTTATTAAATAGAATAATAATTATACGAAAATTGAATACTTTCATTTCATAAAATTCGGGGTCTTACAATCTCCCTTCCTTATAAAATTTTGTGCTCGAAATTTACGTACGTACCTGGTATGTCAAAGAGGTGATGATACCTTGTTTTCATTTCAGATTCTAACTCTCAGTTCATTTCCTCAATATCATGGTTTCTTCACAAAACTTTGACTTGAGGTATAACCTTTGAGTGTAGAATATGCTCCTTCTTATCCAAGATCTTGACAGGTACCTCCTCATATGTTAAATCTTCTACTATCTCCTCTAGTTATAATTCAATAATATGGTTTGGGTCATCCACATATTTACATAACATCGATATGTGAAAAATGTTATGATCACGCGACATACTTGGCGGTAAAGTGAGTCTATATGCCAAAGTTCCTACTCGATCGAGTATTTTAAATGGGCCAATTAAATCGAGGGTTAAGATTCCTCTCTTCATCGACACTTTCTTCTAGAATAACGCCTTCTTGAAATTTCTTCTTCACATTTATCAGCTCTGAGTCTGTAGCTTGAGTTGCTTTAATTTATCGATTACAATAGATTCTAATAGTATATTCGCTATCTTAATGTAGGTTCTTGGAGTCTTTAACTCTATCTTTACCTTTTGTAAGTCGTACAAAATGGGTCTTTGTGTAAACAATATCGCACTCGTAAACGTATACGATCTTTCACTCAACGCGTCAGCTACCACATTTGCTTTTCTAGAATGGTATTGAATGGTATGATCGTAATCTTTCAACAGCTCGAGCCAACATCTTCGGCGCATGTTATGTTCGTTTTAGTTGAAAAAATATTTGAGGGTTTTAGAAATGGGTTTTATACGGGGGTCAATATAAAATTCAATTTTACGCTCTACGGGTAGGCTAGGAAGTTCTTTGGGGAATATTTCAAGAAATTTATTAACTATAGGAATATCATTCAAATCTGACGTATTTTTGTTTAAATATATGATATGAGCTAAGAAAGCTTGACATCCATTTTTCAATAAATGAATAGCTTTATGGCTTGATATGACAGTGATTGACTTTAGTGGTTTGGTTGCTTGAATTCGCATAACAGGTTGGCTAGGAATATGAAAGCTAACAACCTTATAAAAATAATCAATTTTAGCATGACGAGTGGTTAGCCAGTTGATTCCTAAAATCACATCAAATGAAAGTATTTTCAAAGAGATAAGATCGACATGTAACGTGCGATTACTGATTTAAATCAAACAAGACTTATAAATAGTGGAGGTAACGAAGGTTTCTCCCAACGGAGTTTCAACAGATAAGTTAAAGTCTAATTTCTTTGCAGTTAAATTTAAACGTTGAACGCAAGTAGGAGAAATAAAAGAGTAGGTAGAATCGGTATCTAATAAGGTATAGACTTCGCAAGAGTTTATATTAACTTAGCCGTGATAACTTTATTTAGGTTCCTCGACAAACGCTCTCACTTAAACTATCAGCTTTTGACTTGTCAGGGACATCCTTTGGTGTCACCATCCCAGCTGGACTTGACTTCACTACACAACAAATTGAGCTAGGTGACCTTCTCTTCTGCAATTAAAATACGCTTTGGGTTGCTGCGTACAGTTTGGCCGGATGTGTCCTTCTGTCCGCATTTGAAACATATGACCGGTAGTCGTTCTCCTTCCTTGGAAACGGGTGCTGGTGCTGTTATCTTTCCATCATTATTGAACCTTCTCTTCTTGAAGTTGTTCTCACTTAGTTCTCCTTTCCTATTATCTTGGCCATGATTACCACCGAAGTGGTTACCATTTCTGGCATGATAATTTCCTCCACAATAGTTATCGTTGTACCGAAGGCCGTTGCCACTGGTACGATTATTACCGTGTTGTTGGTCGTTACCTATTGGTTGGGCTGACTCATTATCGCGCTCCAATAACTGAGCCCTATTTACAACATCTGAATACAAACACAGTTTGTGAGAAATAAGGTATTGACGTATTTCGAGTTTCAAACCTCACAAAAATATTCGCGTCATTCTCTCCTCATTATCTACCAAATGGGATGCAAACCGGGATAACTCTGTAAATTTAGCCTTATACTGTGATATGCTCATCTTATTTTGCTCTAGCTTGATGAACTCTACCTCCTTCATGTGACGAATACTTTCGGGAAAGTACTTGTCGTTGAACAGTTCTTGAAACTTCTCCCAAGATATCTTTAGTGCGACAACTTGAGTACGCTTTACAGATTTCGACCAGTAATATGCCTCTCCTCGTAACATGAAGGTGGTAAAGGAAACCTTTTGCTCCTCAGAGCATCCCAAGACATCAAAAATCTTGGTGATCTGCTTTATCCACGTCTTTGCCTTGAGTGGTTCTAGCTTTCCCAAAAACTTCGGTGGTCCTAGCTCCTTTAACTGCTTAGCAGTGACCATCCGAGAGTTGTCAGTGTTTCCACCTACATTTTAAATTGGAGTCTCTCTCGTTTGGTTTTGCATAAATTCTAAAAATTTCCTAAACATACCAGCGTTCGTCATTTGATTGGTGTTGTTGTTTACATGAGGATTAATGCCTTCCTGATGCACATTATCCTAGTTATTAATCGTCGGTAACTCAACGGTCTCATGTGCTTCATTGCTTATCTCAGCATTATCAGATGTCATTCTCAAACACTATCACAAAATAAGGGTTAATTAAAGAAATTGACATGCCACATATTATCTGTAAGACCCTGAATTTTATGAAATGAATGTATTCAATTTTTTTATAATTATTATTATATTTCGTAAATGGTTAAATTGATAAAAGGTTAAAGTTAAGGGTGATATTTAAAATTTTTTCAAAGTAAGTAAGTTATCATAACATAATCGGTGGTAAAAGTACAGTAATACGCGTGGTTACATAGTAGCACAAGATATTGATTATTGATGCTTACGTAAAAAGTCACTCAGTTATACTCAATTATTGCTACAATAATTGTTGCATCGTATCTCTCATATTATTGATTCAATTATTGTCATAGTATCATCTGTATAATATGTTATATTATTAAAGCAATAATTGAGATGACAAAATTATTCATATTATTATTTGCAATATTGACAATGTCTAAAAATTCTGTCAAGGAGAGGTTTGGTCATCTAATTACGCGCCAATAAGGAGTAATCCTTATCGTCTTGGGAACGACCTGGTTTTTAAATATTGTGAGTTATAATATTAATGATGAATAAGTTCATGTTGATTAAAGATAAAATTGATAGTTTCATTGTGTGGGAATTATTAGTGTTAGTGAAAATCGATATTTATTTCGATAATAATTAATATCTGGAGGTTATATTGACCAATCGGGTAATTCACCAGATAAATGAGTAATTAATTGCTATTAATTCACATACTTATAACTATTTGTTCACATGTATGTGCTATTGATTCACATGATTTACTATTAGGGGAGTTGGTGCAAGATTGATAATACTTGCATGACTAAATTAAAAATAGAGGTATAGGTGAAGGTACTATACTATAATTAATTTTTTCACATGTTTAAAACTATTGAGTCACATAATTTACTATTGATTCACATGATTTACTATTAGGGGAGGTGGTGCAAGTTTGATAATACTTGCAGGACTAAATTAAAAATAATGAAAAAGAGGAATGTATTATACTGTGATATTTCGAGCCCCAAAATGTGCAATTATCAAAACTATATTTTTCTATAAATAGAAGCTCATTCTTCTTTCATTCTCACCAATTCACTAAAGCTATAGAGCAATTATTATAGAGAGAAGTTATAGAGAGAAAGAGGAAGGGAAGTCTGCTACCTCACTATTCTAGTATCCAGTTTCTTCTAAGGTAAGGGGTATTATTTCTTTCGTATTCATGAAGAGAGTTATTTTCTTTCAATCTCGTAAGGGTTGTTATTCCATTCTTTATTATTCAGTTAGAATAACCTATATGTGCGGTCTATCGCATGCCTGTTGAATTCTTCTGTTATTCCATTCTTTATTATTCTGTTGGAATAACCTGTCTACGCGGACTACCGCATGCATGGTGAATGACCCTTCGTATTCATTCTTTATTAAATTATTGAAATGATCTGTCTACGTGGATTACCGCATGGCGGGTGAAAATCCATTTGTAGTTTCGTATATTTTATTATATTTGTATGAGATATCATTTCTTTTGTACTCATCATGAAATATCGTTTTCTTTTATATTTTCCTTTTATGAGTACTATTCACAGAGTACTATTTATGGGTACTATTCACGTATACGGTACTATTTACAAATACGAGTTACTATTCATAAGTTATTATTTATGAGTTACTATTCATGAGTTACTATTCATTAGTTACTATTTACGAATTACTATTCACGGGATACTATTGATGACAAAATTGGTTTCTTTTTTTGACCAAATTATTGTTGATTGATGAATCTTACTCTTGAAATTAAATCCATGTTTTGATCATATTGTTTTTATTATCATATATAACATTTTTATGATCCTGGTGATGAAATTTCACTTTGACTTAAGTGTAAAGATGTGTAGATTATTGGTATGATCGTGACTATGGGTTCTCTTTAACCAGTAGTGCAAAGATAGATTGTTGACTGGTATGATCATGACCATTGAATTTATAATTGAATATCTTTAGCTTAAGTACAAAGGTGAATTGATCAATATGGTTATAATTATTGTTTATATAAATTTTGAAATGATTATATATTTCTTTGAGACATTAATATCTTTGGCCCGTAGTGTAAAGATGACATGTTGTTGAATATCTTTGGCATGTAGTGTAAAGATGAATTATTGTTGAATATCTTTGGTCGTAGTGCAAAGATGACCTATTGTTGAATATCTTTGGCCTGTAGTGCAAAGATGAACTATTAATGAATATCTTTGGCCCGTAGTGGAAAGATGAATTTATTAGAATGATTATGAACATGAACTGTGAATTGGTATAACCACGGTCTTTGATATTTTAGGTAAAGACAGGTGATGAAAATTATCTTCGTCCTGGGTGTGAAGAGGAATTTAGAACCACAATTATGATTATGAGTTATTCACCTGATTGTGGACAGGAATTGTTGACTGATGTTACAGGGATAAAACATTGTTGGTGGATTTTTAACATAGAGAAGATAATAGACTTTATGGTCTAATTGACTCTTCTAATGGATTGCTCGTTCCGCTGCAACTATGGTTGAAAAGTTTTATCACCTACCATATGTTCTAAATCTCTGATTTATTACTGACGAAGGCTATTGATAATGTAAATTATCCATAGTCATAATATTCTTTACCGGGCTATTTGTGCTCACCCTTTTGCTTCACAATTCCTTTCAGATATTTAGAGTATAGCTGGGTCGAGCGGGGGTAACAGAGGATTAGAACGATGATCTATAGCTGTTGAGGTTTCCCTTAAAACAGTATGGAAGTAATTTTATTGAGAATTATAGATAAGTGTATCGTATTTTATACGTCATTTTAACCGTTGATTTTGGTGAACCAAATAGGGTGAGGTTAACCCAACTTTGGAAGGACGTTTTTGCCACTATCATACAAGATGTCTAATTACAGAAGACTTCGTGTTATCATAAGACAGGGTTATGCACATCCACTTACTGAGTATATTTACGAGCACTACCTATATAATCTTGGAGTTTGTTTGAAATATGATTCTCAATTGGAGACAATGGAGATAATTATAACTCAAGAGAAGACTCACCATTGGAAAGAAGATGATAGCAATCTTCTTATTTTTCTATGGGGACTATTGGGTTAACCAAGGATAATTCTGTGGACATATGATATCTATCATAACCTAGACGCATGACCTCCCATGTACGAAGGTTTCCTTGAGTATTTTCCAAAGATTTTAATTTCTAAAATAGTTATTGACTGTACCTTTATGTAAGGTCTTGTGGTCAAGGCACCACGAGAGTTATATATATTTATATTAAAACTCACAGTTTAATTGTGGTCGTTTTCTGCACGACAGTTGTATAAATGGAATTGTTAGTAGTGTATTTTTTTGGCGACTCAAGATGAGTGATGTATACCTGTTTTGGGGGCATCACATTTGGTATCAGAGCTTAGGGATATGGTCGCTGGCGGAGATACGAGTCTAGAACTAGGAGGGGAGAAACGAGTAATATACTTCGCTAGTGTATGACTTACCTAAGCTGAAATTTTTACTTGATTAGTTGACAAATTGTGATATGTCAATTAACCTTTGTTTTGAAGATATATTTCAGAATGATATCTAAAATACAGGAGATGAGCAATGAGAAAATTATGATACAGAGGAAATAACCGGGAAGGTACAATCCGAAAAGAAAGCAAGGTATTCTCATCTCTTCGAATACCAGGTACGTACGTAAATTTCGAGGGCAAAATTTCGTAAGGAGAGGAGATTGTAAGACCTCGAATTTTATGAAATGAAAGTATTCAATTTTCTTATAATATTATTTTATTTCGTAAATGGTTAAATTGATAAAAAGTTAAAGTTAAGGGTGATATTTGAAATTTTATCAAAGTAAGTAAGTTGTCATAAAATAATCGGTGGTAAAAGTACAGTAATACGCGTGGTTGCATAGTAGCAAACAGTATTGATTATTGATGCTTACGTGAGAAGTCACTTAGTTATACTCAATTATTGCTACAGTAATTGTTGCATCATATCTCTCATATTATTAATTCAATTATTGTCACAGTATCATCTGTATAATATGTTATATTATTAAATCAATAATTGAGATGACAAAGTTATTCATATTATTATTTGCAATATCGACAATGCCTATAAGTTCTGTCAAGGAGAGGTTTGGGCATCTAATTACGCGCTAATAAGGAGTAATCCTTATTGGAAAGCCCCCTTTTTCCTAGGAACAACTTGGTTGTTAAATATTGTGAGTTATAATATTAATAATGAATAAGTTCGTGTTGATTAAAGATGAAATTGATAGTTCCATTGCGTGGAAATTATTAGAGTTAGTGGAAATCGACATTTATTTTGATAATAATTAATGTCTGGAGGTTATATTGACCAATCAAGTAATTCACCGGATAAATGCGCAATTAATTGCTATTAATTCACATGCTTATAACTATGTGTTCACGTGTGTGTACTATTGATTTACATAATTTACTATTAGGGGAGTTGGTGCAAGATTGATAATATTTGCATGACTAAATTAAAAATGGAGGTATAGGTGAAGGTACTATACTATAATTAATTTTTTCACATGTTTAGAACTATTGAGTCACATGATTTTTACTATCAGGGGAGGTGGTGCAAGTTTGATAATACTTGCAGGACTAAATTAAAAATGAAGAAAAAGAGGAAGGTATTATACTGTAATATTTTGAGCCCCAAAACGTGTAATTATCGAAACTATATTTTCCTATAAATAGAAGTTCATTCTTCTTTCATTTTCACCAATTTACTAAAGCTACAGAGCAATTATTATAGAGAGAAATTATAGAGAGAAAGACGAAGAGAAGTCTACTACCTCACTATTCCAGTATCTAGTTTCTTCTAAGGTAAGGGGTATTATTTCTTTCGTATTCATGAAGAGAGTTATTTTCTTTCAATACTCGTATAGGTTGTTATTTCATTCTTTATTATTCTGTTGGAATAACCTGTCTGTGCGGTCTATCGCCTACCTGGTGAATTCTTCTATTATTTCATTCTTTATTATTCTGTGGGAATAACTTGTCTACGCGGACTACCGCACGCATGATGAAATTCTTCTGTTATTCCATTATTTATTATTCTGTTGGAATAACCTGTCTACGCGGACTACCGCATGCATGGTGAATGACCCTTTGTATCCATTCTTTATTAAATTATGAAATTGATCTGTCTACGTGGATTACCGCATGGCGGGTGAAAATCCATTTGTAGTTTCGTATATTTTATTATATTTGTATGAGATATCATTTCTTTTGTACTTATCATGGAATATCGTTTTCTTTTATATTTTCCTTTTATGAGTACTATTCATGGAGTACTATTTATGGGTACTATTCACGTATACGGTACTATTTACGAATACGAGTTACTATTCACAAGTTACTATTTATGAGTTACTATTCGCGAGTTACTATTCACGGAGTACTATTCATGACAAAATTGGTTTCTTTTTTTGACCAAATTATTGTTGATTGATAAATCTTACTCTTGAAATTAAATCTATATTTTGATCATATTATTTTTATTATCATATATAACATTTTTATAATCCTGGTGATTAAATTTCTTTTTGACTCAAGTGTAAAGATGGGTAGATTATTGGTATGATCGTGACTATGTGTTCTCTTTGGCCAGTAATGCAAAGATGAATTGTTGACTGGTATGATCATGACTATTGAATTTATAATTGAATATCTTTAGCTTAACTGCAAAGGTGAACTGATCAACATGGTTTTAATTATTGTTTATATAAATTCTGAAATGATTATATATTTCTTTGAGACATTAATATCTTTGGCCCGTAGTGCAAATATAACATGTTGTTGAATATCTTTGGCCTGTAGTGCAAAGATGAATTTTTGTTGAATATCTTTGGCCGTAGTGCAAAGATGACCTGTTGTTGAATATCTTTGGCCTGTAGTGCAAAGATGAACTGTTAATGAATATCTTTGGCCCGTAGTGGAAAGATGAATTTATTAGAATGATTATGAACATGAACTGTGATTTGGTATAACCATGGTCTTTGATATTTCAGGTAAAGACAGGTGATGAAAATTATCTTCGTCCTAGGTGTGAAGTCACTACTAGAAATTCGACATATAGCGACGAGCTATAGCGACGGTCAGCACGGAACCCTCGCTAGAGGGTATATATAGCGACGGTCATCGTCTGGCCGTCGGTATAGATGTTTTTTAAAGAAAAAACACTCCCATTTTCCCCAAATCATTTTAGTTTTCCCCAAATCATCTTCGTTATTCTCTTCTTCTCTTCAAGTTATTCTCTTCTTCTCGTACTCGATCTGCCGCTAATGTTCCTCTGCTTTATCCCAAGCTCGTCGACGGCGGCCGGTGGAGTTCGGGGATTTGCGGGAGCTATCCTGTTCTGAGTCAACTCCGCCATCGGATACATGCTGATGCTAGCAATTACGTCGTTCAACGGCGGCATTTTCATAGTGGTGGTGTTAGGTCTAGCTGTTGGATATATGTTGTTTAGGAGTGGCGACGATGATCAAGTGGTGGTGGTTGATAATCCTTGTGCGTGTGCTTAAGATGCTTAGGTAATTTATGGAGTATTATTATTATTCATCGTCATCATATATCATATATCATGTCGAATTTCTTCAGTTGTAGCTATTTCGGATTTACTCAAGTGAAAATTTTGGAAATTATGGATTTACTCAGATGTTCGGCGTATGTAATTTATGGATTTTAGCTTAATTTTGCTGTTGGATACTTTTGTTTTTTTGTATGTTTAATTTACTCAAGTGGTGGTGTTTGTGATTTCTTCAGTTGGAACAGTTATACTACTAGTAATGTGTTTGTAATTTTCGTGGTCAATTTGAGTATTTATGTATATATAGTTGTTGTCATATAAATCAAATTGGTAAATTTACATCTGTTTTGATTATTGGGCATTGGATGTATTCGTTGACAAAGGTCTGATTGTGGATTGTACAATACGTTTATACAATCACCATGAATTAATCTGCATAATAGTAACAAATTGTTTCAGAACTTTTATTGAATTAATCTGCATAATACTAATAAATTTTTTGTCACAGATGCCTTTGCAGGTTTAAAAGCAAAGATCATTGCTTTTCGGTCTCCTTCCCATGGCAATTTTGCTTTCTGCAGCTTCCGTTATAGGGAGTGGCTTCTTAGTTATAGATTATAAACAGGTGAATTACAATTACATGTTTTTCTTATACCATAAATAATGGTATAGTAGTCACTAATTAATTTTGAGTTTCTTCTTAAAAGAAATTGACGTTACCCTTTTCAATTGAAACCTTAATTTTTCTATGCATAATATCTCTGTTTGTGCAATGCAGAGATATCTTTTGTTTCTTGTACAGAATTTTGGTTATATAGGCAATGTTAACTTTCTCATAATCTTGACCTAGTGCATCTGATTTGGGCAACTACAAAAGACATAATAAGATTGGATATTGAATTTTTGCATCTAGAGTATGCTACCACTGCGCTAGTAACGGTTTGGTATTAGCTATGTATGTGCATTCTGATTTTTTCCATTCTGCTTTAAAGCCATAACTTCATGAATGGTGTAGACATGAATCTTGTCGCTGTATAACCTTTTGTAATGTTGTCTTCCCCCACATTATTGCAGCTTTGTTAAACTGATTGTATCACTTAGTCAAAGTGCCTAATGGATTAGATCCTAAAAGGGTTCTCAAGTGCTTTTTCTGGTGAAGGGTGTATCAAAATTAAGAGTAAATTACAAGAAATCTGTCTCATCTTGTAGCTGCATGTTAAATAATTCATGTTGTTATGTGGTTGCAGCCTAAGATGCCATCTCTCAATCTATTTTACTTGCATGTATAAGTCAAATTTTCATGTCAAAAGTGGATACCAACACATATCACTCAATTTAATACTTATATTAAATCTTGATTTTGCAGTTACATACATGCAGTCCAACATAGGTCATGTTAAGCTAGTACCTGATTTTGTTGTTTGAGTTTAGTGCATCTTCTAATGAACTCCTGCACAAAATTCCATGATGAGAAACAAGATTTAGAAGAGTAAAAATTATTAATCCGAGAATTGTTCTTCTTTGGAATTTTGATACCGAAATAACAATTAACTCAAAAATTAATAAATTATTCTTAGAAAATTTGGCAACTTGTTGTGAAGCAGTCATCTTCAACGTACTCCATGGAAGCTTGTTATTAAAAAAATTATATCAAAAGGAATTGATTTATATGTTCATGTCATACAGACTAGTGTTTCTATGTGATTTGGTCTATATAACTGTTAGCATGTTACTGTTCTATTCTTGATAATTTCTATTTAAGAGAGAAGTTGGGGTTTTAAGTTGTGCTATTCAAAATTTAAATGTGTAGACATTATATGAAATTATCTTGATGCCATAGGAATAACTCTGAAAATGTGTAGACATTACATTTTGGGCAATTCGCTCCACTGGGCGGAGAACAAACGGTAGCCAAATGTTGTACATTTGCGTACATGAAGTCAGGCTTCCAAGCTTTGTTATCACTGATTGTGTAATTAAGCTTTGTTATCACTGATTACGTAATAAAACTGTTGCTTGATGTAGTTGTACTAAATTCCGTAGGCAGCTGCCAATTATAAACACGGTAGCTGCCGTAGGCAGCAGCTCAGTCCTCTATATGGACACTTTATGGGCTTAAGTCTGTTAGCATATCAATTAATTCATTGCTAGTTTATTCTGCATATCAATTTATGCCAGTGGCAATGCAGGGGGGAAGGGAACAGTAAATTTTGATGTGGGTTTGGACAAAAATAAAGAATGCACCTTGATTTTGACAGAAGGAGATTCAGCTAAAGCTCTTGCAGTAAGTTGTTTTCCTCTTGATTCAAGTAATGGAGTTTGGTTTCTTTGCATATAAAAGTTTTGTATTATCTTTAGAATTCTGTATTATCTTTATTTTATTGAAAAGTTTTCCTAAAATGTTGGCCAAAGGTTTCCTTGGCATTTTTACTCAGGTTCATTTTAGAATTCTGTATTATCTTTTATCTAAAAGTTGTCCCTCGCTTATACATGCTTGGTTCAAAGTTTTTTAGTCTTGCCTACAACCCTTTCTTTATAAGCTTTGGAGATTATGAAATTTTCTCCTACTTCTTTCATTTATTGTTTTGACATCTTCTTCAGCTGGTACTTTTCTGTTAGCATTGGCAAATGTTTCCATTTCTTCTAAATTATTAGGGGGTAACGTGTTAAGTTATAATTAAGGAGACATCTGTGGTTGTTTTTGTTACTCCCTCTATTCCACTGTTGATGTACTTAGATATAATAACTTCATTTTTTTATAAATAATATTTGCTGTTTAGATGTTAAACAATAATGTCGAATAAACTATATTACAAAATATGGTTTCTAAATGTTTGTTTTTTGGAATTGCTTAAAATCAATCCCGCGAACATAATTTTAAACCATGGTAATCAAAGTTGAACCGATGGAGTCTAGAAATATGGTCCTATTTTGCTCATGTGCAGTGTCGGATGCTTCATCTTAGTGACCATGTTCCTTAAGACTGAGATGTGCAAGGTATCTTAATATGTCCCACATAACAACATTGTCTCTGCCTTAATTGTTAATATTTTCAGTTAGTGCTCAGAAGAATTAGGCGGTGACATGGACATATATATTTATTTACCACATCATAAGTATTCTAGCTAGAGTTCCCAAATGTTCTACCAAATCTGTGTCCCAAATTGGTTGTCTTTAATAACTAGTTTGTGATGTATTGAAGCTAACTAAAATGATGAGTTGTCTTATTAGAAACATAATATTTTTGTAAGTAAAATAAATAAAACGCATTAGCTCATTTAGGATCATCAAGTTTGGAGGCTCTTCACATGTCATTTAGGTCAAAATCTAAGTATGTAGGCGTGCATGCGCTTTTTCTTCAATTTGTTATCAGTTATAATCATTGATTTGTTAACAAATTGAGCATAATCATGAGGTGGAGAAAGTATTTATGGAGGGTCAATAAGAAGAATAGCTATCAAAAAGGTAGAATGGATTTTTTTTTATTCACTTTCTTTTCTGGGTTATTGTAATATGCGATGATTTTATTGAATTTTGGAATTTGATTTCTAGGTGTTTTTTCTTTTGTGAATTATAGTATATATACATGTGTTTATGGATGTATTGATGTTAATTGATAATTATGAGATTAATTTGTCTAACATGGCTTTTGTTATTTGTTAATTATAAAGCAGTAATGTAATGATTATTACTAGTTCCGAATTGATTTTTTTGCTTTTGTTTTTTTGTAATTAGTATTACATATGATGGCAGACTGTTAAATGTAATTTTTTGAATGAGTATGTCCTCTTCTTTATTTGTGATGATGATGATGGTTTGGTCCACTTGTTTTCTAGATGTTCTGACAAATTGATCTAATTTTGTCCTTGGAACTTAATCGTGTATTTATTTTGGGATTGGAATCTCCCCCTTTAACACATAGTTTTTCCGTCTTTCTTATTCTCTTCTGTCATACTGAGGAGGCTTCACAGATCTTTAACCGCTTGATATTATGTACATACCTGAAACTCCTATAGTCACCACTCGCCAGTTTCATATAGCTGGGTCTGTTCAAAATAACATGTTTTGAATATGTGGTTTATTTAATTCCTTGTATATTAACATGTTTTGAATGTGTGTTGCGTGCAGGTTATAGATTACTATGCCAAGAAGGGTGTTGTTGCGCAGCTTCCTGCAGAAAAACCTCCAAAAGAGGTCACCATTGAGGTTCAGAAGGTTCTGGCTTCCTAAGAAGGATCACTGCCTCTTTCTATAATTGAAAATATAGCAACTTGGTTCATTTTGTAATGTTGTAATGTGACTAATTTTAAATGATGTATATAATATTTTGTATATTTTATTTTATATTGTATTTGTGTTTGTTGAATAAATTTGCATTATTAATTAATTTTTTTTAAAATATAAAAAGGCTATAGCGACGGTCATCGACCGTAGCTATAGTGTTCTATAAAACACAGGCCTATAGCGACGGTCGCCGAGCGTCGCTATAGGCATATATACACGATTTTGTCATGACCTATAGCGACGGTCGCCGACCATCGCTATAGGCCAAAAGACCGTCGCTAAATGTTTTACCGAAGGCTTCTACGGCGACGGTCGGCGACCGTCGTTAAAACCTTTAGCGACGGTCTTTTGGCCTATAGCGACGGTCGGCGACCGTAGCTATAGGTCAATTTTTTAGTAGTGAGTGGAATTTAGAACCACAATTATGATTATGAGTTATTCACCTGATTGTGGACAGGAATTGTTGACTTATGTTACAGGGATAAAATATTGTTGGTGGATTTTTAACATAGAGAAGATAATAGACTTTATGGTCTATTTGACTCTTCTAATGGATTGCTCGTTCTGCTGCAACTATGGTTAAAAAGTTTTATCACCTACCATATGTTCTAAATCTCTGATTTATTACTGACGAAGGCTATTGATAATGTAAATTATCTATAGTCATAATATTCTTTACTGTGCTATTTGTGCTCACCCTTTTGCTTCACAATTCCTTTCAGGTATTAAGAGTGTAGCTGGGTCGAGCGAGGGTAACAGGGGATTAGAACGATGATCTATAGCTGTTGAGGTTTCCCTTAAAACAGTATGGAAGTAATTTTATTGAGAATTATAGATAAGTGTGCCGTATTTTATACGTCATTTTAACCGTTGATTTTGGTGAACCAAATAGGGTGAGGTGAACCCAACTTTGGAAGGATTCCACTATCATACAAGATGTCTAATGACAGAAGACTTCGTGTTATCATAGGACAGGGTTGTGCACATCCACTTACTGAGTATATTTACGAGCACTACCTATATAATCTTAGAGTTTGTTTGAAATATGATTCTCAATTGGAGACAATGGAGAAAATTATAAGTCAAGAGAAGACTCACCATTGGAAAGAAGATGATAGCAATCTTCTTGTTTTTCTATGGGGACTATTGGGTCAACCAAGGATAATTCTGTGGACATATGATATCTATCATAACCTAGACGCATAACCTCCCATGTACGAAGGTTTCCTTGAGTATTTTCTAATGATTTTAATTTCTAAAACAGTTATTGATTGTACCTTTATGTAAGGTCTTGTGGTCAAGCCACCACGAGAGTTATATATATTTGTATTAAAACTCACAGTTTAACTGTGGTCATTTTCTGCACAACAGTTGTATAAATGAAGTTGTTAGTAGTGTATTTTTTTGGCGACTCAAGATGGGTGATGTATACCTGTTTTGGGGGCAACACATTATCCCTATATTCTGACCGACCAATTAAATAACACATAAGCTTAGGTAGGTCATACTAGAGAAGGAATTACCCGTCTCTCCCCTCCTCATTGTAGTATCACATCTGAGCCATGGATCATATCCCTAAGCTTCGATACTAAGTATACATCACCAATCTTGGGTCGCCAAATACATGGTACAGAATTCAAATACAAACTTAATTAATACAATTGTCGTGTAAAATACGACAAAACATAGCTGAAAGTTTAAACAAGAGTATTGTCTTCTAGACAATATCCACACTCAATGGAGTCCTTATTACAATTATTATCATACTATTTTATAAAAATAGTGAGGACTACTATAGCCACCATCTCGGACCATCACTCCATTTCATGACTAGTCCCAGCTATATATTCTCATTTCCTGAAGAGAATAGTGAAAGAAAAAGGTGAGCTCAACTAGCCCAGTAAGAAATATTATGACTAAGATAATGCAGAATAAATTATCGTTAGCCTTCAACAGTATAACAACAGATAGAATACAATAGACAACAAGTTTTAGATCAACAACTGCAGCGGAACAAGCAATCCGCTAGAAGAGTCAAGTAGAGCATGATATCTACTATCTTCTATGATTTAAAAAGTTTATCATTAATTTTATCGCCGAGACTCAATTTAATAAATAATCCACATCATCGAATCATCCTTACACTTCGGCTAAGGATATTCATTAGTATCACGACCACGAATTATCCATGTACTACGAGCCAAGGTTATTCGTGTTTTCACCAATGGTCATGATTATACCGAATAATCCCAGGTCATAATCTTACTAACAACTGTCCATCAATGCTCTATGGGACAATAAAGACTTTTACCACATCATTTGTAACATTATGGGTCATGATTATACCGAACGATCCCTGGTCATAATCATACCAATCAACAGTTCATCTTTGCACCCTTAGCCGAAGATGACTTTCATCACAATATAAGCATGAGGGTGATGACAATGATATGAGAATTCAATTAAATGAAAGCAAAGGATAAATTTTAAAGATTTATAATTTAAATTATCCATAACTTAATAATGTCCCAATTATCAACATGATACTGCTTTGTGGAGTAAAATTCATGAATAATATCTATGTATCATAAATAATTTGGACAGAAAAAAAATAATTTTTTTGGGTGAATAGTACCCGGGTAAATAGTACCCTGAGAATAATACTTCGTGAATAGTACCTTGTCATGAAAAGTACCCCGAATTCCTGAGTGACTAATACCCGAGTGAATAGTAATCGAGTGAATAGTATCCCAGTATGAAAAGTACCCCGAATCCCCAAGTGAATAGTAACTCGTGAATAGTACCCCGGGTGAAAATATTGATTTTTTAATAAGAAAATTCAGATCAATATTCCAAAGAAACGATACTGGATGAAGCGCAAAACTCAAGGATATTCCTCTAATTTCAAGAATTATAGAAGCAATACTTACCATAGTAAGTTTAGATTTAAGAATATGAAAAGAAATAATATACAAAACGGCAAATAGATTTTCACCTGTCATGCGGTACGTAATCCGCGTAGACAGATTATTCCGATATATTAAAGGATGAATACGAAAAATAGTATTCCTTACGAATGCAAAAAAAATAATACTCCTTACGAATACAACAAATAATATTCCTTACGAATACAACAAATAATATCCCTTACCTTAGTAGAAGACTGTATACTGCAATAGTGAAGCAGTAGAATACTATTCTTCTTGCTCTCTATAGTTTCTCTTTCTATAATTTCTCTTGTGAGTCTCAGTGAATTGGTGAGAATGAAAGAAAAATTAAGCTTCTATTTATAGGAGAATGGATTAAATAGTAACTGATTCACGAACGATCCAGATTGATTTACTATTAAAAAGGATGGTCCATATTGATTACTATTAAAACCACAACCGATGGTCTATATTGATTTACCATTAAAACCACAGCCGATGGTCCAGATTGATTTATTAAAACCACCACCTGCAGTCCAGATTAATTTAATATTAAAACTACTATCGACGGTCCAGATTGATTTACTATTAAAACCACCACCGACGGTCTAAATTGATTTACTATTAAAACCACCACCGACGGTCCATATTGATTTACTATTAAAACCACCACTGACGGTCCAGATTAATCTACTATTAAAACCACCACCGATGATCCAGATTGATTTACTATTAAAACCACCATTATTGGTCCAGATTGATTTACTTATTACACTTTGGTACGCTAAAGTTTTCCAAGTTTACAATATTCCCCTCTAACTTTTGTAATTCACTTATCTTCAATAAACACATTTTTAATAAATTAACAATTATTCATCAATAATATTACAACTCACAATATTTAATAACCAGATCATTCCCAAGAAAGAGTGGGCTTTCCGATAAAGATTTCTCCTTATTGGCACGCAATTAGGTGACCAAACCTCTCCTCGACAGAACTTTCTAGATATCGCCAATATTGCAAATAGTAATATGAATAACTTTGTCGTCTCAATTATTGATTTAATAGTATAAAATATAATACAGATGATACTGTGACAATAATTGGATCAATAATATGAGATACTATGCAGTAATTACTGTTGCAGTAATTGAATAAACAGAGTGGCTTCTTACGTAAGCATCAATAATCAATATCGTGTGCTACTATGCAACCACGCGTATTACTGTACTTTTATCACCGGATAATACATTACACCAGTTAATGGTAAAAATTTCGCCGTTATTTTTATAAAAAGATATTTCTGTCGTTTTCTAACTCTGACAGTTATTCCGTTTTGGGGTCCACCAATGATGGTGTCGTCGTACGGATATTCCCCGACCAAACGAATATTCCCCGACACAACGAATATTTATATCAACTTGCTTACTTTGCAAAATTTTTAAATATCACCCTTAACTTTAACCTTTTATTAATTTAACGATTTATTAAATAGAATAATAATTATAAGAAAATTGAATACTTTCATTTCATAAAATTCGAGGTCTTACAGGGGCAATCTCGAAAACAATAATAACTCAACACCGGGGCATTTATCAAACATCCTAAAGTTGAAAATGCACTAGTCAGCACCATTAGCATGATCCATCATCATCCCACTGGCGATTCAAATATTACTCACTCGCGACTTGGTCAATAAAGAGAGATTCTCATATGAATCCCCGGCGACAACATGCGAAAGGTGTAAGACCCCGAATTTTATAAAATAAAAGTATTCAATTTTTCTTATAATTACTATTCAGTAAATGGTTAAATTGATAAAAGTTTAAAGTTACGGGTGAAATGTGAATTTTTTTTTCAAAATACACAAGTGGTTATAAAATATTCATTGTTGTCGGGGAATATTCGTTTGGTCGTGGAATATTCTTTCTGTCGGGAAATATTCGTACGACGGCACAGCCATTTGTGGGCCCCATAACAGAATAACTGTCGGGTGAAGAAAACGACAAATTTAAGTTTTTACAAATAACGGCGTAGTTGTTACCGCTAACACTGTTATAATACTCGGTGGTTAAAATACAGTAATACGCGTTATTGCACAGTAACACACGGTATTGCATAGTATTTTTTTGAAATTATTGATTCTTACGTAAGAAGACACTACTCAATAATTGTTACAGTAATTACTGTTCAATATTTTATTTTATTGATTCAATAATTGCTACGTTGAAATTTTATATTATTGTTGTTCAATAATTATCACTGCACAGTATTTTCCATTATCAGATCAATAATTCATATTATTTGAATAATATTATTAGATAACATTATTGGCAATATCTAGAAAGTTCTGTCTAAGGAGAGGTTTGGTCACCTAATTGTGCGCTAGTAAGGAGAAATTCTTATTGGAAAGCCCCCTCTTTCCTGGGAACGGCCTGGTTGTCATAAATGTGATTCTGTAATATTATTTGTGAATAATTAATTATTGATTCATATGATAAGGAAATATTCATTTTATGTGAATATAAATGTTAGATATATTTTGTGGTTAAAAATGAAGGAGTTAATGTTGAGGTGTTTTATCAGTATTTTTGTCGGAACGGAGGTATTGAAAATCAAATTAGGATTTTTGAGATATTTTACGGGGGTTATAATTTTTAATCCGATCGTTGGATCGTGGTAATTTTTGGATATGTTATACATATATAAGTTGAGTATATGTCCATAAATTTTGAACCGTTAAAAATGAACGTATGATTTGTAATGAATTTTACGAGAAGACTGATTCAAAAATTATTGAATTTTCGGAGTTAATCATTTTGGTGAAAAATTCCAGAATTGGTGGGCCCCACTCTTGGTTGGTGAAGAAATGTGCTGAGATTTTTATTCAAATATGGTGGGTGGGAATAGTAGCAGGTAAAGCCATCAGGTTGCAGGTTAAGTCTGCTTCGGCGTGCTAACATTTTTCTATAAATAGAGAGCTAAGTTTGAATTAAAAATCACACTAGAAACATAAGCTTTCTCTCTTTCTCTCTCTATATTATGAAGCATATTTTTTGAGTTTTTAGATACTTTGAGAGTTGATATTCAGTGCAAGGTTCCTTTAGCTTTACATTCCGGTCAGAAATACTGCTCTTTTGAGGTAAGGGATAGTAAGGGATTTTAAGGGTTGTTATAATTTTCAGTTTCGTAGTTTTTCTGAACTTTAAAAATTCAGGAAAAATTTGAAATGTTATTTTGATGAGTTTTATTGATTGTGTCCAAAAATGGTGATTTTTGGATGTATAGATTAAGAGTAATGAATTTTACGGGAAAAGACTATTTTAAAAGTAACCGCTTATAATTCCTTGTGGTTAACTCCAAAATTGATGAAATTTTTATTGGGAGTACGTGAATATGATAGAAGTATACTCTGTAAATTTCAAAATTTTTGAATAAAAGTATAATTTTTGATAAATGTCTAAATATTCGGCTGTTTTGGTCATATGAAAAATAGTAAATGAATTTTAAAAATTCTGAGAAAAATATATGTTCAATATGGGACTATATTCTGCTAAATTTCAGAAAAGAAATATTTTTGGAACTGATTTGATATTTTTCATAAAAATAGACTAGTTATGAGTAAATAAATTAAATATGTTATGTGAAGTAAGAAAATTGGAAAATATGATTTTATGGCTTGAGAATCCTATATGAGGTATATGAAGATTTTTTATGAGGGTTTTGGTTATTGGTGATGAAATCTTATAAGTTTGACATTTTATGATGATTAAATACATTATTTAGTAAAGTGTAAATAATTAAAATAAATTATTTATACGTTTAAGAAATGTTATTTCAGTATCATTATACCGAAATATTGGTATGAATTTAAGTGTGAAATTTCTATCTTTTTGTGTTGAATTTACTATTCACGAGTTACTATTCACGAAGTTACTATTCATGAGTTACTATTCATGAGTTACTATTCATGATAAAATTGGTTTCTTTTTCTAACCAAACTATAGTTAATTTATGAATATTACTCTTGAAATTAAATCTATATTTTGATTATATTTTTTTTATTATCATATATAACATTTTTATAACCCTGATGTTGAAATTCTCTTTCACTTGAGTGTAAAGATGGGTGGATTGTTGGTATGATCATGACTATGGGTTCTCTTTGGCCAGTAGTGCAAAGTTGAATTGTTGACTGGTATGATCATGACCATTGAATTCATAACTGAATATCTTTAGCTTACGTGTAAAGGTGAATTGATCAACATGGTTATAATTATTGTTTATATAATTCTGAAATGATTATATATTTATTTGAAATATTAATATATTTGGCCTATAGTGCAAATATGAACTGTTGAAGAATATCTTTGGCCTGTAGTGCAAAGATGAATTATTGATGAATATCTTTGGCCTGTAGTGCAAAGATGAACTGTTGATGAATATGTTTGGCCTGTAGTGCAAAGATGAATTATTGATGAATATCTTTGGCCTGTAGTGCGAAGATGAACTGTTGTTGAATATCTTTGGCCCGTAGTGCAAAGATGGTTTGTTGATGAATATCTTTGGCCGTAGTGCAAAGATGGATTTATTAGCATGATTATGAACAGGAACTGTGATTTGGTGTAACCATGATCTTTGATGTTTCAGGTAAAGACAGGTGATGAAAATATTCTTCGTCCTAGGTGCGAAAAAAAATTTAGAATCACAATTATGATTATGAGTTATTCATATGATTGTGAAAAGGAACTGTTGAGTGATGTTACAGGGATAAAATATTGTTGGTGGATTTTTAACATGGAGAAGATAATAGACTTTATAGTCTATTTGACTCTTCTAATGGATTGCTCGTTCCGCTGCAACTATGGTTGAAATTTTTATCATTTACCATATGTTCTAAATCTCTGATTTATTATTGATGAAGGCTATTGATAATTTAATTATCTTTAGTCATGATATTCTTTACTGAGCTAGTTGTGCTCACCCTTTTGCTTCACAATTCCTTTCAGGTAATAAGAGTGTAGCTGGGTCGAGCGAGGGTAACGGGGAAATAGAACGGTGGTCTCTAGCTGTGGATGTTCTCCCGAAGCAGTATAGAAAAGTTCATTTAGTAGTTTTATTTGGTGAATCCAATAGGGTAAGGTGTACCCAACGTTGGAAGGGTGGTTTGCCACTATCATACAAGATGTCTAACGACATATAACCTCGTGTCATCATAAGACAGGGATGTGCTCATCCACTTGCTGAGTATATATACGAGCACTACCTATATAATCTTGGTATTTGTTTGAAGTATAATTCTCAATTAGAGACAGTAGAGATAATGATATGTCAAGAGAAGACTCACCATTGGGAAGAATATGATAGTAATCTTCTCGTTTTTCTTTGGGGTCTATTGGGTCAACCAAGGATAATTCTGTGGCCATATGATATCTATCATAACCTAGACGCATGGCCTCCCATGTATGAAGGTTTCCTTGAGCACTTCCCAAAGATTTTAATATCTAAAACAGTTTTTGACTATACCTTTATGTAAGGTGTCATTGTGAGGTGATGTCCTGGGTTGGAACATGAGTCACATTTGGTATATATTTGTATCCAAACTCACAGCATATGTGTTGTTGTATTTTGCACGACAATTATTGTAATAAAGTTGTAGTTATTTTCTGTACCATATATTTGGTGACTCAGAATAGGTTGGATGGAATGGACCTATTTTGGGGTTGTCACAAAAGGACTAGAGCATTTTTCGATTCCCGAAAAGGGAAGGAGTTTTAAGGTGAGATAAAGCCTCTCATCAAAAGAAAGGGGAGAACTAGTGAAAGAAATCATGGAGACATAAGCTTGCCCCTACAAAAGAAGGGAAAAATTCTTTAGAAAGTCCTTAACTTAAAAGCAGAAGGCCAACTACAAAAGGTCTAGCGAATGAAATCTACACCATCAACATGCGTCAAGTTCTCACAAGTTGAGGCCACTACACCGAAGTTCAAAGTTGGGCAGTCAAAGAATGAACCACACCCTCCAGGGATGTCAGCGGCACTCAGATCATCAGTCCAGCCGGATTGCGAATAAAAAACACAAGGGAATGGGGCACAAGTACCCAACAGCGAAAGGAAACTCTAACTCACCTCAAAAAGGGTGAGACATCTGGTGGTTGTCATCAATTCAGAACCACATCAAGACAGTTCAACGATGAAATCTTTGTATACCGTTCGAGTGGGAACCAAAATAGTTTGGCAATGTTAGCGTGTTTAACTACCAGCAAGGTAGGCACCGTTACAAACTACCAGCGTATACATCGGGGAGGTCCGGTGATTTTAGAATGTCATCCCCATCATAGAACTAGAAAACATCTCAACTTATCTTCATCAAACAAGCATCAACAACACTGATTAAATGCCAAACTGTTGGAGTCAACACCAGCATAAGCATCTGTAGCAACTGGTAAAGGTAAATCGATTTACGATGTGCGAAGTGCGATTTGTGATTTGTGATATTCGATTTGCCAAGTACGATTTGCGAAGCGCGAAATGCTATGTGCGAGATGCGAAGTGCTATTGGCCAAAAGCGAAGTGCAGAGTGCGAAATGTGATGTGCGATTTGTGAACTGCGATTTGCGAAAGAATTTTAACATTTATCATAACATTTATTACATTGCGATTTGCATCATTTAGTATACCTTGTCATATTTTAAGTGTCTAGTAATCTTTATCATGTCCATTCTATTGCATTGCATGAACATGATAAAGAGGGGCATATGTAGACACTTGAAATTTTATTTTCCTGTTACTAACTATACAGGAGGACAAAAGCGTATTTTTAACATTCCAGAGATAACCTTGGAGGACCACAACATCAATTCCATCCACGGAGATAGCCACGGGAGATCCAATTTCCAACCCCAGAGATAACCCCGGGAAAGTCAGTTTTAACCCTGGAGATAACCCCGGGAGATAAAGTTTAATGCCCGGAGTCAACCCCATGAGGTCAAACCAACCTCAAAGATAACCTTGACGACAGTCAGAGTCAACAGCAGGCCAACCTCAAAGATACCCTTGAGAAAAGATAACTACAACTGCGCAAAAATTGGAGATAACCCCGGTGAGGGGCAAAAATTATCATTTTGCCACCTCGATCCCACATTCACATCGTCTCAACCACATTTCAACCCACATGCTACCCAGAAATATCCTGTGACTACTGCACAAAACAGCACACCGGATACAATTTAAAGACTTGAAGATTTAGGCATTGACCCATCTTCCTGGCTTCGTATAACCTCTTATCTCATGTCATTGTGTAGCTCTCGATAACAACATTCTAAAAAGGTATTATACGCCTCAATCGGATGCTCGGATTGAATGTTATGAAGGTTCGAGTGGACAACATGTTACACGAGTGCACGTACTTCGAGATGGTGGGCCCAACGGAGCCCGGGGCACCCCGGGCAGCCGCAACAGGTAGACCCGCGGCTGCCATAGGTACACCTGCGGCTCCCCCCTCTATAAATAGAGGGTTTGGGGTGGCCATTTTGTAAGAGAAAAAGGTGAGGAAGCCCTGCCCAATTTGCCATGTACGCACTATAAATTGAGTGCTTTCTCATTTCAAACACTTGTGAGCTTATATTTGGCTACTTTTTTACCTATGGGAACTGAGTGTTCATCCATTTAAATCTATTGAAGTCTTCTTTGGCAATCCACTGTATGCCTTCTTACGTTACATAAAGCCTTTTCTACACTTCTTGCACACACAGTTATTCACGTTGAGAGTCGTGTTATGTGCGTCTACCTGGATTTTGGTCTGTAGCTTTTTATTTTCTTATATATATATATATATATATATATATATATATATATATATATATATATATATATATATAAACTGTTATCGAACTATGTTCGATGAGCTTGAATTTACATGCGAAACGTTTACTACTTTTTTATATATAAATACTTATACATTCGGTAAACGTTCCGAATGTAAATCCACGCTCACCGAACAGAGTTCGATAACAGTTTATATATATATATACATTTCTGTCAGCCCTTGAGTTTACTTCGTGGCTATTTACTGCTTTTATATATGTATACATATTTATATTTCGTCCTGCCTGAAGTTTCCTTCGTGGCAGTAGATCGTCTTTATATATATATTTACATTTACGTCCCGCCTGGAGTTTTCTTCGTGGCGGTTGATCGTCTCTATATGTATATTTATCGCTTTTATATATATTTACATTTCTGCCCCGCCTGGAGTTTACTTCGTCGTGGTGACACGTTCATATATATATATATATATATATATATATATATATATATATATATATATATATATATATATATTCAGCTTTTATATATATAAAACTGTTTACAGCTTTCATACAAACTGCATCATTATGTGAGCCTAGGAATCATGTGAGCACAGATTCAGTCTCCAGAATCTAGATTCGGTTCCCATGATTGACATTGTAAGACCCCAACTTATTATGAATAATATCAAATTTCCTCTAATTATTATTTTGAATAATAAGGTGTTAATTTGATATAATGATTTGGTTATGGGTGAAATGTGCAAATTTTATAAAATAAGCAAGTGGTTATAAAATATTCATTTTGTCGAAAAATATTCGTTTGGTTGTGGAATATTCTTTCTGTCAGGGAATATTCGTACGACGGCGCAGCTATTTGTGGGCCCCATAACAAAAAACGGTTGGATGAAGATAACGACAAAAATTGAGTTATTATAAATAAAGGCGTAGTTGTTACCGTTAACACTGTTGGAATACCCGGTGGTTAAAATATAATAATATGCGTGGTTGCACAATAGCACACGGATTGCACAGTATTTTTGAATTATTGATTCTTACAAAAGAAGGCACTACTCAATAATTGTTACAGTAATTACTGTTCAATATTTTATTTTATTGATTCAATAATTGTTACGTTGATATTTTATATTATTGTTATTTCAATAATTGTTATTACAGAGTATTTCTCATTATCAGATCAATAATTCATATTATTTGAATAATATTATTAGATAACATTATTGGCAATGTCTAGAAAGTTCTGTCTAAGGAGAGGTTTGGTCACCTAATTGCGCGCCAGTAAGGATAAATCTTTATTGGAAAGCCCCCTCTTTCTTGGGAACGGCCTAATTGTCATAAATGTGATTCTATAATATTATTTGTGAATAATTAATTATTAATTCATATGATAAGGAAATATGTATTTTATGTGGATATAAATGTTGGATATATTTATTGTGGTTAAAAATAAAGGAGTTAATGTTGAGGTGTTTTATCATTATTTTTGTCGGAATGGAGGTATTAAAAATCAAACCAGTATTTTTGAGTTATATTGCGTGAGTTATAATTTTTAATCCGACCGTTGGATCGTTGTGATTTTTGGATATGTTATACATATATAAGTTGAGTATATTTCCACAAATTTGAACCGTTAAAAATGAACGTATGATTTGTTATGAATTTTAAGAGATGACTGGTTCAGAAATAATTGAAGTTTCGGAATTTATCATTTTGGTGAAAAATTCTAGAATTGACGGGCCCCACTTTTGGTTGGTGGGAAATGTTCTGGAATTGTTATTCAAATATGGTGGGTGGGAATAGTAGCAGGTAAAGCCATCAGGTTGCAGGTCAAGTCTGCTTCGGCGTGCTAACATTTTCGTATAAATAGAGGGCTAAGTTAGAATTAAAAAACACACCAAAATTCATAAGTTTTCTCTCTTTCTCTCTTTATATTATCGAGCATATTCTTGTGAGTATTTTGATACTTTGAGTGTTGCTATACGGTGTAAGTTCTTTCAGCACTATATCCAGTATTCTAGCCAGAAGTATTATCTTTTTGAGGTAAGAGATATTATTTTCTTCTTAAATGATATTATTTTCTTCAATATCATTATGCTAAAATATTGATATAAACTTTTTATCAAATTTGGAACTTGTTGTGTCGGAGTTACTATTCACGTATACGGCACTATTCACGAATACGACACTATTCACCGAAAAATAAAAAAAAAATTTGTCCAAGATGTCTATTATGGTTACTATCTTTGATTGTATCCATATTTTGATCTTTATTTTTGAATTCTCCTTCACAATTGGTTATTATGGAGTATTATTGCACTTGGATAAACTATAATACGAATCCCTAATATTTGTCCTTCTGTCTCATTGGATTCGTTTTCTTTAAGATAATTTTTCATCATCCTCAGTCCTAAATGATGATATTACTGAATATCTTTGGCCTGTGGTGCAAAGATGAATGATTAACTGATGAATATCTTTGGCCCGTAGTGCAAAGTTGAACAGGTGTTGAGATGAACATAATCGACTGGTGTTACAAATGAATATCTTTGGCCTGTAGTGCAAAGATGAATATTTGATTCAAGATGTATATTGATTGATGTTACATGGATAAAATATTGATGATGGACTTTTAAATCTTAGAAGATAGTAGAATTCTTTCTCTACTTGACTCTTCTAATGGATTGTTGTTTCCGCTGCAGTTGTTGATCTAAAACTTGTTGTTTATTATATTTTATCAGATTTTTTTCCCTGTTGAAGACTAATGATAATTTATTGTATATTATCTTAGTTATAATATTTCTTACTGGGCTAGTTGAGCTCACCCTTTCTTTTACTGTTCTCTTCAGGAAATGAGAATATAGCTGGGACTAGTCGGGGAATGGATTGACGGTCCAGATGGTTGCATTAGTAGTCCTCACTATTCTGTAAA